>JAYESD010000001.1:96660128-97144525 GCA_036927565.1 Tuctoria greenei
GAGTTAAGGGGGAGTTAATCTTTTGTGGGTGTGTTTGTGGTTTGTGGACTTGTTATGTAATATATTCATGCTCTTGGATGTTTACATATGTGCAAGACTTGTTAGTGTTGTTTAATATCGATATAATGCTCTTATTGTCAATCTTATGATTATATTGATGTTCTTTATGTCTTGTCACAATTGTTGAGCACGTCACGTAGGCACCCCACCATAATGTGTGTGGGTATGAAAGATCTCCTCCACCTCTTTTACATGCTGCATACATTGAGGGGGAGTCATTCATACGCACACAAGTTATGAAAACCAAATTTAATACTCTTAATTGTTGAAGGACTTAATGTGTTGTCATCAATCACCAAAAATGGGGAGATTGAAAGTGCATCTAGGTTCCCCATGGGTTTTGGATGATTGATGACGACAATTAAGTCGCTAATGAGCTCAAGTGATCTTAGCACAGGTGTGGACTCGATCGGAGACGCAAACCCTCAAAAAGGAAAAGGAAGGAAACAGAGTCAACTCGAAGCGTAGAAACTAGGGTTTCTAGCGTGTTGAGTTAGACTAGCCATAGAAATAGGAGGGTGCGTGTGTAAAGTGCATTGAGATCAAGTTTGGGAGCTCAAAGTGGTTTAGAGGTCAAACCCCTTGAGAGAAAAGAGTGGATAAGTAGTCTGGCAGTAGGGCCGGACTAGTCCGTGCAGGTGGCCGGACTAGTCCGCCCCTGGCCGGCCAAGTCCGTATTCGGCCAGACCAGAAGGGTCTGACTGAGATCGGACTAGTCCGTTTCTGGCCGGACTAGTCCTAGTAGCAGTGAGTGGGTTTTGGGGACTAAGTCCCAAAACCACGGACTTGTCCATTTGAGACCGGACCAGAAGGCTCTGTGTGAGATCGGACTAGTCCGGTGGTGACCGGACTAGTCCGTTGTTGAAGTGACTGTTTGAATTTGAAGTTTGGCGGGTAGTGTGACGATAGCGTGTCAGCTGTCGGGACCTGACAAGAGGTCAGTGGTCCCCTAGGCCGGACTAGTCCGGGCCTGAGGCCAGACTAGTCCGCCCTTTTGCTGAGGTCAGCAGTTTGGGCTCAGGACCCCTATAAAAAGGGGACCCCCGGCCTCATTTCAAACAACTCTTGAAACTCTCGAACCCTAGCGCCGCCACAACCAACTTGGAGCACTCCTAAGCCTCTTTCTTGCCTACTTTCCCTCTAAAACTAATTCTTGAGTGGATTAGGGTTTAGTGAGGTGGAGAAGAGGAAGAACATCGCGCTTGTGCTCCCGGTTTGATCTCTTGCACTCATTGAGTCTTTGTGTGCTGTGCGTTGAGTATATTTTGTGGTGTTGATCACCTTTGTGGTGTGGGAGCCTCAGATTGTGAGAAGCCCCAACGAACTTTGTAATCACCCTTGTGATTAGTGGAAAACCAAGTTAGGCCCGTGTGGTAAACTTGGTGAGGGAAGGGTTGTTGAACCCGATCCTTTGTGGACTCCTCAACGGGGATGTAGATTCCTTGTGTGGAATCGAACCTCGGGATAAAATCCTTGTGTCTTCGTGTTATTCGCATTTACTTTATCGATTATTTCGTTCTAGGGTTGCTAGTCTTGTTTCGTACTTCATGTTGCTAAACTTGTTGAAGCTTGACTCACTCTTGTGTTGGTAGTTGTTTAACTTGACTTAAACATATCTTCACCTGTAGCCTCGAGAAAATCCCCTAAAACTTGCTAGAAACATCTTTTAGGGTTCTTCACGCAGGTTGACCGGTCTAGTCCGCCCCCAGACCGGACTAGTCCGCCCCCTGTGATTTAATCTCGTTTTATTAAGTCATTTGCAGGTCAATTAGCCTATTCACCCCCCCTCTAGGCAACTTTCAATATTATCTTTGGATCAACTAACAAATCCTTCTGTGCATCTCGACCTCAATGAAGACGGTCCAAATGTGGATCAAAAGGTATATCGGTCCATGATTGGCTCTTTACTTTATTTATGCGCATCTAGGCCAGATATTATGCTTAGTGTTTGCTTGTGTGCAAGGTTTCAAGCTGCACCTAAAGAGTGTCATTTAGTTGCTGTAAAAAGAATCCTAAGGTACCTTGTGCACACACCCAACTTGGGCCTTTGGTATCCCAAAGGATCCAAATTTAACTTGATAGGATATTGTGATGCCGACTATGCAGGATGCAAAGTCGATAGAAAGAGCACGTCAGGGACTTGTCAATTTCTTGGTAGGTCCCTGGTATCTTGGTCATCTAAGAAGCAAAACTCCATTGCCCTTTCCACAGTAGAAGCAGAATATATTGCAGCCGGTAGTTGTTGCGCCCAATTACTTTGGATGCGGCAAACCCTTAGGGACTACGGCTACAATCTTAATCATATCCCACTTCTATGTGACAATGAAAGTGCTATAAAAATTGCACACAACCCAGTAGAGCACTCAAGAACTAATCACATAGATATTCGTCATCATTTCCTTAGAGATCATTCATTAAAAGGTGACATTGCTATTTCACATGTTAGAACTGAAAAACAACTTGCGGATATTTTTACCAAACCATTGGATGAGAAAAGGTTTTGTAAACTTAGGAATGAACTTAATATTCTTGACTCTCGAAATGTGGCTTGAAACATTGCACATCTGGTTGATACTTCAATTGTTACATTTTATTGCTAAAACTGCCCCTCACCTCTTTTTCTCCTAAGAAAACTATTTTTAATGAAGAAATCTTGGAATTTATGACCATGTTTTTGTGTTGAGTGCTTTCTGGTCATAATCACCAAGATTATTTTCAAAATTTGTCCTTGGATCACTATTAGTTATCTCTAAATACTTAGTTTGTCCAGTGACACCGGACTAGTCAGGTTTTCCACCGGACTAGTCCGGATAGTCCCTCTTCCTAGGGTTTTCAGGGACACCGGACTAGTCCGCCCTCAGACCGGACTAGTCCGGTCGGCTGCCTATATAAGCAGCTGGCCCGTTTCAAATCTCCCTCCACTTGACCTAAACCCTCACCTCTCAAACCCTAGCCCCCCAAAAGGTGATTTTCGAGTTGAGCCCTCAAAATCCAAGCTCTCTCTGTGGGAAACTCTCCCCTCAACGAGTTGGTACTCCTCTCCAAACTCATCCGGACAGATTTGTGCTTCTTCAACGCGAATCCTCAAATCTCGGTAAATTTCTCCCTAAAGTCAAACTCTCAACTTTTCTAGTTCTAGCCTATTTCTCTTGATTCCAAGGAAGTACATTAGCTTCATAGATGTATTCCTTTCACCTTCATGCTCATTTGCACCCTTAAATAGAAGTTGTAATTCTAGCTTTGTTAGGGTTCTTGTGTCAGGCCGGACTAGTCCGGCTCCCAAGTACGGACTAGTCCGGTACACCGGACAAGTCCGCACTCTGACACCGGACAAGTCTGGTCTCTGACACTTGAATCCTCACATCTTCTTCATTCTTAGTTCATTCTCATCTAAATCATGAATTCCTTGTTAGGCACGATGTCTTCAAGCTCCGATGACAGCTCCTTTCATGTTGATGAAGAAGTTGAGCGCGAAAAGGTGAAGAGAGCCAAGGAGAGGTACATGAAGAAAAGGCATGATGTAAATGTGCACTCTCCTCCCTCCGACGACAACTTGCCCAAGAAAAGGAGGGTAGTTGTGAAGAAGTCGCAAGGAAAGGCTGGTGAGAGCTCCTCAGGGCCAAAGAGGACTCTCAATAAAGGAAAGGGGCTTGCTAGTGGTCCCATTGGACCCTTGAAAATGAAAAACCCAAGTCACCGCAATCGGCAGCGCTCAAGTAAGGATTTCACTAGAAAAGGGGGTGAGCTTGCCGACAGCTTCAGGCAGGTTGATGTGTATGCTCAACCTCGGCAATGCTCAGACCCAACATTTTGGAGCAACTTCCATGCCGACTACTACGAGCATGTGTACATGAAGATGAAGAATCCCGTTGTGAAGAGTCAATGGGTGAACATCGGGTACATGCAGTCAAAGAAGTATCCTGCTTTCCGTGAGGTAGTTGAGTCCCTGGAGAGGCACGAACTGAAGGAATTGTTTTCCTCTGAAAATGACTGGAACAATGAGGTGATCGCCCAATTCTACTCTACCCTCTACTTTGCTCGGGGTGATGGAGACGGTCTTACTTGGATGACCCATGGTTCCAAGTATAGTGTCACTTATGATGAGTTTGCAAGGATTCTCCACCTTGAGCATACCTTGGATCATGATCTCGTCATCCACAATCTGCAACCCCTAGAGAAGGATGAGCTCACATTTCTCTATGACACAAGGATGCCATATGTTGCTCCCACTATCAAGTATTTGAAGCCCTTCTATGTGGTCCTCAACAGAATTTTGAGGAAGACAATAGCCCCAAAAGATGGAGATGCGGGGACTATTCAAGGAACTTTGAGGACCCTAATGAAGGTCATTGGTGGGAGAAGATTGTTTAATGTCTTTGAATACATCTACAATGACATTGTGAACATCTCAATCACTCCAAACAGATCTTGTGGGTATGCCCCGTACATCATGTACATGATTGAGAAGGTGACTAGACTTGAGTTCGTCAAGGATGTTCACCATACGGGGATGAAACCGCAAAATCCCACCGAGTACACTTTACCTTCGGCTCCTGATGCACCTCCCTCCTCTGAAGCTGAGAGGAGGACTAAACAGGCTCGGGATGTGAATGCAACAAGATCCTCAGCTGCTCCTCCTAGCTCTACACCTGCTCATGAACCCTCCGGTGGTGTGCTCAAAATGCTCACCTCTATCTTTGCCTGCTGCCGCAAGATTGAAGTCAGGTAGAAGAAGCATCAACAATATGTCAATGCCAACATCAAAGCAATCTGCGACAAGCTGGAGATTGAGCCGGTGGGATCCCCGCCCGCCTTCGAGGACTCCGAGGAAGAGTCCACTCCGGCGAATGATGATGATGGTGGTGAAGATGAGGACCGGACCGAGACGGAGGAAGAGAGTGGCGATGAGTGATTCCCCTCAATTTTTCCCTTTTTGGTGCCTTGATGCCAAAGGGGGAGAGATTGAGACTAGGAGAGATTAAGACTAATAGTTTGAGAGTAGTTGGTGTCTTTATGTTTTTGTGATCAAGGACATGTGTACTTAATTTTAAAACCTTGTAATGCACTATTTCTTCTCTTATGTGTGATGCTTATTGTTGCTTGGATGATTATCTTTATACTCATTGTTGATTATCTTTACTTCATCACACCTTGTTGATCACACACTTGTTAGGCACCCCACCATAAGGTGTGTGCATATGTGAGAAGCTTTTTGTGGACTTATCATTATTCTCATATGTGCACATCTTATGAAAATCAAGATTTTATTCTCAATTGTGATATCTCAAATGGTTGTCATCAATCACCAAAAAGGGGGAGATTGTAAGTGCATCTAGGATATCCCTTGTGGGTTTTGGCTAATTGATGACAAACATATGAGATCCTAATGAAACTAGTGAGATGATTGTAGGACAAACAAGTGAAACATTTCGGTGCACACAAAAAGGTGAAAAATGAAGTGGTGTTCAAAGAGAAATACTTTGATGAAGCTTGGAAGACCAAAATAGATTTTGAATGTATAGGGAGTGTATGAAAGACACACTCCAAGAGCTCACAACTTTGCGCGAGGGTAAGAGATTAAAATTAACCTAACTTTCACAAAGCACCAGACTAGTCCGATCATGGACCGGACTAGTCCGTTCACCTTTCTGGAATCCCACTCACAAGGAGACCGTACTAGTCCGTGCATCCACCAGACTAGTCTGTTGATGTTTCTGGAGTCTCTCATACTGAGGGACCGGACTGGTCCGATCATGTACCAGACTAGTCCGTTGACTTTCTGTAATCTCCCATTCGTGGAGATCGGACTAGTCCGCGGACTAGTCCGATGAACTTTCTGGAGTCACTTTCACACAGCACCGGACTAGTCCGAGGTTGGACCGGACTAGTTCGGCAAACTTTCTAGACCTCAAAACACATTGGGACCGGACAAGTCCGGACTTGCACCGGACTAGTCCGGTGTTAGGGTTTTTCAACGGCTAGCTTTTGGAAACCCTATAAATAGAGAGTCCACGACTTTCCTATCAACACACACGTCGAATATTGATCAAAGAGCAAACCCTAGCGCCGCCACTTCGTCCCAATAGCCCAAAACACATCTCCCCACACATCTAAAGTTCAAAAAGAGTGAAATCAATTGAACACTTGGATTCGGGATTGGGAGATCGTCATTCTTTCATTGCGAGCTCTTGGGGTTTGATCTTTCTACACTCATACTCTGCATTGTAATACTTTTGAGTGTATTTGATCACTTTTTCATTGTAATTCTCGTGGGAGCCCTCAACGTGTGAGGTTGCCCCACACACTTGGTGATTACCCGTGATAGTGGAATCAAGTCGGCATTCGTGGTGACTTGAGGAGGGAAAGGGTTGGAGACCCGGCTCTGTGTGAGCTTCCTCAACGAGGACGTAGATCTCGTGGTGAGATCGAACCTCAAGAAAAATTCGTGTGTCTTGTGTCTCATTTACTTTAAATTTTGTTCATTAGATCATTTGAGTGCTAAACTTCAACATAAGGCAATTAGAAGTTACACCTGCATTCTTATATTAATCTCAAGTACAAATATCAGTTGTTCTCAATTCCGCTGCTAAAGAATTTTATTTTCCCAATTAACACCTGATCGACACACATAATTTTTGCACACCGGACTAGTCCGCCCACACAACCGGACTAGTCCGGCCAACCAAGTTTTGACGATTCTATTAAGTGTGCAGGAAATTCAAAAGGCCTATTCACCCCCCCCCCCTCTAGGCCACATTCAGGAAGCGGTCCGGGGACGTGGGAGATGAAGTCGGCGATGGAAAAGCTCACCTTGGTCGCGGCTCGGTCCGGTAAGCTTCCTCACCGGAGATACACGTGGCACCTTCGGGTGAACGACGGAACAGCGGCTCGGTGGGTCGGGGCGAGGCTAGCTGGGTGCCTTTTAAAGCCGATGGGGAAGAGATAAGTCCGACCGGCGCACACTGTGGGCGGTGGTAAATGTGATTGAGATTGCTCGCTGCTCACAAGGACGGGGGATGGTAATGGTGATGCGACGAATAGCTGCGACCATAGAACGAGCGAGGACGACGCTGTGCGAGCACACACGAGAGAGCAGCAAGGCAGCGGCTCACCTGCACGATGCGTCATGTCGTCCGACTCGTCGTCGGATAGCGGCATGCGCACAGTCGCCGAAGCAGTTGTCCTCGCCGGCGCGGTGCGAGTAAATCGAGTAGGTGACAGTTGCTTCGGCGCGGTGCGAGTAAATTGAGTAGGTGAAAGTTGTTTCAACTGTGCTGTGATCTGCAGGGAATAATGCGTCCTATGACGGCTCAGGAGAGTTTTAGAGAAAGAATCGAGAAGGAGCGAGATTAGGAGAGGCAAGCTTGGCCATTGCCATGGCCGTTCCGGTCAGAAAACTGTGTGTCTGCTCCTTTGACCAGAGAAAGAAGAAAGATGGTGGGCCCGAATGGTCAGTGATGGACAAGGATGTGTTGTTGGCAGGTGGCTATACGTGTGGGTTACGCAGAGCACTTAATGCAGAGTGCTTTCGCAATTAAGGAACAAGTATGAGGGGTGGATGAAAAAATGGGGTCAGCTGGTCTGGTACAGAGAGAAATTCTGTGGTGCTGTGTCAGAGGAAGGAAAAGAGTGCTTTTTGTAAATAAGGAAATAAAGCAGGGGTAGCTGGAAAATGGCTTGACTGCAGGAGGGAGGTGACGTGACTGGCTGGAAATTTGATTTTGGTCAGAACAATAGGACAGCGGGGTGTACAGGTCTATTGGATCAGTACTTGCTCCTCTATGCTTAGGAAGAATAGACTAGGTATGAGGGAGAGAGTAGATTTAGATATTTTTTCATTATTCGTTTTATTTATTATATATTATTGTTTTAAATTTTTTTCACATGATTATTTAGTGATTATTATTATAAACTTGATTTATTATTTTAAAAAATCGGGATGTTACATCGGGTGAGCCCCGACATACCCAGAGCCCGTAAGCATCTTAGTATACGCACGGTTATCAGATTTCAGATCGGAATGAGATCTGAACTCCTAAATCGACTAAAATATTAGCAGCCAATGAGATTTAGAATATAAAATATGAGGTCTCGTCTCTCATGCTGGGTAGGCCCAATATCAGACTCCACACGCCCACACGATCCTCGATCTCGGAGTCTTCTCACGCCGTCATGCGTCCTGCTGCGGTGCAGCGGTGGCGCTCGAGCCGCACACCGCGTTCAGAGCTCAGATTTCGATAGTAGCCCCGGCGAGACGTTCACTATTTGCTCTGATCGCCAATTGGAAGCCTGAACAAAGCACGATCTCGTTTCATGAGAGGATTAAAGTGTCTTGGTGACGTTTTTTTATATGATTAGATAAATTCATATTTTTAATACTGATTTGTGTTAAAAAATTCAAAATTATTTATTGAATTGATAAATAGTTCTATGATTTTTTTTGCATACTCCGTAGTAAAAGTTTGGGTCAGTCACTGGTATCGATACTCTAATAGTATAGCACTACATCCACGAGACTAAGCACCACATACTAGCAAACCTTGTTAGTCCCACTGAATATTGATATTAATCATCAAAACCTATAAACCCTCTTATATGATCATTGATGTTTTAGTTCATTCACGATTTATAATTTGTCTACCACTAACACACACAATTTTATATATTAGAAAGTTTATCTTGTAGGATCTAGTGTTCACGGTTATATATTAGAAAGCTAAATGGTAACGTGTATTTTTTATTTTTTTGGATTATGTTTTTATAGTTATAGAGATGGGTAACTTTAAAATCAATATTAGAAATACTTTAGGCAAATTCTTCAGTAAATAGGTAATTTAAGTTGTTTGGATCCAATGACCACCGTTAACCGAGCACTCGATTTGCCGACCAAATATTATACTTTTTTATAAGAATTTAATGATTTTCGTTCAATTAATACGAAGATCTACTAATAAACTTCTAGTTAGTTCTGACCGGCTGCTGAGGACAAACAGAGGAACCGTCGGCCACATCGAGACCCGGAATACGCATCGGCGATAGGCGATTGGCGACCCCTGACTCGATACAAATCCGCTTAGTATGTCCTAGCTGTCCTCCAAGTGCACACGATCTTCTACTTCTAGAAGCCGTCCGTTAATTTATTGGATCCGAATCTCCTCCCTCGTCTCCTCATTTTTGTAGCTCCTCCTGATTGATCCCCCTCCCCGCGTCCTCCAAGCGCGCGTCCCGACGACCACCACCACCGGCGCCATGATCCAGCTTCTGTTCGCGTTGCTGGCCGCGGAGGCGGCGCTGGCGCTGTCGCTGCTCTTCCGGACGCCGGCGTGCCGCCTCGCGCTGCTCGCCGTCGATCGCGCCAAGCGCGGCCGCGGACCCGTCATGGCCAAAACCGTTGCCGGCACCATGCTCATCGTCCTCGCGTCCAGCGGGTACAGCATCGGCAAGATCCGGAGCCGCGCGGGCGATCTTGGGCACCTCACGCCCACCGACCAGGTGCTCGCCAGCCGCCACCTTCTCGAAGCGTCGCTCATGGGTACGTGTCCTGCTTGTGTCCTTTTGTCTAGTTGCCTCTCAGACCTAGAGGTGGGAATTGGGCCGGCTCAAATCCGAGTGGTCCGAAGCACGACGCCGCGGCCTGAGGCCCGGCTCGGCCCGAAACACCGGGTCGTGTCGGGCCTGATTTCTGGGCACGGCGGGCGGCACGGTCCGACATGACTAAGTGGGCGGCTGTGCCTGGGCCAACACGGCCCGAAAATGGCCCGATGGCCCGAACCAGCCCGACGGTTCGACACATCTGTTCTTGAGTTTGCAGAGTTTTTTTATTTTGATTCCTATTTAAATATTCAAATTTGTATAGATTTCGCAAATTAAGTTCAAATTTGATAATTCTTTTTTCTATATTCTTAAAAAAATACTCTCTACCACTTGGAGTAATTATTTTCAAACTTATATAGATATTTTTGTATTTTTTTATAAACAACCAAAACAAATCATATGTACATATTTTTCACTATTTTGTAAATCTTTAAAGAATGAAGATGTTTGTATCAAATTTTGTTTTGTATGTGTATGTTCTATATTTCTACATGTATGCATTTTTTTATAATTTTTTGAGGTACTACAACATGTGAATATTCACATTTTCTCTCTTCTCACTCAAAAGCTAATAAGCATATGAGGCAATCTTCAAATTCAAACACACTTTCATTCAAACAAAGTTCAAAAATTCTTTAAAAAATCATAGAGGTTGGTGTCATCATTAAAAAGCCTCACAAAAAAATTCACTCACTAAATCGATGTATTATTCAAGATATAAAAATGACAAAAACTCCACAAATTCCTTTTTTATTTGTTTTTTTCTGATCAATTTATTATGTTTCTCAAACTTAAGTTCATAGGACACATGAAATACAACATCCTTAGACTCCAGTATTTTTTCATATCTTTTTGAATTTTTTTGTCTATGTATTGCATAAAAAACTCAAAATTCAATTTTCTTTGTTTTTTTATTCTCTGCAATATATTATTATTTTGAATGTGATTTTTTTAAGAACATGTAATTCAACTCTTTCAATCTTCACAAATTTTTTCATATTTTTTGAAGACTTTTTGGCTATATATTCAAAAAAATTTATGCTCAATTTATTTTTTAAATATTGTTGGGCAGTTGGGCTGCTGCTGGGCTGATGTTGTTTTTTCATTTTTATTTAAACTTGAAAGTTCAAACTTGTATAGTTTCTTCAAATTTGATGATTCCTTTTCCTAAATTCTTCAAAAAATATTCTCTATCACTTCAATATTTTTACATTTTTTTTGCATTTTTTGTCTATTTATTTTATTAAAACCTTGATTTTTATTAAAATTTTAATTGTTTTTTGGCTGAAATCAAAGAACTGGGCCGTGCTCGGGCCTGGCCCGGCCTGAAGGCAGCCCGTCAGGCCCCGAGCCGTGCCTGGGCCTGAATTTTTGACCGCCGGCCCGGGCCATTTTGGCCCGAAGCACGAACGGGCCGTGCCGGGCCGGCCCAGGCACGGCCCGAGTCCCACCACTACTCAGACCGCGTCGGTGGTCTCTCAGGCGTCCATCGGGCATGGAATATTTCGACGGGAAGTGAATATGTTTCTCGGGGAAATAAACTGTGCGTGCTTCCCACCTTCGGATTGCCACTGTTTATCAATAATATTGAATGATCCATCTACTTTTTGGTGCTCATGACGAATCGGTCCTGTAATTTCACATTATAAACTGAATTTATCTTCAAACTGTTGACCGCATAAGGTCATGGCAATGCATTATTCTTTGGAAAAAGTCTAAATAACCCCCTAAGCTAAGGTATGGTGACCACTTAACCCCTCAACTTTAAAACCGGTTATTTAGCACTCTAACCTTTACAAAACTGTCTAAATAACCTCCTAACTTGGTTTTATAGTTGCTTTTTGCTATGGGTAGTAGTTAAGATGACATTTATGCCCCTAATAATTTTTTTCTTTATTTTTAGAGTGTTGCTTTCAGTTGAATCTTACTACTCCAATAGTCCAACAGTCCAGTAGTTCACTTATACACTCTAATAGTCTCCCTCACGTGAGGTTCTCTCAAGTGTCAAACATGGAAAGTAGGAGTGGACTTGCGTCCGTCAGGATTCGAACTCGAGACTTTTGACTCTGATACCATGTTAAGCTACTATGTGTTAACCGGTTGTATCCAAAAACTTAAGCTGATGAGAAAATGGTAGACAGTTTACTTATACACTCCAACACACGATGTAGATGCGTCCATACAAGGTCGAGTTTAGGATGAAGATGTACCTATCCTGGGGATAAAGATGCCCCATCACGAATTTGAGTGTAGGATGAAGATGCGCCCATCGTGGAGATCTTGTGTTCTGAGTGCATGATGGACAAGTTGACCCACCCATAGTTATTAAAGCGGTAAGGCGACTTAAGGCGACGGAGCCCCTTTTTACCTTTTAAGCGGAAAGGCGTAAGGCGAGGCGACACCTTAATATTATGTGAAAATAGAAAAATAGAAGTAATTATTGACTACAAAATTTAAAAATACAGCAAATTTCAGCTTATTGTTGTTCTTTTTTGTTTTAGCCCAGTTTCAAGCTTCCAGCCCGGCCCATTTAAGAGTCCATAACCCTTGAAACCCTAGTCAGCCTTAATTCCACTCTGCTGCAGCCGCCGCCCACGCCCTTCTTCAGACGCGCCGCACGCCCTCATGCACGCACGGCCGCTCGCTTCCTCATATCGCGCAGATTGGCGCCGCCCCTCCCTTCCCTCATCGGTGTTGCCCCCCCACTCTCTTCCCAGATCGGCGCCGCCCCTCCTCCCCTCCCTTCCCAGATTGGCGTCGCCCCGGCGTCCCATTCCTCAGATCAATGCTGCCCTCCATGGCCTCGGCCGCCGTCACGTCCCCTGCGAGCGCCGCCGCCTCCCCTTGCTCTCGCTGCAGCCGCCGCCTTCCCTGCTCCCGCAGCCGGCCTCCCGCCGCCGGATCTTCTTGCTACCGTGCTGTTGGCTCCCCCGCCACCGTCACCTTACCCTCCAAAGTAAGGCGACGGGACGCCTTACACGGCCGAAGCGCTCTACCGCTTTAGCGTTGCTTTAGCGATGCTAAAGCGACGCCTTGAGAACTATGGACCCACCATCTTAAAGGTGTCGTTGTGTCCATCCCAAAGTTGAGTGAAGGATGGAATGGTTGTGTCGCCATTCTAGGATGAAATAGTTGTGTCATCATCCTAAACTGGAGTAGTGAGTGTTCTTGAAAACAAGATTAAGGGGTTGACTTTTGGAATTAATCTTTTTTTCTAGTTAACATTAAAGGAGTCGGTATGTTTCTGTTAGGAAACAGACCAGTTTAGATACAATCTGTTTTTTGTTAGGAACAGATCAGTCTTTGATACATTTAGCAGAGATAGAATTGGAGTCAAACTGAATTAGATCAGTTCAGTTACGAGAGTTAGGATTTATTTCTATCTCTAGGAGTTTTAAATTAGGAAATCTCTATCTGTAATTGGGCTATAAGTAGCCAACTTTTGTGAGGAATAAAATCAATAAATTTCGAGTCAAATTTTGTCCGGATTTTCAACATATATGAAGGACCCGAGGGGTCATTGATTAGGGGCTGGATCCCCTTTGCTCTTACTCCTGTCTTTTAAACGTGTTGGAGAAATGTCTCAACACTCATAATTTGGTCCAATCATGTATATTTCTGAACACATTTGACATTTCATATATTGCACATAAACCTTAAGTGTGATTGAAATACTGGATGTTTGTTCTTTTACAGGGTATTGTCTGTTTCTTGGATTGATTATTGATCGGCTACATCACTATATCAGACAGTTACGAGCAATGAAGAAAAGTTTGGAGGCTATAACAAAGCAGAGCCAGACCTTAGAAGAAGCAAAACATGGAGGCGCGGAGGAGATTCAAGGATACCAAAAAGAGATTGGCCGTTTGAATGAACAAGTGCAAGCTCTGAAGAGCCAGTCACAAGCGAAAACAGAGGAACGGAAAACTGCTGAAGCGAATTCAGTGGCTTTACAAAAACAATCTGAAGGTTTGCTTACTGAGTATGAGCGTCTAATTGCAGAGAACGAAAAGTTGAGAAGCCATCTGCAGTCAATTGACCGCCGCATGTCCCATTCTGATGGCAAGAAGAATTCATAAGTTGCAATTTTATGCGTGCAGATTCTTTAAATTTTCTGCGATACAGGTCTTGTTGTGTGATAGAGCAGCTGGGTGAAAATACATGTTGAGACTTATAGTCGCATAAGCAAATATATGTACTAGAGCAGAAGGGTGAAATATATGTATCGGTGTAAGAATGTAACATCAAAGCTGTACGATCTTATCTATGTTACTATCTTCCGATGTACTGTAGGAATAGCAAGACTTTGCTTCCAATTTTTGTAAATTCTGGTTCTGTTTTTCCATGGCTATTAGAATTGTTCATTCAGACTGCCCAAACCTTCTTTGGATCCATTGACAGCAGAGGACCAACCTTGAGAAGTAATGTTGCACCGAGACGATGCTGTTGAACAGCACTCATAGCGTTCAAGGGTTGACTACCAAGTCTATAAAGCCTTGAACTATTAATATAGGAAGTTGCATCTTCACAATTCTATCATATAAATAAGAGGTGTTCTGACCAAAAATATATTGGAACATTATTGAAAGTGCATGTAAGCCTTCCTTGTGAGTTTTGGTGATTCATGATACCGCATTAAAGAGCTAATAAACTTGGTTGAGAATGTACGTCGATTTGAATAGAAAAAAGGCATGAAGTCCCTCTAAAAGGAAAAGACGAAAATAGTGTGAAGTTCTATTTATGTAGAATTAGAGTTCCCACTTTCTTGGACATAGGAACATCGTACTATTAAAAATAACGCGACAACAAGTAAACCATTGAAACTAGCAAGAGTTCAATCCAACTTTCATGAGAGAGTTGTAGAGAAATCAGCTCTAAATATATGTTCGGACTCATCTGGGCCTGAAGGGCAGACTAGTTCGGAACTCCGGACTATCCGGGAATAAACTAGAATAGAAGTCTTTGTATAACATCAGACTTGTTCGCAGTGGGTTCAGACTAATATGAACCCCGAAAAATCTAGTAAAACTGCAGAACTTCACTCTCTGTGCGATGACTTCTCCGGGGTCGATCCGAGTCCAAACTAGTCCAGTCCTAAAAGAATGTGGGAAATGGTAAGGATAAGTAGTCTCTTTATGATTAAATGGAGTTCGGACTTGTTCGGCCATATGTCCGAACTAATCGTATTGCAGACATCTCCGGTGAATGACCAGAAATGGACCTGTGTAATTTTGAACTAGTCCGATGTGTTGCAGATTCATCCAGAGTTGAAATATTTAGTTCAAATTAAAGGTTACGAGAAATGTCACTTGGTGACGTGGATAGTACGCCAACACCGGACTAGTTTTGTGTCGACTCCGGACTAGCAATGGCTAGTTTTAGTGGTTGCCAACAACTAGTATTTGGAGACCCCTATAAAAGGTGGGATTTCGTCCCCATTCGAGAGAGAGGAAGAGACCTGGTCAACGTTGGCGTCGTCACACACATTCTCGAGCTGTTCTATCTCTCATTTCTCGTCCCTAAGTGCTCCAATTCAAGTCTAAGTAAGGATTTGTGAGATTGAGTGGTTCTTGAGTGCGAGGGTGCTTTGAATTGAGATTTTGATTTGATTTCCTCTGTTGTCTTTGCAGGATCAAAGAGCATGTGAAAAACTACTAGGGGGTGAATGGTAGATTAAAACTTTTTCAGCGGAAGCAACAAAAAACACCTCGACAGAAAATCGATATGTTAAAAAAACTATGTGTACAACTGTTCTAAACGTGTTTAACCATGATAAAAGTAGTAGATATTATAAAGAATCAAGTCACGAAGATCAGAAAACAAGAATCACGAAAAACCATCAAGAAAAACTCAAGTTATGATCGAAAGATCGAACAAAGGTCAATCTGTTCTACCCAAGTAAAAACAAATCTGCAACACTGCAAAGAAACTCGTGTAGATATGAAAACTCAAATCCAACGACCGTGAAATTTTCACAGATGATAAATAATCAATTTGTGAAGACAACCTAAAAAGAATCATGTCAATTGGATATGTAAAACCGGAGTTATAATAAAAACACCGAAGCAACATAGTGCTGTGCAGAAACTCGACGAGAAAAATTTGTCTGAAACACGTCGGCCGAACAAGGCACAAAAGCTCCTTCAAACTACAAAATTTATTGATCAAAACACAATAAGAACAGGACAAATTCATCCTTCCAAAAGCTCTGACATCCCTTGCTTATATAACCAGTCCTAAGGCCAATCCAAATCAAACTAGGACTCTATTCCTACTCAGTTTCAATCGAAACTTTACATAACTGCTCAAGACTCTTCTATACGCAGATAGAAGCAACCTTAAGACTTCTAAACACCTTAGGAACATATTACATATTTTGAAAATAACACAACTTCGTGACCCACACGAAATCCTATTATAACCAACTCAAATCTTTCCATATTTGAGTCAAAACCATCTCAGCCACAACCTGAGTCCATAATCCAGCTGGTTGGACTTTTCTGACCAATTCTTTACATCCACTTCTCTTCATCATGCCTTGGAACCATGTTGCCACATCCATACACTCCTTGCACATGTGCAAACACCTTCCAACAACGTCCACGGTACCTTCATATGCATTGTTCATGACCCAATCATGTTGTGTGACCTCCCGATCAACTCAACCACATTCCTCCCGAACTTGATTGTTGAACCTCATCTTCTCCCTAAGACTAGTTCAATGGATCCCGTCACCAGCCATGTCTTGATCTCAAGCAACACCTGCACATGAATAAACAACTATTCTTTGTGAGCCCAAGTCCTCGACTTGACTCTCGTTACTCTGATAACCACAACACCTTATGTGAGCACCTCACATAAGCATGTTGCAAACATCAAAAGATAATACCAGCCTTAACCACCAAAACACACAAAAAACTTAGCAACTAAGCAAACTGTCGGTACCCTAAAAACCGTACACCCCCTGAGGTTACAAAGATCTCGAGGGAAGGTCGTCTACTTGGATTGAAGACCCTCGGAGGCCCACTTGTCAGACATGACCGGACCTGCTTCTCCAACATGGTTAATCCCTAGGTCGCCACGTGTACTGCCAAACCGGAGCTACCGCCCATAAGGGGGAAGCTCCGGGCCAGGTACCGAAATGGCACCTCCGGACTTAACCCCTGACCGAGAGAAGCTTCGGACCTGACACGTGTCAGATAGCCCCGGAGCTACCTGCTTCCCACAGCAAGCTCCAGAGCTGCCACGTGTCCAAATGTCGGAGCTGGCAGCCTCTAACCTCCGGAAGACCTTGTAACGGCTCCGGATCTTCAAAGGAGAGCCAAGGACTTCAAGACCCGATTAAGCGTCATTAATGCCATATTAATGGCGCTTAAACGGACGATCTTAACACCAGTAACGGCACTGTCGGAGCCTGTTACAGGATCATTAACAATAATTAATTGTATATCAATACTAGTAACCGCTGGGGCCACATGTCGGGCCAGGCTAGCTTGTAACGGCCTGTCCTTGTACTATAAAAGGACAGGCCGACGATACACTCGGGGACGTTCACAGACGTGGACAAGCAATCATATGTGACAACCTAACACAACACCAACACACCCTGGAGTAGGGTATTACGCTCAGGCGGCCCGAACCACGTAGATCCTTGTGTCTCCTGTGTTAAATCACAATTCACCTTCTTGAGTCTCCGCGCGCCCACACCGAACCACAAACTCCTTCAACACTTTAGCAGTGTCAGGAGATCTGCCGACTCCAACAGTCGACAGTTGGCGCGCCAGGTAGGGGGCGCCTGAGATTTTCGAGAATGGTGAACTCCGGGGCTGGATCATCCAACGGCCAACCTGCTGCTCAGGCTGTTGGGGGCAATCCCTCCAACAGGCAGCCACCAGCAGGAGCCTCAGCACTAGCAGGAGCCACACTCCCACCACCACCATCTTCTCCAGCAAATCGTGCTGGGCAACGTGATGGTGCGCCGGCGTCACTTACTGCGTCGGCAAGTCATGACAACCCGGAACACGCGCTCCATGCAGAGCGTGCTCTTCTCCAACGTCCACCACCTCCGGATGCATCTAGAGATGCAATGGAGCAGTGGAGGGCCGATGTGGAGCATTTGGTCGCAGCAGCGGCCGAACGCCTCAACAACCAGGGTTCTCCTCCTTCAGGACGGGCCCCGTCGCAGCGGCGGACTTTGTCTGGAAGACTTCGTTCGCACGTCTCCAACAACAGGAGACGATCTACGTCACAGCAGGTGACGTCGTTGCCCTCTGGGGCACAACGCACCCATACGGTATCCAGGCTTTCGACTCATGACCTCCGGGCGGAGCTTGATCGCCGATACCGCCAGCAAGATGGCCGTGTCCATATTGAGCGAGCTCGTGAAAGACGGGAAGCTCAGGACCTTTCTACTCTGGAAGGGGTAGGAGGAGGCTGTTCAGCCCTAGCCATGCACCTGCGCATGGTTAGATGGCCACAGAAGTTCCGGCCACACCTGCCGGAAAAATTCGATGGGACTGTCAACCCCGCCGAATTCCTTCAGATATACTCCACTGCAATCTTGGCAGCTGGAGGAAACGAGGCTGTAATGGCCAATTACTTTCCAGTGGCCTTAACTGGGACCGCCAGGTCCTGGTTTATGAGCCTTCCATCCAACTCTATCAACAGTTGGGAGGAGCTGTGCCGTCAGTTCACTGCCAACTTCGGGAGTTCATACACCCGACCAGGCACTGAACTGGACCTTTTTGCGGTCGTGCAAAAAGGGGGAGAATCTTTGCGGTCCTTCATCCAGCAGTTCTCTCAGGTACGCAACACAATCCCTTCTATCTCAAGCGCTTCTGTCATTGTGGCATTCAGACAGGGCGTACGGGACAAGAAGATGTTGGAGAAGCTGGCGATCAAAGAGATCACCAGCATTACGGAACTCTTCAGCCTGGCAGACAAATGTGCCAGAGCTACGGAGGGCCGTGAAATGCACTCCAAACCAGCCTCGGAGGATCACAAGAAATCCTCCAAAGAAGAAGCCACTACCTCTGGGGGTGGCAAGAAGAAAAAGAAGACCAACGGCAAGAAGAAGCCGTCGGCCGGCACATCCAACGTTGCAGCTGCTGCAACTCCGGGTAGCCGGGGGCCACGCCCCGAGAAGCGACCTCGACCGTCTTCCGAAGACGGTGGCAAACCCAAAGTGTGGTGTCCCATTCACAAAACGGGCAGCCACGGTTTGGAAGACTGTCGGGAGGTCCAAAACCTTGCCGAGCGCTACAGCAAGCGTCGGGAAGGGTCCCCTTTCCGACAGAGGGAAGGAAAACAGAAGGTCGACGAAGCTCCGGCTGAAGAGGAGTTAGGGTTTCAGGACCCCAAAAAGGTCCTGAAGGCCGTCTACACCTCCGTCGACGATGACTCTGACGTCTCTGACAACGAGCGTCGGAAAACCATGAACACCATTTTTGGTGGATCATGGGACATCACCTCCCGTCGCGTCATCAAGACTATGCGGCGGGATATGGCCGCTGTAGCTCCTACAGCTAGACCGGAGCCACATCGAAAGTGGATGGACACATCCATCACTTTTGATGCTTCGGACTGTCCTCGAAGCATGGTCGGAGCTGGACAGTTACCTTTGATGGTATCTCCCACCATTAATAACATCCAGCTCCATCATGTTATGGTGGACGGAGGTTCGGGGCTGAACCTCATAAGCTTTGAAGCTTTTACCAAGCTTCAGCTCCGACCTTCGGATCTCCAGCCCTCTCGACCTTTCTCCAGAGTAGTTCCGGGGGCCATTACCCCACTCGGAGCTATAACTCTCCCCGTTACCTTCGGGACACGGGAGAAGTATCGCACCGAGAAGTTGGTCTTCGACGTCGCTCAGATCAACTTACCATTCAACGCCATCTTGGGTAGACCTGCCCTATACAAATTTATGGCAGCTGCTCATTATGGATACCTGGTGTTGAAGATGCCAACACCAGTAGGAGTTCTCCGGATCCGCGGAGATCGCACAGCCGGAGTAACTGCTCTGGAGGAGCTCCATGCACTCACCACGGCGCAAGAGGAGGATTCCAGATAGGAGCAAGCTCCGAAACCCCCGAGCATTCGTCAACGAGGCTCAACCTCTGCACCCCCTGTGCAGCCAAGCGGCGACACCGACATTCCCGTCAAAGTCGTCCAAATTGGTTCCGATGCCGCTCAAACCACCCGTATATCAGGAGGGTTGAACGACAAATAGGAACTCGCGCTCATCACTTTCCTCCGGGCTAATGTTGACGTGTTTGCCTGGCAACCGTCACAAATGCCTGGGATCCCCAGGGAAGTGATTGAGCACAATCTGAAGATTTACCCCGATGCTCGGCCTGTGCATCAGAAGCCTCGGAAGCAATCCGTAGAGCGGCAGAACTTCATCCGACAAGAAGTGAAGAAGTTGCTCGAAGCCGGATTCATCCGAGAAGTCTTCCATCCAAAATGGCTGGCGAACCCAATCGTTGTGCCCAAGGCCGGCGGGAAGCTTCGGATGTGCATCGACTACACCACACTGAATAAGGCATGTCCAAAAGATCCATTCCCACTACCTAGAATAGATCAGATAGTGGATTCCACCTCCGGGTGTGAGTTACTGTGTTTCCTAGACGCATATTCTAGGTATCATCAAATCAGGATGTCTAGGGAGGATGAAGAGCATACTTCATTCATCACAGTAGATGGATTGTATTGTTACACAGCCATGCCATTTGGTCTCAAGAATGCAGCTTCAACTTTTGTACGAGCTATGTACAAAACTTTTGAAGAACTCATCAGAGACATAGTGGAAGTGTACGTCGATGACATCGTGGTCAAGGTCAAGAACAAGGAGTCCCTCTTGGACACCTTGCAGGCTGTCTTCGACAAGCTGCGGGCCACCCGCACGAAGCTAAACCCAGACAAGTGTGTCTTCGGGGTTAGCTCCGGAAAACTTCTTGGTTTCCTGGTAAGTCACCGGGGCATAGAGGCTAATCCAACGAAGATAAAAGCCATTGAAGACATGCGGCCACCAACCCGCATCAAAGACGTCCAAAAGTTAACTGGTGTCTAGCGGCCCTCAGCCGGTTCATATCAAGACTGGCGGAACGGACACTTCCCTTCTTCAAGTTATTGAGGAAGTCTGGACCATTCCAATGGTCCGAAGAAGCAGAGAAGGCATTCCAGGAGCTGAAACAGTTCCTCACCACCCTACCAATTCTGGTAGCTCCGAACCCTGGTGAGCCTTTATTGCTTTACATTTC
Organism: Tuctoria greenei; assembly: GCA_036927565.1. Classification (NCBI taxonomy): domain Eukaryota; kingdom Viridiplantae; phylum Streptophyta; class Magnoliopsida; order Poales; family Poaceae; genus Tuctoria; species Tuctoria greenei. The sequence continues at coordinate 96,681,041 of JAYESD010000001.1, forward strand.
AGCTACTGACGAAGTCGTCAGTATGGTTCTGGTTGCGGAGAGACCAGAACTACCCCATACTCAGGAATCCAGACCCCTTCTGGAGGGTCCGGAGGTTCCTGAAAGTGAGTCTGGGTCCCAACTCCCAGACTCAAATCCACAAGAAGTCACATCAGAAGACCCAGACTCCTCTAAGAGGGTCCAGGTCATTTTTGAAGAAGCTCCGGGTTCCTCCAGCCAGAACCCCGAAGTCCCCGAAGAGAATCTGGACTCCTCCGACAGAGTCCGGATCAATGAAGAGGAAACCCCGGACCCCTCCGGGAGGGTCCGGACCATTCAACGCCCGGTATACTTCATCAGTGAAGTATTACATGATGCCAAGACTCGATATCTAGAGGTGCATAAGCTGCTTTATGCAGTTCTTATTGCCTCCAGGAAGCTTTGACACTACTTCCAAGCTCACAAAGTCTCGGTGGTGACCTCCTATCTACTTCGAGCGATCTTGCATAATCCCAATTCAACTGGGAATATTGCAAAGTGGGCAGCGGAATTGGCTGAATTCGATCTCGAATTCATTCCGAGGCAAGCAATCAAGAGTCAAGCGTTGGCAAATTTCGTGGCGGAATGGACTCCCTCTCCATCAAACCCTGGGGGCCCCAGCGAGCAGAAGACGGAGCATCAAGCTCCAACCTTCACCGAGCCTCAGTGGACCCTCTACTTCGATGTCTCCATGCAGAAGCAGGGGGCCGGAGCTGGAATCCTTCTCCTTGCACCAACTGGGGAGAAGGTAAAATACATGGTACACCTTGACTTCAAGGCGACCAACAACATGGCGGAGTATGAAGCACTCATCTATGGACTAAAGGTGGCACTATCATATGGTGTCAAGCAACTACTGGTCAAAGGAGATTCACAGCTCATCATCAAACAGGTGAAGGGTGAATGCTCCTGCAATAATCTCCAGCTAGCTGCTTACCTCCTTGAAGTCCAGAGGCTTCAGAAGGACTTTGAAGTCCTAGACCTCCACCATGTTTAGCGTGCCCACAACGCTGAAGCTGACGAACTCTCGACGAAAGCGTCAACCGGAGCTCCAGCTCCTGAAGGAACTTTTGTCCGGAGATTGTCGAAACCCACAGTTCAGCCTGCCGAACTGAACGAAGGGGGCGAGATCAGCATCCCGAAGCTGACGGTCTCGATGGCCCTGTTACCATGGCAGCCATCAAGGGTCGTAGGTGCTGCTGGAAGCTCCAAGCAACCCAGCACGCAAGACTCAATTGCTCAAGTCAGTTCCAATGCATGGAACTCGGAGATTCGGAACTACTTGAAAGACAACATCCTTCCTGACGATGATGTATCCGCTGACCGGGTAGTCAGATTGGCTAAAAGATACACGCTGGTAGAAGGGGATCTCTACCGGTGCGGTGCCGACGGCATCCTAATGCAGTGCATCACAAGGGAAGAAGGCTGCGAGCTCCTTGCAGAAATCCATGGAGGCGAGTGTGGGAACCACGCATCTTCCCGCACGTTGGTCGGAAAAGCCTTTCGGCATGACTTCTACTGGCATACAACGCTCCAAGATGCCACTGAGCTGGTGAAGAAATGCGAAGCATGCCAATTTCATGCAAAGCAAATTCATACACCTGCTCAGCCCTTACAAATGATACCTCCTACATGGCCCTTCGCTGTGTGGGGGATGGACATCTTGGGACCCTTCCCAAGAGCCGTCGGAGGTTACAAGTTCCTGTACGTCGCCATTGACAAGTTCACCAAGTGGCCGGAAGCAACTCCAGTTGTGACGATCAACAAGCAATCTGCTATCAACTTTCTGCAATCCATTGTAAGCAAATTCGGAGTCCCAAACAAGATCATCACTGATAATGGGACTCAATTCACAAGCTCCGCATTCCAAGGATATTGCGAAGACCTCGGCATACAAGTTTGCTACGCCTCCGTAGCTCATCCAGCCAGCAATGGCCAAGCCGAGAGAGAAAATGCAGAAATCCTTAAAGGACTCAAAACGCGCACCTATGAGCACTTGAAAAAGCACGGAGCCAACTGGATCGAAGAGCTTCCGCCCACTCTATGGGCCAACAGGACTTCTCCAAACCGGTCAACCGGAGAAACACCCTTCTTTCTGGTGTACGGAGCTGAAGCAATCCTTCCTCCGAAAATCACCTTGGGTTCGCTCCGGGTCCGGACCTTCGACGAAGCCGCGCAGGACCAGATCCGGCGTGAAGACCTAGACCTCCTCGAGGAGGGAAGGTGCCAAGCAGCTGTTCGAAATGCCCGATATCGCCAAGCTCTACGGCGTTATCACCAGCGGCATGTACACAACCGACAGCTCGAGGAAGGCGATCTGGTGCTACGGAGAATACTATCCAGACAAGGGTTAAACAAACTCTCCCCCGGCTGGGAGGGTCCCTTTCGAGTGATCAAAGTATCCCGTCCCGGAAGTGTTCGCTTGGCTACCGAGGATGGGACACCTCTCCCAAATCCTTGGAACATCGAGCACCTCCATAAGTTCTACACTTAATACCACGGAGGTGAGTCTTGAGTAACTTGAGATGTATGTTATAGAGTCATTGTACAGAGTCGGGTAGTTCCTCCGGGAGAGCAGCCGGACCTTTCCCAAAAGGTCCACAAAGCTCATGCAGCACTTGTCACAGTCTCCGGACTAAAAGTGTGGCTAACTACCCTGGGTCAAACGAGAAACCAAACACACTTAGCCTGGTCCCGTACCCTAAGAGTGTACTTGTTTCCCCTGTACCCCGGACCTATAATGAAAGACATCTTCATGTGAAATAGACTCCACGTGCATTCATTTTGTGCAGGCTCGACATTTTTATTTTTCTCTTTCTTGTCTATAACAGCGACGTGCAATTCTTAAGAAATTTTTAGTTCGACCGGTTTATATACGATTCGAGTTGTATTGTCAGATCTTTTGGATTTAAATATCGTTTATGGCCAACTCGCCTGAAAGCCGCCAAGCCAATCTAGGGCCGGAGTGCGCTATCGACTTAGCCTGGTCAACCACCCTAAGTACGCCACTCTACCTACACCCCGGCAGGCCGAAGTAAGGCGGGTCCATGGACAATTGGATCTAAGAGAAAAGACAACGCATCCGGTTGTATTTAAAATCGCGTTCAACTTAAAATTTTCTTGAGAATCGTAAGCCGCGACAAAATTATAGACAAGGAACGAATTTTACTATTTTTCTTGGCTTAAGTGTGCAGGAAAAATAAACTCTACGTTGATGGAGAAAAGCCGGAGCTAACCAAGCTCCGACTCCCCCAAGGGGGTCAACCGTCGACGCTGAGAAAAAGATGGTGAGAAGACCCCGTAAATGGAGTCTGTTGCCAACAAACCAAGTGTTGGCAAAGGTCACTGCCGGAGCTACTAAGCTCCGACACCTCGGAGGACTAACTATCGACGCTCTACGTGTTGATAGAGGCTATTGCCGGAGCTACCAAGCTCCAGCGATGGACAATGCCGGAGCTTCTAAGCTCCGACAACTTCAGGGGACCTTCACTATCAAAGACTTTGAAACTAAATTCTACAAGTTCGGAGCAAATTCGTCTTCAACAAAACTCAATATCCTTTTGGTACATGTTCACAATCAAATTGTGTACATCTACCAGGGGGCCAAGTGAAGATAAAGATGTTGAAGACAAAAAATGAAATTCACAAAAATTTGGGGATTTCATTCATCTGGAGACAGGAGATTACATCTGGAGACAAGGGATTACAAAATTGAGGAAGAAGAAGAGAAAATACAAGTGAGAGCTAAAGAGATGGTCCTAGACCCTATGGAAGAACTCGGCGACCTTCTGGGCGACCTCCGACACGCTGGCTCGGGTAGCTTCGCCTTCTCCTTCGACGAGGTCTTCAAGCACCGGGTCCAGAGGAAATTGAGGGTTCCGGCTGGTGTAGCACGTTAGCACATATTCTGTGACGTTCCTCGCCAGGGATTGTCCCTCGACCTCCAGTTGGTCCGCGATGACGTCGCCCACCTTGGAGAGCTTGCTACCTGCTGCGCTCAACGCCTGCAGCGCAAGGTCCGGCTCCGGCTTCGGATCATCCGGGCGCACGGGGCTGAAACCCATCGGCGTCAGCGCATCATTGGCCTTGCCCAGGAACTCCCAAATCTGCAGGGAGTCCGCCGTCCTCAGGCTCTTCACCTCTTCTAGGGATCTCTTGGCCGCCGTCAGTTCGGAATTCTCACGGGCGAGGCGCTCGACTTCTTTGGCGTTTTGCTGAATCTTTGCAGCAACCCGCCTCTCAAGTCTTCTGAGCTCCATCTCCCGGAGGTGGATCTTGTTCCGACGATCGACCAGGTCCTTCTCCCTAGACTCCACTTTCTTCTCTCGGGCAACAAGGGCACACTCGTATTCATAGAGTTCCTGCCCCCGCACCCAGGTCTTCTCCTCTTCCTCGAGGCAGCGCTCTTCCAACTTCTTAGTGCGCTCCTCGAGGCCCTTGTCAGCCAGAGCTACTTTCTCGGCGAGCTCCTCTTCCCTCCTCAGGACGTCATCCCGCAGCTCCAGGAGTTTTTGCTCTTCGTCCTCGAGCCGTCTCTCCCTCCCTTCGAGTGCCTCTCGGCGCTTGATGAGTGCGGCGTTGATGGCCTCAAGCTGTTCGTGCCGAGCATTGGCCGCGTCGTTGACAGCCTTGGCCTGATCGTGGATCTCTCAGGATTGAGCGTCGAGGGCATGAGTCATGCTCTCCCTGTCATCCAGCAGCTTGTCCCAGTACTCCAGGCGGATCTTCTACCGCTTGATCCACTCCTTGTCGTCCGCTAGCCTCGACTGCGCCAGCTTAGTCTCGAAGTGGAGCCGATTACGCTACCGCCTAAGGGTTTGGCGCTCCTCTTCAAGAGCCTTGCTGTCGTGGAAGAAGGCCAGTTGGACCTGACATAGACTGGAGCAGGCGTTGTCGATAGACATCGACAGCGGGATGGGCTCCGGACCTGCTGGGGTCTCCTCCGCTGGTTCCAGCGTGTCTTCACATACAAAAATTGGGTCCCACTCTACGAGAGTGGAACCCTGAGCTTCCAAGGCGCTAGGGCCGTCCTCCGGAATGGCCTCAGTCCCCATTGAAGAAGGCCCCGCCGCCAAGTCTTCATTCGCCCCCTCGGGCAGGGGGCCAGCGACTTCGCTTAGGCACTCCGGCTCGGCCGCAGGTACCATCAACGTCGTCGCCTCTAGAGCAGGAGCTACTACTGGCTCCGGCCGGGACACCTCTTCCAAGGGAGGCTCGAGCTCCCTCGCCTCTTCAACCGCCGGCTCTGTGACCGGCGCTCCAACAATAACCGGCTCAGCGACCGGTACTTTGGAGGTAACCGGCTCAACTGCCGGAACTACCTCGACTTCCGGCTCGCATGCCGGAGCTTCAGTCACCTCCGGCTCAATCGCCGGGGCTTCGACAAGTTCCGGCTCTGAGGCCGGGACTACTACTTCTTCCGGCTCTACAGCCGGAGCTTCCACTACTGCAGCACCAGGACCCGGAGCTTCAACCTCCGAGACAAGTGCCGCTGGCGTGTCTTCACTCCCATGGTCCAACGCTACCACGGGAAATTATGGGGACGAGTCGAGGTTCATGACCACGACAGCCGGCACCGGAGCTGTCGCAGCCTCAGCCACCACCTGGGGCGGCACTGGGACAGGAGCAGAAGCTCCCACGGCCTCAGACATCGTGGCCGAGGGTGGAGCTTCACTCCCCTTCTTGGGGACGCTGCAGAGGATGGATAAAGAAAATTAACAAATAATCGCTATAATTAAAAAGTTAACCAAGGTAAAGATCAAAAATTACCTTGGAAGGCTTCCGCACCAGCTTGTGCAGAACCTTTTTCCCGGACGTTCCGGGCTGGCCATGGTCGGCATAGGAGCTCCGGGAGGCCCCCCAGAACTTGTCGCAGTCACGGGGGTTTCCCGGGTCGAGGCTCTCCTCGATCGGGAGGAACCCCTGGACCTGGAGGCTCCCACCGTCCCAGGTGCCGGAGTCGTGCACCTAGAGCTAGCACCCCAGGAGGACTCCACCACGGGGATAGACGCGCTCCGGGAGGACCCCACTACGTGGACAGTCGCCACGGCGGCAGAAGATCTTCCCCCCTGGGGAGAAGGAACCGAGGCGGAAGTAGCGGGCCTGACGGACCTTCCGTCGGCATGTCGTAGCTTCCTCTTCCGACTCTCCGGCTCCTCCGCCAGCTCCTTTCCCTTGCCGATGACCTCGACCCTCAGCTGTGGAGCAGGGACCGAGCCGTCTTCGGGCACCCCGGGGATTGCCACCCGGGTGGTTGGTCTTCTCTCGACGACACCAAGGTCGTCAAGCGCGGGCATCGTCCGCCGGAGCTCCCTGCTGAACTCCACTTCCATGTTCAGGGGGAGAAAGGCCGACGGTGGAGTCAAGTCATCACTGTCGACATCGATGCCGTGCTGGAATTTCTTGAGGTGGAACTCCAAGGCTTTCCCCACCATGTTGGAATTCAACCCGGTCTCAACCCGGTCCTCGTCCATCACGCTGTTGAGGGCCCAGGCGAGCTTCTCCCTCCTCTTCAGCGGCGCCCACCTGTTGGCCAGGAAGTTGCAGAACACCGCCTGGGGAGTCAATCCTCCCTCCACGCATCGGCGGATCCTAGTCAGGGCAGGGTCGAAAGCTTCCGCCAGCAGTGGAACTTCACTCCATATCGACGTGTCGATGCTGGGCAGACCGTCTGGCAGCTCCTACCGCTCATGCTCCTCCACCCTGACGACTATCCAATCTTTATTCCAATCATCCCACTTCCCGGAAGGGAACGACCGGAGGTACTTGAATGGGCACTTCTTGCGCTTCACGAAGTAGTAGAAGCCAAGGTACTCATTGCTCCGGCCAGTGGTGTGAACGGTGAAGAAGGTTCGGAAGAGCTCGACGCTGGGGGGGATGCCCACCCACATCTCGCAGAAGTGGACAAAGATGGACACGAGGAGAATGGAGTGAGGGCCAAGGTGGTATAGCTGCAGACCATAGAAGTCTAGCAGCATCAAGAAGAAAGAAGAAAAAGGTGGGATCAGCCCCACCATGGCGTACAAAGAAAAGTACACCATCTCGCCAGCGCGCTCCTTCTCAAAGGGGAGCTCTCCGCCGGCACGGACCAAGCGGTTGAAGAAGTCCGAGGACCACCCCATGAGGGCCCAGACCTTCTTCAAATCGTTGTCAGTCTTCAGGCGACTCTCACGCAGACCCAACTCCATCGCGGCACAGCTAGGCAAGAGAAGAGGAGCGAAGTACGAGTCGGGAGTTTGAGCACAAGATCAAATGAGAGGCATAAAGAACTCCCGACGGTGCGCGCTTTCCTTCTTAAGTAAGCCCTCACAACGCTTGGATGGAAATTGCAGGGAAGTCGAAGATACTACTCAAGAATTCAACCCAGCCGATGACAAGAGGGCCCGGGACCACCCCGGCGATCAAGTCGAAGCTCTTACCCAGGCGAACGGTTGTCATCACGAGGTGGGAAACCCAAAGGCGGCGACCTGACAGGGCGCGCGGAACCGATACGGTTTTCGTATCGGGAACCGGCGACCTTCAATTGCGTGAGATCCGCACGTCAAAGATCTCATCTGCCGCCTGAGGTGCGCCACGCGGTGGGATCTAACTGTAAAACCCTGCCAACGGCACCTCCGAAGACCATTGAAGACCCAGTTCAAGAGTCGCAAGGATGGACCCACCTTCGACGGAACGACTTCACCCCAGTGACCTCCCTCGGAGGTAGGTCCAGGGGGCCACTGTCAGTACCCTAAAAACCGTACATCCCCTGAGGTTACAAAGATCTCGAGGGAAGGCCGTCTACTTGGATTGAAGACCCTCGGAGGCCCACTTGTCAGACAAGACCGGGCCTGCTTCTCCAACATGGTTAATCCCTAGGTCGCCACGTGTACTGCCAAACCGGAGCTACCGCCCACAAGGGGGAAGCTCCGGGCCAGGTACCGAAATGGCACCTCCGGACTTAACCCCTGACCGAGAGAAGCTCCGGACCTGACACGTGTCAGATAGCCCCGGAGCTACCTGCTTCCCACAGCAAGCTCCGGAGCTGCCACGTGTCCAAACGTCGGAGCTGGCAGCCTCTAACCTCCGGAAGACCTTGTAACGGCTCTGGATCTTCAAAGGAGAGCCAAGGACTTCAAGACCCGATTAAGCGTCATTAATTCCATATTAATGACGCTTAAACGGACGATCTTAACACCAGTAACGGCATTGTCGGAGCCCGTTACAGGATCATTAACAATAATTAATTGTGTATCAATACTAGTAACCGCCGGGGCCACATGTCGGGCCAGGCTAGCTTGTAACGGCCTGTCCTTGTACTATAAAAGGACAGGCCGACGATACACTCAGGGACGTTCACAGACGTTGACAAGCAATCATACGTGACAAGCTAATACAACACCAACACACCCGTGGAGTAGGGTATTACGCTCAGGCGGCCCGAACCACGTAGATCCTTGTGTCTCCTGTGTTAAATCACAATTCACCTTCTTGAGTCTCCGCGCGCCCACACCGAACCACAAACTCCTTCAACACTTTAGCAGTGTCAGGAGATCTGCCGACTCCAACAGTCGACACAAACCTTACCATAAGAGAAAAGCAAGTTTGAAACATTGCAAAATAAAAGCAGAACCATTGCAATCTTGCACTGGACCTTGCCAAAGGTAACTAGACCTTGCGCCGGACCTAGCCAAAGCTAACCGCACCTTGCGCTAGATGTAGCCAAAGTGAAAGTGCATCTAGGAATTCCTTGTGGGTTTTGGATGATTTATGACAAGCAAATGAGATCCTAACCACTTTGTTGAGATGAGCACATGTTCTAATGAGAAAATAAGCAAGGTGCCAAAAAGAAAGGAGAATGAGGAGCAATGTGGAAAAGAGCTCAAGGAACAAGTGTAGTAGATCATTGTGTATGGAGTGTGTTAAGGAAACACACCCCAAGAGCTCAAGCACAAATAATCACACACATTGCACAAGTTTACACAGGACCAGACTAGTCCGACTGAAATCGGACTAGTCTGATATCTCTCTCCACAAGATTGGACAAGTTCGGTATCACCACGGACTAGTCTGATATCTCTCTGACTAGAATCGGACTAGTCCTCCCTAGTGCGGACTAGTCCTCCAAACACTTCACAAGTTGCACAAAATCGGACAAGTCCGATATTAGCATGGACTAGTCCGAAAAACCCTCTGACCTAAATCGGACAAGTCCTCCAAGTGCGGAATTGTCCCCAATTCACTTAGGGTTTCACTTTCCAGACAAGTCCAATATCCACCGAACTAGTCCGAAGATTTCCAGAAGCGAAATCAGACAAGTCCGCTTTTAGTCAGACTAGCCCGATATTTCGGGACACCTAGGGTTTGCTACACATAGCACACCGGACTAGTCCGATCTTTCTGAACCCTAACAGTTACTTTTGGGAACCCCATATAAATAGGTGTACACAGCCCATCTTTCAAATCTCTTGTCCCACTGCGCTGTCACACCTCCCAAGATCCTCAAAAACACATCTCTCCACGAAATCAAAAGCAACAAAGATCAATCCCTTGAGGATACACATTGGATCATTGGAGAGACACGGTTCATCACTCATTAATCTCTTGGTTTGATTCCCTAACACACTCTTTTGGTTTTCATTGTAATCTTTTGAGTGTGTTCTTGGTGGTGTTCTTGTTGTAATCTTGGGGATCCCTCAACGTGTGAGAAGGGCCCTTGAATTCGATTATTTGCCCTTTGTGATAAGTGAAGAGGATTGGCCTCCGTGGCGATCCGACGAGGGTAGGGTTGGAGAAGACACGGTCGTTTTGTGGACTCCTCAACATGGATGTAGGTTGCCTCTGTGGGAACCGAACCACGGGATAAAGTGCTTGTATTCTTACTTTGCGCTCATCGTTCTTATACATCATATCAATCTAGGGTTTCAATCAATCTTGCTTACTTAACATTGAAACATTGAATATAAGATTGACTTGTGGTATATCCTAGTTCATAATCGTGTAACACTTCAATTACAAGTATATTTCCGCTGCATACATCCTAAGATCAAGATAATCGATCAAATTTGATAAACCTAGACGGTATACACCGGACTAGTCCGCACTCGATCGGACTAGTCCGATATCTCGAGATTTGATCTCGTTGTTAAGTGTTGCAGGTTCTGACAAAATTCAAAAAGGCCTATTCCCTCTAGGCCACATTCAATTGGTATCAGAGCAAGGTTCTTCAAGAAGGAGACTAATCGCTCGAAGAGATCATGTCAGACATGAAGGATGTACACAAGAGCAACAACCAAGAGAAGGTTGATGAAGACAAGAACCAAAAATTGGAGAAGCTCCTCGAGGCCATCCAAACTTTGAGGATGACGATGAGGAGACGCTGGAACTCAAGGCGCTCCTAAGGAAGAAAACCCTTTCCAAGGAAAAGGTGAAAATCAAAGATGAGAAGAAAAAGAAGGGGAGTAGTCACACCGACTACTCCCGATATCCTTTTAATTATGATCACCTAAATTCTAACAATAATCATTATCTATCTATTCCACTTGGAAAAGCCCCACACTTTGACGGCAATTACTACTCAATGTGGAGGCAAAACATGAAAATGCATTTGATTTCTCTCAATCCAAGTTTGTGGCACATAGTATGCACAGGAATAGATACCCCTGATGATGATGAGGAGCTCACACCTAGCCAAGCGCAAGCGATCCATTGAAACACCCAAGTTGCTGCAGTCATTACTTCATCGCTCAGTCGGGATGAGTTCACAAAGGTGGATGGACTCGAGATCGCGAAGGAGATATGGGATACGTTGCAAACCACACATGAAGGCGATCGCCATGTGCGAGAAGCGAAGATCGAGATGATTGAAGGAGAGCTGGGAAGGTTTGCAATCGAAGAAGATGAGTCACCACAAGACATGTACAATCGATTAAAGACGCTCATCAACAAGGTGCGAGCATACAAAAGCAAGAAGTGGAACGACCATGAGGTAGTGAAGCTCATCCTTAGAGCCTTCATGCCTTGACAATGTAACCTTGTGATCAATGATACAAGAAAGCCCCAAATACAAGAAGATGACCCCGGATGAGCTACTTGGGAAAATCATCAACTTTGAGATGATGGAAAAACAAGCCAAACATGTTAAGGAAATTGCCGACCTCACCTCGGCAAAGAAGAAAGGGGTCGCTCTAAAGTCCACCCTTAAGCCCTTGTCTAAAGAAGCTCGAGAAGCTCAACTAGAAGAAGACGGTGATGATGAAAGCAGTGACTTGGATGAAGATGACATGATACTGTTCATGAAGAAATTCAAGAAGATGATGAAGAAGAGACAAGGCGCTAAATCAAGTGAAGGAAAGTACAAGGAAAGATCAAAGCCAAAGTTGAGACGGGCATACTATAATTGTGGTGAGTATAGCCACGTTATAGTTGATTGCCCATATGAAGAGAAACAGGAAGAAGACCAAAGAAGCAAATCTTCAACCCAAGAAATTCTTCAAGAAGAAGAAACAAGCCGAACAAGCGCATATAGGGAAAGAGTGGGACTCAAATGATGAGTCCATATTCGAAGAAGAAGAAGATGAGATGGCTAGCATAGCCATCGAGAAGACATCCATGAAGTCCACTCTCTTCCGCACTCTTGGCGCACGAAAGGGGAACGACACTTGCCTCATGGCAAAGGAAGGTAAACGCAAGGTAACTACCAAATCCTCTTCCGTGCATTCCTATTCCAGTGATAGTGAAATTAATAGTGATAATGAAGATATGCTCATTGGGTTAGATAATAAAACAGCCACAAAAATGAAATTTTTACTTGATCAACTTGTTGAGAAGGAGAAGTTGATACATAGTCAAGAAGTCATGATTATCTCCCAAATGGAGGAATATGTTGGACTTGACAAACTTCTAGAACTTGAAAAGGAGCGAAGCAAGTCACTAGAGCTTCAGTTAGCTTCAAGCAAGAAAGCTTGCTTGGAGCTAAGCGATTCAAATGCTACAATCAAGGACGAACTTGCTAACCTAATCAAGGTTAACAATACCTTGAAGTGCAAGTTGAGTCACTCAAGCAAGGTGACCCTTCATCCTCTTCAAGTTCACCTTCTCAACCCATTAAAACTGAAGTTTCTTCTACTTGTACATGTGGTAAAATTGACACCAGCTTGAAAGACAAGTCAACCTCTACCAAGGACAAGCATCGTTCACAAAATGGCATATTTGACAAAGAGAAGATCAAATATGCACGTAGTGCATACTTGGTCACAAGACCTCCAAATGTCAAATATGGCATTGGTTACTCTTATGGTGAAAAGAAAAATGCTAGAAGCTATAAGAATAACAAGTAGAGCAATGCCTTTGTAAAGGGAAGACCCTCTCAAACTGTAAAAATCCAAAATTAATAAATCCAACACGCATGATCACCGGACTAGTCCGGTCGGGATCCGGACAAGTCCGGTCCTCCAGACAAGTCCGATCTCCCAGACTAGTCCTGTGTATAAAGAACAACAATTGCTATTTAGAACATTCGATGCATCTTATGTATTAATGAGAAGTAATTTTAGCAAAGTTTATGCTCATTATGTTGGGCCACGCCATGGGAACACCAAGTCTCATGTGTGGGTGCCCAAATCCCTTGTGACTAACCTAAAAGGACCCAAGCAAACTTGGGTACCTAAAACCAAGGCATAATTTGTTTTTGCAGGCCTATTCCTCCGGTGGATCTAAATGGGTGCTAAACAATGGCTACACCAACCATATGACCGGAAAAAGAAGGATGTTCGTTGAGTATGAAGAAAATGAGGATTCAAGTGAGGGCATCTACTTTGGAGATAATAGTCAAGGAAAAGTACTCGGTACCGATAAAATTTCCATATCATCCCAACATACTCTTTCTCACGTATTACATGTTGATTCCTTAGATTATAACCTGCTGTCCATATCTCAATTATGTGACAAAGGTTATAATTGCTTGTTCACTAACGAGGGTGTGACCGTCTCTAGGAAGAGTGATGGTTCCATTGCATTCAAGGGTATGTTAAAGAGAAAGCTTTATCTTGTTGACTTCAACAAGGATAAAGCCGAACTTGACACATGCTTGATTGCATAGACCAACATGGGTTGGCTATGGCATAAACAGCTAGCGCATGTTGGTATGAGGAATCTTCAAAAACTCCTCAAGGGCGATCACATCCGAGGTTTGAAGGATGTTGTTTTTGAGAAATACATGCCGTGTAGCACGTGCCAAGCCGGGAAGCAAGTTGGAGCACCCCATCCCGCGAAGAACGTCATGACTACAACAAGACCGCTCAAGCTACTTCACATGGACTTATTCGGTCCAATTGCCTACATAAGCATCGGCGGTAACAAATATGGTTTAGTAGTTGTTGATGACTTTTCTCGCTTCACTTGGGTTTTCCTTTTACATGATAAGTCAGAAACACAAGGAACACTCAAGAAGTTCTTCAAGCGAGCACAAAATGAATTCTCATTGACAATCAAGAACATTCGAAGCGACAACGGCACAGAGTTCAAGAACACACAAGTGGAGGAGTACCTAGATGAAAAAGGCATAAAGCACGAATTTTTAGCACCTTACTCCCCTCAACAAAACGGAGTTGCCGAAAGAAAGAACCAAACCCTCATAGATATGGCGAGAACAATGCTCGATGAGTACAAGACCTCAGATCGATTTTGGGCAGAAGCGGTTAACACTGCTTGCCACGCCATAAATCGACTTTATCTTCATCGACTACTCAAGAAGACATCCTATGAGCTACTCACAGGTAACAAGCCTAATATTTCATATTTTCGAGTTTTCAGTTCCAAATGCTATATTTTGAACAAGAAGCCTAGGACTTCAAAGTTCGCTTCGAAGTCCGATGAAGATTTCTTGCTTGATTATGATTCGATCACTTATGTCTATTGTGTCTACAACAAGACCTCCGGACTTGTTGAAGTAGCACCTGACGTAGTGTTCGATGAAACTAATGGCTCCTAAAAGGAGCAAGTTGATCCATGTGTGCTAGATAAAGAAGAAGCTCCTTGTTAAGCATTGAGAAGAATGGCGTTAGGCGAAGTTTGACCACAAGAGCCACCTCTATATATATGCATGAGGAAAATGAACTACAAGAGGAGGCCCATGATCAAGGGGGAGCTTCTATACAAGATCATCCTCAAGAAAGCGAAAATGATCAACAAGTCAATGAGGGCAACCACTTAGGGGGAGAAGAAGATGATCATGAAGATTCAAGACAACAAGTACCACACCCAAGAGTACACTAATGCGTCCAAAGGGATCACCCAATCGACAACATCATCGGTGACATCCAAAAGGAAGTAACTACTAGATCGCGCATAGCTAATTTTTGTGAGCATTACTCGTTTGTGTCTTTTTGGAACCATGCAGGATTGATGATGCATTGAAGGATCCGGATTGGGTAGTGGCCATGCAAGAAGAACTCAACAATTTCAAAAGGAACGAGGTGTGGGAACTAGTCGAAAGACCCAAATCCAATGTCGTCGGCACCAAATGGGTCTTCCGCAACAAACAAGACGAACACGGGGTGGTGACAAGGAACAAGGCATGACTTGTGGCCAAAGGGTATTCACAAGTCAAAGGTTTGGATTTTGATGAAACCTTTGCTCCCGTAGCAAGACTTGAGTCCATTAGAATATTACTTGCATATGCTACTCACCATGATTTCAAGCTCTATCAAACGGATTTGAAAAGTGCCTTCCTCAACGGACCAATCAAGGAGGAGGTGTATGTGGAGCAACCCCCCGGGTTTGAAGATGAAGATTTCCTCGGCCACATATTTAAATTGCGTAAGGCTCTCTACGGCCTCAAACAAGGTCCTAGAGCTTGGTATGAGTGTCTTAGAGATTTCTTAATTAAAAATGGATTTAAGATCAGTAAAGTAGATTATACATTGTTTACAAAGAACTTTGACAATGATCTCTTTGTTTGTCAAATCTATGTTGATGATATAATCTTTAGTTTAACTAACAAATCTTTTTGTGAGGAATTTAGTAAAATTATGACAGATAGGTTTGAGATGTCTATGATGGGAGAGCTAAAGTACTTCTTGGGATTCCAAGTGAGGCAACAAAAGGAAGTGATGTTCATAAGCCAAACTAAGTACACTCAAGATATACTCAAGAAGTTTGGAATGGACAAGGCGAAGCCCATAAAGACTCCCGTTGTAACGAATGGCCACTTGGATCTCAATGAAGATGGAGCAAACGTCGATCAAAAGGTATATCGCTCCATGATTGGATCTTTACTCTACTTATGTGCATCTAGGCCACACATTATGTTGAGTGTATGCCTGTGTGCATGGTTTCAAGCCAACCCAAAAGAGTGTCATTTGACAGCTGTTAAGAGAATCTTGCGGTATTTAGTTCATACACCCAACCTAGGCCTTTGGCACCCCAAAGGTTCCAAATTTAATCTCATTGGTTACTCAGATGCAGATTATGCCAGATGCAAAGTAGATAGAAAAAGTACCTCCGGTACATGCCAATTCCTAGGTAGATCCCTAGTTTCTTGGTCCTCCAAGAAACAAAACTCCATTGCTCTATCCACAACCGAAACGGAGTATTTTGCAGCCGGGAGTTGTTGTGCTCAACTCCTTTGGATGCGACAAACTCTAAGGGATTACGGTTACAATATGAACCGCATTCCACTCTTTTGTGATAATGAAAGTGCCATTAAAATTGCCCATAATCCCATTGAGCACTCTAGGACCAAACACATAGACATCCTACATCACTTTTTGAGAGACCATTCAATGAAGGGAGATATAGCCATTTCATATGTCAACACCGAAAAGCAACTAGCCGATATTTTCACCAAGCCACTTGATGAAAAATGCTTTTGCGAACTCTAAAATGAACTAAATATCCTTGATTCTCGGAATGTGGCTTGAAATCTTGTATACCTGGATGCTATCTTCAAAATTCATTGATTGTGTTGTGAAAATCATCTCTCTCAATTATTCCAAAAAACTATGTCAATTACTAGATCTTGGTGAATTATGATCATTGCTCAATTGTTGTATGCTTACTGATCATATTCATCAAGATTATTTGATTTGATTTGCCTCCCTATTTTCTAAATAAGTACCTTCGAATATATATGAATTGGCTAGGCATTTCTTCCCTGGTGACGACAGACTAGTCTGTGGTTACCTGGACTAGTCCGCCCATGCAGACTAGTTCGCAAAGTGCCGGTTAGGCCGGACAAGTCCGACAGAACACGGACTAGTCCGATATAGCCTCTGGAAAAGTTTGGACCAGTCCGGTCATTTTCGGACTTGTCTGATTTTTCGTGTCCATAACCCTAGCCGCCGCCAAACCCTAATCTCCCTCACCCCACACTTGCCTCAAGCTTTCTCTCTCCACGCTCGAGCTCCCCAAGGCGATTCAACGATTTCTCCATAAAAATCTCCAAGTTTGGGTGGAAATCAACCTCCTTCGCTTAGGGATTGAAGACCACGGACTTGTCCGCCCTTCAACTCCCTCTTCTCTGAGATTCAAGCGATTTTTCGGTAAATTTTCCCCCAAACCCTAGAAATCTCCATTTTCTTCGTTGTTGATCGAATAGCCTAGCTTCTGTCACCTAATGTAAGTGCCCTTGATGTATTACATTGCTGTTAGGCTAGTTTTTCATTGAGCAACTCCATTTGTCTCATAGTTAAGGTTCTTGAGGATGAATACCGGACTAGTCTGGTCCATGCACGGATAAGTCTGGTCACCCCGGACTAGTCCGTGCCTGTACACCAGACTTGTCCGACTTTTCTGGATTCAACCCTAACTTATTAATCTCTCAATGCAATTCCTTGCCATCTATTCTCATCAATACCTTGTGCAATCCATTCTCAGGGCATGTCGAACTCTCACGACGAAGTTTCCGACTTCGAGGCCGAGATGGACCACGAAGTCGTGCTTCGGTCCTCGACAAGCCTTGGCAAGAAGCGCCAAGAACACCCCTCCGAGCCAGCTACCTCTCCTCCCCAGGCTCGAAGGAAAGTCCTCGTGAAGAAGCCAGCATCCAAGGCTTCAGCCGGTGGTGGTCCTCGCCAAGCCAAGGGCAAGGGCAAGGGAATTGCAACGGGCCCGATTGGCCCTCTAAAGCTGTCAGCTCCAAGGAAAGGGGCCAGGGACCCCACAGAGAAAAAATTCAACGGAAAGGGCAGTGACACGACGGCCAAGTTCAGAAATGTTGATTGCTACAGCCATCTGAAGCAAGCTGCCGTTGGGAGGTTTTGGAGCAACTTCCATGCAGACTTCTACAAGTCCGTATACCTCCCAATGAAGACACCCGTGGTGCGAAGCCAATGGATCGATTGGGTGCATTTGAGAAGAAATGTTGTTCATCATTTATTGAAGTGGTGGAGGCAGTCGAAAGGCATGGATTGAGTGACCTCTTCTCCTTTAGTAACAACTGGAATGATGAAGTCATCACCCAATTTTATACTATTTGTCACTTCTCAAGTGACGAAGAAGAAAGTGTGACTTGGATGACTCATGGATCCAAGTACAACATAACTTAGGAGGAATTTGCAAAACTGCTACACCTTGACACCTCGAGCAATGACAATGTAATCATCCACAACATAGGTGTTATTGAGAAGGACAAGATGAAGTTCCTCTATGAGCCCAACTCCAAGTTCAACCCCCCTTCTACAAAGAATATGAAGCCTTTCTTTGTGGTGTTAAACAGGGTTCTAAGGAAGACAATTGCCCCCAAGGATGGGGATGATGGGAGTGTGCAGCGGTATCTCAGGACCTTGATGAAGGTCATTAGCAAAGACAGAAGATTTGATGTCTGTGACTATATTTGGAATGACATGGTGAAAATCTCCTGCACACCCAACATGTCATGTGTCTACGCTCCTTATCTAATGTTCATGATTGAGAAGGTCACTGGCATAGAGTTTGTCAAGGATGTAGAAAACCTTCCCTTGAGGCCCCAGATGCCTCAAAAGCCAAGTGTTCAAGCTGCTCCATCTCCGGCCTCCAGCCCTGAGGCTCCAGCGAGAGCCAGTGCCGATGCTAGGCTGCTCCCGCCACTAGGGCCCCTCCTCAAAAAGGGTTCCCCAGTGGCATCTTCAAGTACCTGGCAGCTATCTTTGCCTCCTACAAAAAGGCTGAGGTGAAGGCCCACAAGCTCAACAAGAGAAGAAAGGCTGACATGAGATATTTCAAGGAAAATGTGAAGCAGATTTGCCAAAAACTGGAGATCGAGCCCATTGGATCTCTAGTAATTTCCGATGACTCCGACTCTTATTACACCGAGCTCGGGCCCTTGACTCCCTTCGAGCTTGCCTATTTCGGCATTGGGGGCTCGAGTGGCTCCGTTCCTCCTCCTCCTCCTCCTCCTCATCAGCCAGAAGATGAAGATGAAGACGACGAGAGGACCGACAGCGAGGCTTGAAGACTTTAGGTCCCTCCTCTCCTTCTTTTTGGTGTCTTGATGCCAAAGGGGGAGAGATTGAGGGGGAGTCTTAGGTCTTAGGTCTTGGCTGTAGGATGCGAGGAGAGCTTCTTTTTATGTTTTTTTGTCTATTTTGTGGTTTTTAAAACTTTTAATATGCTCTTATGATACTTATGGTCCTGTGATGCAATGTTTTGAACTGCTTATGAAGAAAGTGATGAAATCTGTGTTTTTGCTATAAAAATATCATATATGCTTATTGTTGATGTGTTGATGTCAATTATGTCATTCTCATATTGATTATTGCTACTATATACTTAGTTATGCATCCCACCATAAAGAATGCACATATGGACCATGTTTTCATTGCTTAATGTATTTTAAACTCATATGTGCACACTTTATGAAAATCTCAACTTTTTATCATATTTTGTGAAATCTCAATTGGTTGTCATCAATCACCAAAACGGGAGAGATTGAAAGTGCATCTAGGAATCCCTTGTGGGGTTTGGATGATTTATGACAAGCAAATGAGATCCTAACCACTTTGTTGAGATGAGCACAGGTTCTAATGAGAAAATAAGCAAGGTGCCAAAAAGAAAGGAGAATGAGGAGCAATGTTTAAAAGAGCTCAAAGAACAAGTGTAGTAGATCATTGTGTATGGAGTGTGTTAAGGAAACACACCCCAAGAGCTCAAGCACAAATAATCACACACATTGCACAAGTTTATACAGGACCAGATTAGTCCGACTGAAACCGGGCTAGTCCTATATCTCTCTGCGCAAGATCGGACAAGTCCGGTATCACCACGGACTAGTCTGATATCTCTCTGACTAGAATCGGATTAGTCCTCCTCGGTGCGGACTAGTCCTCCAAACACTTCACAAGTTGCACAAAATCGGACAAGTCCGATATTAGCACGGACTAGTCCTAAAAGCCCTCTGACCTAAATCGGACAAGTCCTCCAAGTGCGGACTTGTCCCCAATTCACTTTGGGTTTCACGTTTCCAGACAAGTTCAATATCCACCGGACTAGTCCACAGATTTCTAGAAGCAAAATCGGACAAGTCCGCTTTTAGCCGGACTAGTCCGATATTTCGGGACACCTAGGGTTTGCTACACACAGCACATCGGACTAGTTCGGTGTCCACAACGGACTAGTCCGATCTTTCTGAACCCTAACACTTACTTTTGGGAATCCCATATAAATAGGTGTACACGACCCATCTTTCAAATCTCTTGTCCCACTGTGCCGTCACACCTCCCAAGAACCTCAAAAACACATCTCTCCATGAAATCAAAAGCAACAAAGATCAATCCCTTGAGGATACACTTTGGATCATTAGAGAGACACAATTCATCACTCATTGAGCTCTTGGTTTGATTCCCAAACACACTCCTATGGTTTTCATTGTAATCTTTTGAGTGTGTTCTTGGTGGTGTTCTTGTTGTAATTTTGGGGAGCCCTCAACGTGTGAGAAGGCCCCTTGAATTCGGTTATTTGCCCTTTGTGATAAGTGAAGAGGATTGGCCTTCATGGCGATCCGACGAGGGTAGGGTTGGAGAAGACCAGGTCCTTTTGTGGACTCCTCAACGTGGATGCAGGTTGCCTCTATGGGAATCTTACCACGGGATAAAGTGCTTGTATCCTTACTTTCCGCTCAACGTTCTTATACATCATATCAATCTAGGGTTTCAATCAATCTTGCTTACTTTACGTTGAAACATTGAATATAAGATTGACTTGTGGTATATCCTAGTTAATAATCATGTAACACTTCAATTACAAGTATATTTCCGCTGCATACATCCTAGGATCAAGATAATCGATCAAATTTGATAAACCTAGACAGTATACACTAGACAAGTCCGCACTCGATCGGACTAGTCCGATATCTCGAGATTTGATCTGGTTGTTAAGTGTTGCAGGTTGTGACAAAATTCAAAAAGGCCTATTCACCCCCCCTAGGCCACATTCACAAAGTTTGTCGGATCGCACATCAGACCTAGCCAAAGCATGCTGGACCATGCACCGGACCTACCCAAAACTTGCCAAACTTATTGTTGGACCTTGCCAAGGCTACCCAAAACGTGTCAGACCTATTGTCGGACCTTGCTGGAGCTACCCAAAGCATGTCGGACCTATTGTCAGACCTAGATTAAAAGGGTGTTTTTTCAATATTCAAAACTTTTATCGTAATAGCCAATGTATTCAGCATACATAGGTCGCACAATCTTACCCTTGATGAATGCATTGGCAACACCACTTAAAATCCGAACATTGGCTTATTCACATGAAAAGTTTTGAAAACAATTTTCTCCCCCTTTTGAAAATCAAATGAGAAAGAAGTTTCAAAAATATTTCTCCCCCTATACATATCTCCCCCCCCTTTGACAATGTATTCAGCAAGGTTCAAAAGAGATATTTCAATTATTATGAACACATTATAACATATACATATAAAAAAAGACTCATCCAAGTCATACTATCAAGTAACTTACACTATCACATCAATAAGATACATAAAGTAGTGTAAATCATGCTAGAGATCGAGTGTATTTTTTCAATTTAAGTAAGTTATGATCTCACAAACTTAACTATTTTAAAAACCTGAAAGCATAACACTCGTTGCTGGTTTTCAAAACTCAAATTTAGATCATATGACATTTGCAAAAGATTACATGCCGCATATGCCTTATTCTAACCAACCAAGCCAAGCCTATGTCATTTGACAATTAGAAGCTTAAGGACATGGTTTTAGTCATACACAACTCCTTCCAAGTTCATATCAAAGTGCAATGATAAGCAATCTCAAAAGAAGAAGTGTGATGCATGCATATTCTCTTGATCTTTTCTCAATTTTTTATTTGATCATAAAAGCTCAACACGTGGATAGTTGATTGATTAATTTTTTATTAAAAGCACTTGTGAGCATGCAAAAGGTTCAAAACAACAAGTAAGTTTGATCATGACCAGATTTAGTGTAAGTAATTATTCCAATTACTAGTCATAGAAAAATCATTAAAATGTATAACATGAGTAATGTAGTAAGAGCTTTCAGCATGTAAAAGGAATCACAAAGTCTTATACGTATGAAATACTATGCTCATATTATTTTAAATTTAGATTCACACAAAGATTTCCCAAGTTTCAAAATTCCCCCTCAATTTAAGTCATGAGGATGCATAACCCCTATTTCACTACGAATAAAACAAAAACGAGTGAAATTCAAAAGTTTTGTAAAAATGTCAGCCAATTGTTGTTCGGTATCTACATGGTGAAGCACAATGTTTTTTTCAACATTATCAAGGAGAAAGTGATACCTAATGTCAATGTGCTTTGATCTGGAATGTTGCACAAGGTTTTTAGCAATGCAAATGGCACTAGTGTTATCACAAAACAGTAGAACACTATCTAGATTTGTCCTTAAGTATTTGAACAATCCAAAGAATTTGTGAGCAAGCTAAATATTCAGATTTGGTTGCGGATTGTGCAACTGAATTTTGTTTTCTAGAGGACCAAACAATAAGTTAATTACCAAGAAAATGACAAGAACCTAAAGTACTTTTCCTATCAATCCTATAACTCCCAAAAATAGCATCCGAAAAAGCTTTCAAAGTAACAGTTGAGGAAGAAGGAAGAAAAATGCCAAATTATTGAGTTCCATGTAAGTACCTGCGAATTCTTTTGACGGCTTGATGATGTGAAGCACGTGAGAAAGCTTGAAACCGTGCACAAAGATATAAGCTGAATTGTATGTCCGGTCTTGATGTCGTGAGGTACAAAAGTGATCCAATCATACTTCTATATTCTTTTTGATCAACCGGGTCACCATCTTCATCAAGTTCAAGTGTTGTCATTTTTCCCATTGGTGTCCGAAGAGGCTTTCTTTTGTCCATGTTGAAGCCCTTAATAAGGTCTCTTGTATACTTCGTTTGATGCACAAAAGTACCCTCCTTGGTTTGCTTGATTTGCAGCCCCAAAAGGTATTTGAGTTCTCCCATCATACCCATCTCAAATTCTGAACTCATCGTAGCTGAAAACTTGGACACAAGATCATGAGAAGCACAACCAAAAAGAATATCATCCACATACACTTGAACAAATAATGAGTCATTGCCATGCTTAAGCACAAAAAGAGTTTTATCAACCTTGCCCATGGTATGACCCTCTTCAAGTAAGAATGTTTTTAACCTATCATACCATGCTCTACGGCCTTGTTTGAGACCGTACAAAGCTTTGGACAGTTTGTAAACCTGATTAGGAAAAATCTAGATTTTCAAAACCCGATGGTTGCTTGACATAAACCTCCTCATCTATGTAGCCATTAATAAAAGCACTTTTAACTTCCATTTGCTATAGCTTAAAACCTTTTGATGCAGCAAAAGCTAACAAATTTCTTATGGCTTCCAATCTAGCAACAGGAGCAAAGGTTTCATCAAAATCTAGACCTTCAACTTGTGTGAAACCTTGAGCAACCAACCTAGCCTTATTCTTAACCACAACCCCATCCTCACTTTGTTTATTTTTAAACACCTATTTAGTTTCAATTAGAGTGTGACCTTAAGGTGGAGGTACAAGTTTTCAAACATTATTTCTTTCAAAATTTTCTAACCCTTCTTGCATGGCAATAATCCAAGATTCAATAGTGAGTGCATGCAATATATCTTTGGGTTCAAAAGAAGTAACAAAAGCAGAATGAGTGTGAGAGTTTGGATCGAAAAACCTGGACCGTTTGACTAGTTCTTGCAAGCTTTCAATAATCTGTTGTGGAGGGTGACTTTTGAGGATTTGGAGGGGAGTAGACACTTCACAAGGTCCTTCTTCTTCATGTTCATCACAGATTGAAGAACTTGTGGCTTGAGGACGATCTGTACCAGCTGCAGTAGTTGTTGGTGTTGGTAGTGGTGCAAAATCAGCAGCGTGATCAGCGTCATTTGTTTTTGAATTTTCGGGCAGCAACACCACTTCTTCGTCTTCTTTGATGGAAAATGCTCTCCCCCGCATATATAGATCTGGACCTGCAATATTAGACCTAGTACCTGGGCTAGCTTAATCAAAATAAACCTCGCAAGTCTCCATAATTTTGTTAGTGTCAAGTAAAAGCACAAGGTAGCCTCTAGTATGAGATGAATAACACAAGAAACATGCCATCAACAGATCTAGGTTCAAATTTATCAAGATTATAATGTTTCTTAACAAAGCATTTACAACCAAAGACCCTAAAGTGTGTGACACTAGACCTATGCCCAAACCAAAGTTCATATGGTGTTTTTCCTCGCTTAGCACGTAATAAAACACGATTTGAGACATAACAAGCGATTGCAATTACATCAGCCCACAATTTCCTAGGAGTTTGATATTCATCAAGCATAGTCCTAGCCATCTCAACTAAGGTTTTGTTCTTTCTCTCTACGACACCATTTTGTTGAGGTACATAGGGTGAAGAAAATTGATGATATATTCCATTTTCAGCACAAAAGTGATCAAACGATTGATTTTTAACTTCGGTTCTGTTATCACTTCTGATTGCTTTTGAAGATTCTGGGTGATCAATTGATAACCTAAGAATTAGTTCTAAAGTGACTAAAAGATTCATTCTTAGATTTCATAAATTAAATCCAAGAGTATATAGAATAATCATCAACAATCACAACAACATACCATTTTCCTCCAAAAGATTGAACACGTGAAGGACCTACGATGTCAAGGTGCCAAAGTTGTCCTGGTTCAGTTGTCATGGTCATTGTGAGAGGAGCATGTGAACCTGCAACCATCTTAGCATATCTACAAGAAGAGCACACAATTTCTTTTTCCCCTTTAAGCTTAGGCAGCCCACGTATGCGATCAAGAGTACTAACACGCTTGAGATGATCAAAGCCCACGTGACCAAGTCTATGATTCCAAAAATATAAGTATTTCGAATCATTAGCATCTAGACACCTATGCTTAGAGGATGACATATCAAAGTCAACTTTAAAAAATCTTCCAAACCGAGACATGTTAAAAATAAGCTCACCATTTAAATCTACAACTTTACAGCAATTTCTACTAAAAATAATTTTCAGATTCTCATCTAGCAATTATGAAACAGAAAGCAAGTTGTATTTTAAAATTTTAATAAGTGCCACATCTTTCAAAGTGTAGTGATTATTAACTCTAAACAAGCCCTTAACAATTATAGGAGTTGAAGAATTATCGGCAAAAGTAACATTTTCTACATGTGACACTAAAGAGAGGGAGGAGAACCATTCTTTGTTACCGGTCATATGGCGTGAGCAACCCGAATCCACTATACAAATGTTCTCCTTCCTCAAGCGTGTAGCCTACATAGAAGCTGTGAAACCTATGCATGCTGAATACATTGGCTTTGACGATAAAAGTTTTGAATTTTGCCAAAACACTCTTTTAACAAGGTCCAACTCTAGGTTCGATCTCCTGCAAGGTCCGATGATAGGTCCGACTTGTTTTGGGTAGCTTCGGCAAGGTCCGACGTAAAGTCCGACTTACTTTGTCTAGGTCCGATTTGCTTTGTCTAGGTCCGATATGTTTTGTTTAGGTGCGACTTGTTTTGTCTAGGTCAGACTTGTTTTGGCTAGGTTCGACTTCTTTGTCTAGGTCTGACTTATTTTAGCTAGGTCCGACTTGTTGTGGCTAGGTTTGACATGTTCTGGCACAAGGTCCGACTAGCTTTGGTAAGCTCCGGCGCTAGGTCTGACTAGCTTTGGTAAGCTCCGGTGCTAGGTCCTGCTAGCTTTGGTAAGCTCCGGTTCAAGGTCTAGTTAGCTTTGGCAAGGTCCGGTACTAAGACTGCAATGGTTCTGCTTTTACCTTGCAATGTCTAAAACTTGTTTTACATCTATGAAAAGTTTGCTTAGTATTCTAATACTAAGTTTTACGTGTGTTCTGGTGGTTATGGCCGATATCATTTTGATATGGTTTGCAACATGCTTATGTGAAGTTCTCACGTAAGGTGTTGTGGTTTCAGAACTAACGTGAGTCAATTCGAGGACTTGTGCTCGGAAGTATTGGTTGTATTCATGTACATGTGTTGCTTGAGTTCAAGACATGGCTGGTAACAAGATCCATTGGACTAGTCTTAGGGAGAAGATGAGGTTCAACAACCAAGTTTGGGAGGAATTGTGGTTGAGTTGATCGGGAGGTTGTGCAACATGCTTGAATCAAGAACGATGCATATGAAGGTATTGTGGATGTTGTTGAAAGATGTTTGCAGTGCAAGGAGTGCATGGACATGGCTGCATGGTTCCAAGGCGTGATGAAGAGAAGCGGACATAAAGAATTGGTCAGAAAGGTCCAACCGGCTGGAATATGCCTCAGGCTGTGGCTGAGGTGGTTATGGTTCGTTTATGGAAAGTTTCGAGTTTGTTTTGGTTAGATTTAGTGTGGGTCACGAAGTTGAGTTGTCTTTAGGAGTGTGGGATATGTTCCTAAGGTATTTGGAAGTCTTAATATTGCTTCTATCTGCGTATAGAAGAGTCTTGAGCAGTTATGGAAAGTTTCGGTGGAAATTGAGTAGGATACAAGTCCTAGTTAGGATTGGGTTGGCCTAAGGGCTGGTTATATATGCAAGGGCTAGAGATTGTGGTGCACGGATTTTGGGCCGTTTCTCTTGTGTTCTATTAAATAAAGATCATAGTATAAAGGAACTTTTGTACCTTGTTCGTCCGAATTGTTTCAGATAAGTTTTTCTCGTTGAGTTTCTGCACAGCACTACCTTGCTTTGGTGGTTTTATCATAACTCGAGTTTTACAGATCCAATTGATGTGATTCTTTCTAGGTTGTCTTCAAAACTTGATTATATATCATCTATGAAAATTTCACGGTCATTGGATTTGTGATTTCTGTTCTACACGAATTTCTTTGCAGTGTTGCAAATTTGGTTTTTCTCGGGTAGAACAGATTGACCTTTGTTTGATATTTCGATCGTAACTTGATTTTTTTCTCGACGGATTTTTGTGGTTCTTGTTGTGACGTATTCATGAATTGATTATTCACAATTTATACTAGTTTTTTCACAATTTATCATGTTTAGATTAGTCACACACACGATTTCTTTAACAAATCAACTTCCTGCCGAGGGGTTTTTGTTACTTCCGCTGAAAAAGTTGTAATCTACTATTCACCCCTCCCTCTGGTAGATTTTCACGTGCTCTTCAATCCTACAAAAGCACAATACATCAGTGACTCAATACTGGGGTTAGTCAAAAAGTATTTAGAAATCCAATACTGAGTTACACAACGTCCAACGGGAATAACACGCGAAAGCTAAGATAAAACAATAGGTTTATGAGCCAAATTTTGAGAATTCTTGTAGCCAAGTACTGAACTATGAGGTGTTACATGAGTAGCACTAAAAACAGTAGGTTTGGGAGCAAACTTTGCATGTTTTTGACTCCTAACAGTAGGTTGCATGTTCCTGACATTCGGTTTAGCCCAACAAATTTTGCATGAGAGTTATGAGATCTAGCTTTTATTCTTTCCTTTTTCTGTTGTTTAGCTAGTCTATAACAAAAATCTGTGACATGACCATCTCTACCATAGTAGGTACAATGAAATTTAACTTTGTGTTCATGTCTAGATGAGCAAGTAAAATGTTTATTAGAAACTAAATGAGACAGTATCGCTGCAGATTTGAAAACCACTTCTTTACATTTTGGACTATTTGAATCAAAACACTTCCTAATGACTTTACAATTTTACGTGGATGTGCCTTAGCATGAGCATGAAATAAATCTAAACCAGTTTTATCATTACATGATTTAGAAGAATTCAGTAGCAGGTTCAAATTATTATTCCCATTGCAAAACTACTCTAGTGTCTTATTCATGTCATCAAGTTTTTTAGACAAGTCTAGTCAGTTTTTACATGAAATTTTTCCTTTTAGTTTGCAATTAGAACAATATTTAACTTCATGAGAATGTAAAGCATTGTTCAATACATAAATCGCATTCATAGCATTGTGTAGTTTCTTATCAAGATCATCACAAGTAGAACAATGCAAATCAATTGTAGAACAACAAGCATCTTTCAAGTTTTTATCATCAAGTGCAACAAGCTTTTTGTTTTTTCAATTTTAAGTTCAAGTTTATCAAGTGTGGAGGTGTGCGCACTTCTTAAGGAGGACAATTGTTCATATATAAGCTGACATGAGGAACAAGAATCATCACTAGGAATCAAAGATTTCAAACGATTAATTTTAGATTTTTGTGATTTAATTTTAACAGCATTGTCCCTAAGTTTTTTGTCCTTTTTTAACAATAACAGTGGTACGAGAAATAGCATCACATATTTCTTTGCAAGTGGGACATACCTCTTCATCGTTGCTGTTGTGTTCTGTCTCCTCCAT
Source organism: Tuctoria greenei (assembly GCA_036927565.1). Lineage (NCBI taxonomy): Eukaryota > Viridiplantae > Streptophyta > Magnoliopsida > Poales > Poaceae > Tuctoria > Tuctoria greenei. The sequence goes on from JAYESD010000001.1 coordinate 96,708,837, forward strand.
ACTTGATCTTGAGTTGCCCGCCATGAAGCACATATTTGCCAAATTCTCTTCATCTTCAACACATTTGATGTCCACGTCGCTCGAGCCAAGTTCTTGAAGTGCGGAGATAAAACTGTATACCAATTGGCGACCTGTAAAACCCTTCCTGTTCTTCTTCTTATCGTTTGCAGAGGAGGACTTGAACTTTGTTTGCTTCTCATCACGGAAAGTAGGACCTGAAAGATTAGGCAATCTGTACAAAAATGTCCTGTCTTAACACATTCGAAGCATCATTGAGAACTGACACTTCCTCTCCTTCTAGTTCTCACATTTTGCAATGCTTTTGAGTGTTGAGTAAAACGAAGTGCTAGCTCCTCCTCTGGAAACTCTGGAATCTGCTCAAGGGTTAGAGAGGACAACAAAGCAAGTGTACCACATGATAAATATTGGCTAGAGTTAGGCATGTCATGTTTAGAAACAAATGCAAGAGACTTGTTGGGGTTCTTACGTGAGATTATGTCTATTTCATAAGTTTTTAACTTGGAATATAGTATATGTAATGTAACTGTACTCATGATAGTTGACTCAAAAATAGATGTAACTTTCATCTCCCAAATTGACATGTCTAATGCACTTAGTAATTGTCTAGCATTTTTAGCGTATGAAAAATTAATGTTGACACTACCTAAGTTGTTGAGAATTTTTGTTAAAGCGAGCAAAGAGGTCATCAATTGACTCACCGGATTGCATCTCGAAGCGCATGTATTCTTTCTTGAACATGTCTTGTCTTACCTCCTTGATAGTGTTGGATCCTTCATGATAATCACATAGAGATTTCCAAACATCGTACACAGATCGGAGGTGTGCAACTCTATCGAAGTCGCTTTGAGTCAATCCTTGTATGGTCAAGTTCCGCGCCTTTTTGTTGTTGTTGACATCTATCATGTTCTGATCATTTGGCGGCACGTCGTAAGTCTTGTACACCTTTTCTCATATTGCAAAGCCTTGCGCCTGGATGAAAGCCTCTATACGTGCCTTCCAAACCTGAAAATCAATGCCACTAAACACACAAGGTTTTGGAGAGTATTTCTCCATGATGATTAGACAAAATACGTGTAAACCACAAATATTAGAGCTTCGTGGCTCTGATACCAATTGTAGGATCGAAGATCACGTGAAAAACTACCAGAGGGGAAGGTGAATGGTAGATTAAATCTTTTTGAGCGGAAGCAATGAAAACCCCATAGCAGAAAATCAATCTGTTAAAGAAATTGTATGTGCAACTCTTCTAAACGTGTTTAACCGTGAAAAAAGTAGTAGATATTATAAATAATCAAGTCACGAAGACACGACAACAAGAATCACGAAAAACCGTCGGGAAAAACTCAAGTTATGATCGAGAGATCGAACAAAGGTCAATATGTTCTACCCGAGTAAAAATAGATATGCAACACTGCAACTCGTGTAGATCAGAAACTACAAATCCAATGACCGTGAAATATTCATATATGATATATAATCAAGTTGTTAAGACAACCCAAAAAGAATCACGTTGATTGGATCTGTAAAACTCGAGGTATGATAAAAACACCGAAGCAACATAGTGTTGCGCAGAAACTCAACGAGAAAAACATGTCTGAAACAAGTCGGACGAACAAGGCAAAAGCTCATTCAAACTTCAAATTTTATTGATCAAAACACAAGAGGAACATTCCAAAATTGTCTTTCCACGATCTCTGGCCTCCCTTCCTTATAAAACCATCCCTAAGGTGAACCCAATCCAAACTAGGACTCTATTCCTACTCAGTTTCAACCGAAACTTTTCGTAACTGCTCAAGACTATTCTATACACAGATAGAAGCAATCTTAAGACTTCCAAACACCTTATAAATGTATCCCACATTTCTAAAACAACTGAACTTTATGACCCACACAAAATCCTATCATAACCAACTCAAATCTTTCCATATTTTAGTCAAAACCAACCCAGTCGCAACCTGAGTCCATAATCCAACCGGTTGGACTTTTCCGACCAATTCTTTATGTGCACTTCTCTTCATCATGCCTTAGAACCATTTTGACACGTCCATGCACTCCTAGCACACGTTCAAACACCTTCCAACAACGTCCAAGATACCTTCATATGCAATGTTCTTGACCCAATGATGTTGCATGAACTCCCGATCAACTCAACCATAATTTCTCCTGAACTTGGTTGTTGAAACTGATCTTCTCCCTGAGACTAGTTCAATGGATCCCGTCACCAGCCATGTCTTGACCTCAAGCTATTCTTTGCGAGCCCAAGTCCTCGAGTTGACTCTCGGTAGTCCGATACCACAACACCTTATGTGAGCACCTCACATAAGCATGTTGCAAACATCACAAGATAATACCAACCTTAACCACCAAAACACATCAAAAACTTAGCAAATGAATACTAAGCAAACCTTACTATAAGCAAAAAGCATGTTTGAAACATTGCAAGTTAAAAGCAGAACCACTACGATCTTGCACCGGACCTTGCGCTGGACCTTGCCAAAGCTAACCGAACCTTGCATCAGACCTAGACAAAGTTTGTCGGACCTCACGTCAGACCTAGCCAAAGCGTTGTTGTTGTCGGTGGTAGAAGGTGTCCCGTCGGCCTGTCTTGTTGCCGCAAGCTACCCACTTTGCCAAGTGGAATAGACCTACGACGCCTTCACTATGACACAATTGGTCATAGTGGTCTCTGACCGTTGGCGTGCTCCACGTTGGGCGCCAGAGGTAGGTGCGAGTCTTCAATGTTCGACTTGAGCAGGGCGCACCATCTCTTGACTCCCGCATCTTACCGTCCGAGGCGAGCCGCAGGGCACGTGGCAGCGTCAGGGCTATGCTCTGCTTGGGAGGCCAGCCTTGGTCCTCCGTGTTGCGTGGTAGCTCTGGGGCTCGCCAAGGATCGAGGCAGCTCCGAGAACTTCCTTGTGGGGTGCGTTGGACCCCATGCTCCGTGCCTTGTGGCTGTACCGGGGCTCTCCCCCAAGTTTGGGTGAGGTATCGTCCCTACACGTGGTGCCTTGGGAGCCCGCCACTCCGGAGGGGCCAAGCCCCATCTTCAAGGCTTACGTGGCAGCACCACACCTCGATCTTGAGGGAGGCAAAGGCCTTGGCGCCTACAGCACACGTGGCGGTTCCTGACGTGCCTCGCTGTCTTCATCCTGTGTGCGAGGGTACCCCGTCTCCAGGGTACCGACAGTGGCCCCCGGGCCCACCTTGGGAGAGATGACGATCCCGTAGGTGGGGCGTTTATCTTGTATTGTAAAAGTGACGCTAGCGGGCCCCCTTGAGGGGCGCTGGAGCTCAGAGAAGTGACGTCGACGGCCCCTTTGGGGGCGCTGGAGCTTGGAGAAGTGAATCCAGCGGCATCCTTGGGAGGTGCCAGAGCTCGCAGAAGTGACGCCTGCGGTCCCTGTGAGAGGCACCAGAGCTCGAAGAAGTGACGCCGGTGGCCCCCTGGGGAGGCGTCGGAGCTCGCAGAAGTGACGCTGATGGCCCCCTTGGGGACACCAGAGTTCGGAGAAGTGACGTCAGCGACCCCCTTGGCGGCGCCGGAGCTCGTAGAAGTGACACCGGCGGCCCCCAGGGGAGGCGTCAGAGCTCGCAGAAGTGACGTCGACGGCCCCCTTGGGGACACCGTAGCTCGGAGAAGTGATGCCAGCGGCCCCCTTGGGGGCACCAGAGCTCGCAGAAGTGATGCAAGTGGCCTCCTTGGGGGCACTGGAGCTCGCAGAAGTGATGCTAGCGGTCCGCTTAGGGGTGAAAGAGCTCGGAAAAGTGACGCCAACAGCCCCCTTAGGGGGCGCCATATCTCGGAGAAGTGACGCTAGCGACCCCCTTGGGGGCACCGAAGCTCAGAGAAGTGACGCTCACGAGCCCCTTGGGGGGCACCGGAGCTCGTAGAAGTAACGCCGACGGTCCCCGTGGAAGGCGTCGGAGCTCGAAGAAGCGTTAACGGCGCCTACCACCGACGTGTAGAACGTCAGCGGCGGGCTCCCTGTATGTCCTGCACACACGATGGACAAAAAGTAATTTCGTTCTTTGGTCACCACTTCCCTGCTCTTTAGTTTGTTATGGATTATAGTCCTTAACTAAGATACGAGGCATGGGTAGTTTGGTGCGATAGCATTCAGGGTATGGTCGTTGCCTTGCTTAGGGCATGAGCCGTCCGGCCCCCTGTACTCAATTGTTAGCTTTGGGAGGCAAGGTGCGCATGCTTAGGGTATAGAACCAGGCTAAGAAGGTTGCACACCCTGGACCTCCACCTCGGCGTTAGCCTTCAGGAGTTAGAACCATTCGACACTATGGACCCCGACCAAGAAAACGATCATCGGACCCCAAACACATTGCAGGTACCTCATGTGGATCCACCTTTAGTAGGATAGCACAAATCCAACTTGGTCGAGACAAGAGAAATATAACTGGGCATATGGCAAAAGATATGCGAAAGTAAGCAAAAAATTAAAGCATAATGTAAATAATTTTGATCGTCGGTTACTCCCATCCCGCTTTTAGTATAGTTATGTCTTACGGTCCCGAGTCGAGCTTACGGTGTGTGGTTGATTCAGTGCGACGGTATCGGGTTATGGTTATCATCTTGCTCAGGAGTGTGTGCCGTCCGGCCCCCTGTACTCAGTCGTTAGCACTTAAGAGGCAAAGTGTACACGCTTAGGGTGCTGGACCAGGCTATGTAGACTGTACACTCTGGACCTCTCGTGGGCGTTAGCTTTTCTGGGGAGTGACCATTTGGCGCCACGGGCTCCTGAGCAGGAAATCAACCAAAGAGCCCAAATACATCACAGGAACCTCAAGCAGACCCGCCAGCAACAGGATTGCATAACTCCACTAGGCGCGAGACAGGGAGAGAGTGCCTGAGCATATGACAAAGAATATGCGAGAACGAGCATGATTTGATGATCATAAAATTAATGCGTAATTAAATGAACATAAATAGAGCATAGGGCAAAGATGGTGGTTCTTCTAACTTGGTAATCATAGGTGGGGGCAGGCTTTTCAAGAAGGCAACGACGCGCTCCGGATGACAAGGGAGGAAAAATGTACATGCTTAGGGTATGGAACCATGCTAAGCAGGCTGAACACTCTGGACCGGACCCACCAGAGCTTAGTTGCTTCGAGCGCTGCTACTAGACGCTATGAGACCCTTTTTATTAAAAAGAAAAACTATCCTACCACTACACCCAGGGTGAAGCTTTACCGAAGTGGCGCTGGGGAGGAAAAGTGTACACGCTTAGGGTGCAGGACCAGACTAATCAGGCTGCATACTCTGGACCTCCCACCGTGCTAAAAGTAAAACTTACAGTGGATCTTCGGGTCGAACTTACCATAATGCCTTTGTGACGTCGTTGTCGCTGTTGTGGCAGGAAAACGCTTGATGTCCTGCCCAAGAGACCCCTTAGAGGCCCCCTGGTAGGTGTGGCCAACTGGTTGGGCACGCCTACCACTTACTCGCAGGATGTCGTTGGCAGGCCGCCGGCGGAGCACGGGAGCATGGATAGTTGACGCTAGAAGCGATGGCAAAGAGGTAGCCATTGAACCGAGGCGGCACCCACCCTCAACGTGCGGAACTTCGACGGCGGACCCCCTGGGAGGTGCCGGAGCTGGATGCTCCGGCATCGCCCATCATCAACGAGAAGAACGTCGACGGCGGGCCCCTTGGGTGGTGCCGGTGCTGGCAGCTCCGGCGTTGCCCATCATCGCTGTACAAACGTCGACGGCAAGCCCCTTGGGGGATGCCGGAGCTGGCTGCTCTGGCGTCTCCCATCGTCACTATAGAAACGTCGACGACAGGCCCCCTACCTGGTGCGCCAAATGTCGAAGTGTTAGAGCGACACTTCTCCCAGATCTGCTAAGGAGCAGACCGCAGAGGTTCTTTGTTTGGCTGTGCTTAGGCCTCAATCAAGTGTACTAGCGGATGGAGTTAGAGACAATGGTTTTTACGTGGTTCGGGCCACAAGGAGCGTAACACCCTACTCCACGGTGGATTGTATTGCTGGTGAGTGTGCATGCGTGTGTGTGTATTGGGGATTCTGAGTCTGGTCTCGTCTGGTGACTCGTAATGGTGGCGGTCCGGGCCTTTTATAAACAAGACCAGACCGGACGCCATACAAGTGGGCCCTGGGGCCCGACAGGTGGTTCCGAGGCGACCTTATCCTAAAGATCAAAGACTTCTTCTGTAAGCTTGCCTGACCGAGGCAGTGAAGACTCGCCGTCTTGTCTCCTCTCTTGTCAGTAGCCCACGCGCCGTTGCTGTCGGTGGCAGAAGGTGTCCCGTCAGCCTGTCTTCCGCAAGCTACCCAGTTGGCCAAGTGGGATAGACCTCCGACGCCTTCACTGTGACGCGATTGGTCATAGCGGTGTCTGACCGTTGGCGTGCTCCGTGTTGGGCGCCGGAGGTGGGTGCGCGTCTTCAATGTTCGACTTGAGCAGGGCACACCATCCCTTGACTCCCATATCTTACCGTCCGAGGCGAGCCGCAGGACATGTGGCAGCGTCGGGACTATGCTCTGCTTGGGAGGCCAGGCCTGATCCTCTGTGATGCGTGGCAGCTCCGGGGCTTGCCAAGGATCGAGGCAGCTCCGGGCCCTTCCTCGTGGGGGGTGCTGGACCCGGTGCTCCATGCCATGTGGCTGTACCGGGGCTCTCCCCAAGGTTGGGTGAGGTCCCGTCCCTACACATTGCGCCTTGGGAGCCCGCCACTCCGAAGAGGCCACGCCCCATCTTCAAGGCTTACGTGGCAACACCGCAGCTCGATCTTGTGGGAGGCAAAGGCGTTGACGCCTACAGGACACGTGGCGGCTCCTGACGTGGCGGCTCCTGACTTGTCTCGGTGTCTTCATCCTGTGTGCGAGGGTACCCCATCTTTAGAGTACCGACAGTTAGGGTTGAAAGAGATTTGATCCTTCGTGGACACCTCAAAAGAGACGGAAGTTTCTTTGTAGAATTGAACTTCGATAAAAAATCACTACGTCAATTCTCTCATTAACTTACTTGCTCACCATCATATTTGTTCATCAGGGTTTCATCAAGTGCCTAGTTGCTATTATAATTAATCTTGCTATCTAGTTGTACCATACTGTTGCGTTATCTTCTATTAGATTGCTATTATTTTTACATGTCTTACTTGACAGAGATAATGCTAGGAATCTGCGAATCGCTTAATTTCTATTCGCCACCGGACCACTCCGCATATGTACCGCAATAGTCCCGTCTTAACGGTTGTCAAATTTTAAATATGTGATTTCATATTTACTTAACCTATTTACCCCTCTAAGTAACTAGATCACTTCACAATTCCACGGTGCCTTGAATTTTTTTCGAACAGCTGTTCACGAAAGTAGACATTGACAATGCCTAAAGCATGTGATTCATGCTGAATCATTGTAAAGAAAAATAGTGGGTAACGATATATTTGATTGAGTCATTGTCGTGTATATTGTAACCATTAGGTTGTGTGTCATCAGGAACAGCATCCTCATCCAGCATTATTGTCTACAGCGGCATTTCGTTGGAGCTTCAACTTAGTCGCCTCTCAGCAACCACATGAGTCTATCGAGTAGCCGGAAAATGTTACTTAAAAAGTGTGTGCAACCTCTCATCTACATCAGAACAGGGACCTTCCACCTGCGCGACGTATATCTACAACCGGTCTTTCCTTCATGTGTCTTTTTGTGTCCGGCACAAGGACGTCAAACCCACTGAGCGTCCATTCTGCCTCGGCGTTCTCGCTGACGTATATCTCCGTGCCGACATCGAGCGACGTCCACCGCCTCTTCGCGGGCGGCGTTTCCGGATCCTGGTAGAAGTACAACGCGTGAGACATGGCGCCGACATCGAGCTCCCAGGCCTTGGGGTCGCCGACCCAGCCCTGGCCCTTGGCCGTCGGGTACCCGAACTCGCCCCACACCGGGTGCGGCACGATCTGCACAATCTCCTGCGGCTGCGGGTTGCTATATGCGTCGCAGTAGGTGGTCGGCTGCTCGGCGTGGCGCGCGTTCCCCGGCGAGCAGTAGACGTGGTAGGCGGCGTAGGGGAACCGCGCGGCGTCGGTCCGGTGCACGCGCGTGCCGTTCCGGAACGTGTGCCACGGCGGGCACTGGTCCACGCGCGACGGGCCGCACCATGCCGGCGTCTCCGGGTTGATGATCATCTCGCTGTACCGCGTCACGTCCGTGGTCACGTCGCCGTCGCAGGGCAGGCCGTCGTTCTTCCAACAGCTGCCCATGTCCATCAGGTAGAACTGGCTGTTGCCGCCGCCGCCCTGCTTCACATCCAGCGTCAGGCGCACCTTGAAGTCCGGTGACTCCGGCACCTGACCAGCGACACAATGGAGTTTTTAACATTGTTGACCATGTGGTAAGATGCTTAAGCATCCTGATTTAATCCTGAATCATTGGATCGAAACCTAAAGGAGAAGAAATCGAGCAGGATTGGGTTTTATGTGTGACACAACTTTGTTTTTTTTTTTTGGGGTAAAAAAGCAGAGGTACTGGAACAAAAGAACTTACTATCTTGGTCATGCCTCTGGTGTCGTAGTGGTATCCACCCGAGAATCCGCTGGTGGCGTCGGAGCGCAGGTACAGCATCAGCCACGGGTACTTGCGGGACGTGCGCAGCTTGTGGTGGAACGCCCACCCGCCGCTCGCCGCCACCTCCTTCTCCCATGTCACCGAGTAGAAGGACACCTCGCTGCTCCCGAGATCCGCCGCCGCCGCGGCGTCCAGCTCGTAGGTGCCGAATAGCCCGCCGCGCAGCCACCGGCCTGTGGCGTCGAGAGCCGTGCGGTTGTGGAACACCATTGGCTGGTTCATGCACCCGGCGCCGCCGGGGCAGGGGAACCGCGACGTCTGCGGGAACGGGCGCGCCGGGCGGCCGTTCTCCGGGCAGATGGCCGCGGTGGTGTCCAGGTTGCCGTTCTTGAGCATGACCATCCAGAACTGCCACGGTGCCGGACTGTCAGCGACCTGGCACAGGTCGCCGAGGTACAGCTCCTTCGCCGCTGCGTAGCGGTTAACGTCAGTGACGGCCGCGTTCGCCGGCGTCACCGGGAACGGGTCCCCCGCGCCGAGGTGGTTGTCGGCGTTGGTCACCCGGTGGACCACCTCGTACATCGGCTGGCCGTGCTCGTCCACGCTGGTCTCTGCAAATATTCACCTTTCCCTTGAATAATCGAATCTTGAAACAGCGGCACAACACAAACGCTGCCCAAGTTTGCAATTCAAATGATGTTTTGCGGAATCAGGCCAGAGCATAATGGATTGACCGAGATCGAAGCAGTCGGCGCCGCGAGGGCTGCCCATGCCGGGGGCCTCCTCCCCGACCTCGTTGCAAAAGTTCCAGGCCTCCCAGGCCACGCGGAGGCCGTCGCGCCGCATGCCAGGGTCACCGATGGTGGAGACGTAAGCGCCGCCATGAGTCCTGATAGCCCGAGCAGCCAGACAGCACGAGAGAACGGCGACGATGAAGCAGGTGGCCGCGGCCAGCCACGCCGCCATTGGGGGAAAGACGGGCTGGTTGTTGGATACCAGCAGCTGATGCGCAGGGTTTGTCACTGCCAAGATGGCGGGCTCCAGCGTCCAAGCAGTGGTGTGAGCGAAGACAAGGCAAGGTGGGTTGTTGGGAAATCGACAAATTGTTGTCGAGCACGAGAAGCTCATCGATCAAACTTCATCCATGGCCGCACGTATGTGTTCGAATCCAGCCGGCGCCGTTCACGGGGCAGCTAGTTATTTCTGGTGTTTTCTATCGCTTGGTTTGTTTTGACTTGGCTGCTGAGCCGGTTAAGGGAAGCAGAAGAGCCTATCAACCCTTCTAGAAATCGATATTTGAAAAGAAAATAATATTGAAAATTTTAAACCACAGCTGAATAATTTGTCAATATTTGTAAACAATTTCTGATACTACATGGAACAGTTTTTTACCTAATGTTCATGAGATAAACTCTCAAGCAAAAACACTGACACAAGGATGGCCATCCGGTGGGCCACGCTCGAGTAATTGAATAAGATCAAGCGCATGAAGATCCATGTATTTTACAATTTGTGGCAATGATGATGTCAACATGGCCCGACTTACAGCCTGAAAGACAAGCCCGGTGAAGATTGCCATCCGAACCTCCATACGAATAAGGATAAAATAACCGTCTACAGATTAGATATAGCTAGTTATCAAGAGTCTATATTAACGAGTTCACTTTTGTACCGACTTGGGTCGTGCCTCAAGACCCCTGACTCCAAAAAAGGCGGGGGAGGGGAATGAGTCGGACATTCGAGATTACTTCATTCCCAATCATCTAAGCATCAAACTATATATCAATCAATAGCCCATAAGCATTCTAGCTTAGCCACACACATCGTTGTAATCATTATCTCAAGAAGTAGGGTATTACCTCATCAAGAGGATCCGAACTTGGTAAATCTTGTCTCCTTGTTACTACTAGAATTGCCTTTATGGAGTTAACTCATTAAATCTACTAGAAAAGCTTGGACACGTTGTTGACTCTTGGTAAGCTACACTAGTAAAATATCCATGACAATGGTGCCAAAATACTTTTCTAATGCACTCTAGAATTAATACAGGATAAAATTCGCAAGCCCACGGAGAATATCATTGTATCATTTCATTCGAAAGTATTCAAGCTACCGCATTTGTTCATCCGGAAGAAAGACAACGAAGTAAGACGTATGAGTCTCCTATAAGCGTGTCTCCTATAAGCGAGTGAAATGAGACGTCTTTACTAAAAGCACGTCTCCTTTGCCTTCGCTTACAAACATACATGAACACGACTCTGAACGATGACCACATTCATTCACAGTTGAACACACAAAATATTCATCACACGGATGAACACAGATAACACATTCAATCATTTACACAATTGATCACAGATAACAAATATATTACAAAACACAAGAAAGAAGTACAAGATACAAGAAAAGAAAAACATCAACTAAAAAACAACAAAAATGTATGGTATGATAATGTACACACAAACATGAGAGTAAAGAACCCTAGAGTATAGTATTCAACATATTGGTGTGAGGACCCATTCTCCGGAGTCCGCTCATGTATCTCTTACCAATCACTGGATCAATATTTGGTATGTATAACAGATTCATACAACGATTATTCATTATGGAATCATAAAGGTCTTACATTATAGGCTTAAAGTACATTCATCGTGACCAAGCCTGGTCATTAAGTAATCAAAATAAGGTACAACAAAATAGCGGAGCGACGCCCTACATGCAGACTTGGGAAGCAGGACTAAATCCTACTCTTCATCCTGATCTTCATTGTCACTTGCTCTTCATCTGATTAGCCACATGAATTGCAAGAGTGAGTACAAAAGGTACTCATCAAGCCCTATCACTACTTAAGGGTAGGTGTTTGATGAATAATAGTATTAGCAAGGATTAGGCCATACAACTTAGTTTTGTTGTAAACTATTTTATGCAAGGTTGTCTTTTCAAAGAGCTTTTGCAATAGAGAGGGATATTTGAATCAATATTATTGGTTGTCGGGCCCTGAGGGATATCTACACCATTCATGCCAGTTCCCTCACTTTTAAGGAGTTTTCGGACCCAAAATCTTTAACGGCTCTGGCACAATTGCCAATAGTTTCCAAAACACAACAACCTCTGCCACCCACATGCACGGAGGCCACTGCCACCCACATGGTCCACAAACGCTCAAGGATTGACTAAGACTAATCATGTAGATTCCATGTCATAGTGTGTCAAGACTGTAACAATAGCTATCCTGATAGGATAAGACTCTATAGAGTTTGTACACTTACCCACAAGCCATGCAAATCGAGCTAGGGTATGACATTACACTCATATTATCATTCGCGTAACCCCCACAATAGCACCTTGGACCAACTAGGGGATTTTTGGGCTTTTCTACTACCCAACCAGACCTCTGATCCAATGATTGTGTCATTCCTGGACCACTGTGTTCTACATGGCTCCTTCAAGTGCCCCATGTGGTAGATTACCAGGAAGGTAGAGCGAGTGCTGCCCATACAGGTTTTGTAGTTTTAGAATAACACCATGTTGAGGTCAAATGAAGAGGTCCTTATATTAGAGAGGCGGATCCATATTGATACTCTCTAAGATACACCACAAGCACACAGAGAATACCGCCGTAACATTTTACCCAAGACTATTCCTTAGGGTATCGTATTTACCCCAATGGAAGGCGGTGAAGTGTGGTAAGGTTACTTGTGGGGTAGAATAGATAATTATAGTATGGTATCATGTAGGATCGATAAATTGGATAATGGGTAGTGCGACATAGAACTAAGCAATCTACTCTAATGGTAAAAAGGGATCCTAGTGAGAGCTAAGCTGACAAAAGGGACTGCTCCTACTGTTCTTTTAGTATACATATGCATGGCCTATGCTAGTGATGAATAATAAGGTACAGTGGTCCAACACATCGGACACAGGCAAACCTCTCGCAACACCAAAGCGACTCCCGCTAAACGTGGGGATTACATACAATGGACATGGCTGTCACCACCTGCCGTCTACCCCTACAGCCCGTGAGACTACGAGAAATATAACATAACTTAACTATCCAAGCACCATGCTTGCATGCTAAGCATATACCTTAAGAGCTGCAATACAAGTACCTTCCTAAGGCAATGACTAATCTAAACATTGTTGAACCAGTGTTGAGACCAAACACTATGCTATTCATACCAACATATTCATATTATATTCAACTAGACTATAGTGGAGGCCTAAGGTATTTATGATGACATAATAACAATATTACTACATTAGTATAATGACACCTAAACCTACCATATGCATTGACTCCATAATCAAACACGAAACACTTCATCTAAGCATATGAATATGAGAAGACTAATAATATTAATAACCATAATGTCATAAACAAAGATAAGATATATGAACCATAGCTTTCCCAAAGTAGACTTGGGAACTAGAGACTCCTCTCTACAGCCTAAAATTCACTAAGGACTTGAAGGAATGTGTATACAAGAGAGTGATGCTCAAGTGGTGTGTGTGGAGAAGTGAGGAGTGAGACCTTATTTATACTAGTTTCTTAGGCAATTCACGCCATAATTTGCACGGTAATCACTCGTTACCTTCACTAGGGAGCCACCAGGAGCCAACACGTGGAAGCTGACCGAGTTTAACGTGAAGACCAGTGCGACCGCACGAGGATTGCGGCCACACCCGAGTCAGCTCTTATTGCGGTGTGCTTCTTCTAGGTGAATGACAAGTGGGCCCTAAAACCATTTCTGAGTGAATCACTATTGGATTTCATTTGATACCCCTCGGTGGGCCATATGATCCCTGTACTGCACTTGTCACCCTATGATTGGCCAGGGTGGCAGATTTCATGATCATAGCCCTAGTTCTTCCTTAATTCTGTAGATAAATACCTGCATGCACTATTTCTCCAGGTACAAGTGAATTATGTTATTTCAAAAGATTATGCATACAAGAATATTTTTACTCCTTCATATAATTGAGTTATATTGATGGTTGAAATTAGTACTTAACGATAATCAACAAACTCCCCCAAACTTATCTTTTGCTTGTCTTGAAGCAAAGTAAAGACTTAGTTTGTTGATCAGAAGTTGCTACTATGCCCTATGTTTCAATAATACCAAATGCACAATTTAAACATTCTACCTAGTATTGAAGAAATTGGCAATGGTAGTCACCATTTACCTTAGTCCTCATGGGGCTTTTGCCTTCTCCTTTACTTGGGTTGTTGAAAGATAGAATAGTACACAAAGCATGCATTATCTCGAGTTCTTAGTTCCATCGAAATCCCAAAGAATTTCAAATGATTTTCAAGATTGGGCATAAGTTCCTCAAATGATACGCTCAGTCACTCCTTTGTGTAAGCAGAATTTTCCTCACCAAGTCAATGCCTTTCTTGTTCTACATCTAAATAAGTCTTTTTATGGAGTTTGGTAGAGAACAAGAGTAGGCATATTTGAATCACATAAGTTGTTAAGTCAAAAGAGTAAGCCTTAGGAGAAAACAAACCATAGTTCTAGATGAAGATTGTGCAAGTGTGATAAAATATTTGTGGTTGTAGAAGATGACTCCTTCTCATGCACTCTTTATTGTGGGGATGAAGCATGTCTATTTTTTTCTTTTTTCCTCATGCTCATTTCTTGAGAGCATGCTTTATTCTTTTTATATCCATACCTTCTACTCCCCTTTTTTCCAATAAATTTGAAGAGAGTAATTGGCATTGGAAATATGGAATATCTTTTTGTGGTGGAAATGAAATGATGGAAAGATTTGCTAACTTCTAGTGTAGAAGTTTAGAACGTGCACGTGTGTAATCTTAATCATGAAAGTATGAAAATATTCTCACATAGGTATTACTAGTTTGACTAGGCTCAATGTGTAAGAAAATAGGATATTGACAAAGTTATGTACTCGGGGTATCAACATACGGGTCCCGATAGTATGTGACCACTATGCGGCTACGATTTGTAGCTACCCTTCGTCTCGAGGAGGGACCCGCCACCAATGCCCCGATCTGCCGAAGTTGGGGTATCCAGACTGCCCAAGTTTTGGCCCGTGAGGTCAGGAAGGCGATTCCTCCCAATCTCGAGCCCGCGAGAGGCGGGTACTGGGAGGCATTTATGACGAACGGTGGGCGCGATAACTTTGGCAGGGGGGTGAACCCGCAATGTGACCTATTGCAGGATTAGCCAGACATCCGTCTCATACATCACAGAGGGATGATTACCTCACACAAAAGACGTTGCCCTGGAGACCAAGAAGAAGTTAAGACTCAAGACTGGAGCTTCCGCACCCTGGACAAACCAGATGCTTAGAATAAACACTGTAAATTAGGCCCCACTGTGAGGAATGTTGGTTAGATAGGACTTCCTCGCCCCACTATAAAAGGACCCCAAGGCCTTCCATGAAGCGGGCAAATTCACTTTGTATTTGGGTTACTTACGCATTTTACCTTACGCATTGACCTTACGCATTTCCTTTACGCACTTTTCCTTTGACGCACTTGCGTTTGTGCCTTACTTTCATACCCTGTGTGCGTTTTTGCTTACACATTACTGCTAGAAGTTCTTACTTCCTTAGAGTTCATGTACTCGAGCAAGGCTCACTTATAATCTGTTCTCTCACCTTTTGAGCTGACAAAGATCATGGATAGACCCCCTATGAACGTATGCCCTTTTTTGCCTGAACCAGGATAAATCTCTTGTATTTTGCAGCTAGCCATATGAATACAAACGTGATTCAATACAAATTTACTAACCGGTTTCCAAAAAATGACAATTGGCACATTAGGAAGGGGAACACTATTGCACATTCTCATCATCTTAGTCATCGACACCAACGAGCCTTGCCGGCGTTCCTCAAGGGCTTGACATTGTCAACATCGCCGCCGATGTTCGGAAGGTGCTCTTCGAAGGAATGGATGACTACACGCTGCCGTCCCTTTATGGGATAATAGAAGATACAACCTGTTGCGATCTCAGCTTTGATTCCAGTTTTGATCTAAGCAACCATTCTCACTAGAAACGCCGTGTTGCGAACACTTGTGATGGTGTACAATCACTCCCATGGTTCATGTCCCTGCAACAAGGGATGCGACACTAGGAACTTGGAAAGGAACTTGCATGCAGCCCCATTCTCAATGACCATCCCAAGGCCAGGCGCGCCGTGCTCAATTCCGAGCAGACACAACCAAACCTGGACGAGACCGCATTTCAAAACAAGTTCTATCACCACACCAATCTAAACGCAGCGCACCGTCACACGCTTCTGCATGGACCAATGCCTCCACTGGCACCGCCGATGCCCCACGCCTCGAGCAGATAGGCCAGAGCACCAGAGCAGCACCCACATCATGGCGTGCCACGTCCATACCAGCCGAACCTCGGTTCGGTCCGACCCATCAAGATATCTAGCTTCCATTGGGCCATGAGGAAAACTATTGCGTGGACTGGCCTCAACCCCGAAATTTCACCAACAACGACCACAGACAGTCAGGGAATGATGCCCCAGCCCGGACGAAAGACACCGGTAGGACCGAACTGTCCACCCCCTCATCTTCACTGACACAGGCGCGAGAAGCAATCACAGATCTTCGCCTGGCTTATAGCGCCCGGAAGACTGCTCTGGAGGGGGTCGCGCGGTCCCCTCCGAGCTCTCGTGATGCCGTACCCATCAAGGAAGCCACTATAATGAGAACGAGGACCAAAGCCCAAGCCCCATGCAAAGCAGGGCCAAGCTCAAGACCACCTTCAGCAAGGGTGACTTCTGGGGGACGTACGAGCATCTCGACGACCCACACGAGCTCGAGGGATGCCATAGAAGGCCGGACAAAACCCTCCGCGAGTTACATGCAGTGCTTCTCTGAGAGGTGCAACAAGCTCCCCAACGGAGTCAATGCCGATATCATGAGAGCCTTCCACTTAGGGGTGGTCCGTGATCCTCCGACACCCAAGCTCACCCCCGCCAAGTCAAGGTACATGAGGGAGCTGCTTGACCATGTCTCTCGCTTTGCCCCAGGCAAGGGGGTGGCGCCGATGTACCAAAACGAAGACCCGATGGGCGCAGGACTCGGAAGGAACCGACGCCTCATCGGAAGAAAAGGGAGCAGAAGATTGGCCCCAACCAGGGCGGCCTGTGGACGTAGGCCCCTAGCATAGTCATGACCACTGACGGGAACAAAGATGGGAGATCGGCAAAAAGGTCAACCAGCCACTTTGAGAAGATGGTCAAGGAACCCTGTGATGAGATCATGCACATTATTATTGCACCTACAAACATGACACAATGTTTATTTGTTTGGGATCCTGGCTCAAGTGAATATGCACTCTTATTTGATGGGCAAGATCAAGATGGCGCACTATGTCGGCCACCACCTTGGCCGCCTCCATTCATTCAAACAAGAAGATTTGATGGCGTTGCACATTTGGACCAACACATGAGAGGAGATGAACTTGAGTCGAGGACGACTCCAATTCAAGAAGGAGAGAATGATGAGGACATCACTTCTATGGATACAAACAACACTCCATTGAACATACAAGATGCAATCAATAGAGTTCATACACAACAATTAATTTCAGAGGTGAACTCGTTCTTATATATTTCCTTATATGTTTTTGAGCATAGATTGCTACTTAATGATTTATTTGTGATTAGGATTCATGGAGAGGTTCAAGGAGTACTTGGAGGGAGTATTAGGGACGTGGAAGACCAGAGAATTCGTTCAAAGAAGATGGAAACCGAACCAAACTTCAAATCATATCCAACTCGGTGTCCAGGAGCAGTACGCACTAAAACGGACGCCCAGGATGCATACGAACTCCGTTTTGGACGTTCTGCTCCTGGACACCGAGTTGGATACGATTTGAAGTTTGGTTCGGTTTCCATCTTCTTTGAACGAATTCTCTGGTCTTCCATGTCCCTAATACTCCCTCCAAGTACTCCTTGAACCTCTCCATGGATCCTAATCACAAATAAATCATTAAGTAGCAATCTATGCTCAAAAACATATAAGGAAATATATAAGAACGAGTTCACCTCTGAAATTAATTGTTGTGTATGAACTCTATTGATTGCATCTTGTATGTTCAACGGAGTGTTGTTTGTATCCATAGAAGTGATGTCCTCATCATTCTCTCCTTCTTGAATTGGAGTCGTCCTCGACTCAAGTTCATCTCCTCTCATGTGTTGGTCCAAATGTGCAACGCCATCAAATCTTCTTGTATGCATGAATGGAGGCGGCCAAGGTGGTGGCCGACATAGTGCGCCATCTTGATCTTGCCCATCAAATAAGAGTGCATATTCACTTGAGCCAGGATCCCAAACAAATAAACATTGTGTCATGTTTGTAGGTGCAATAATAATGTGCACGATCTCATCATATGATGTAAGCATGTTTTTTTTTCTTTTTCTTTTTGTAGCCATGTCTTCTACTCCCTCTCTTTACAATGAATTTTGAAGAGAGTGCTAAATATGAATAACACGGGGTTTCTCTTTTTATTTTGGTATGGTGGATATGATGGACATTTTGCTTACTTCTAGTGTAGAAGTATAGCATGTGCAAGTGAAGTCTTGAATTCAAAAAGAGTTGAATGATTTCTCACATAGGTCTATACTAGTTTGACTAAGCTCAATGTGAAAGCAAATAGCATATGCATAAGGTTTTGTCTATGTATGAACATCATATGACTTTGGTAGGTATTTCCAATCAATTGATGGAAACTTAAATCTTTTTAGAATATCTCCAGAAATCTAAGTTGTACTTTCAAACTAGGACTAGCAGCCCTATTACTAATTCTAATCTTGCAACAACCTAGAATTAGATTAAGCTTTTGCTACCCACAATTTCCAAATTAAGGTAAAAGTATTTCAAACCAATGAAAGCAATATTCGGAGAGTAGCAAGTTGTAAACTAGAGACTTATGAAAATAAAACAGAGCAACTGTTCATCATTTCATCTATGTGAATTCTAAATCATTCTTACCGCACATCTTTATTTGATGAACGCAAATCTAACCTTTTTTTAATGCAATGTGGATGATGGACGGATGGAAAATAAATATGCAAGGAATGTGATACATGTTACCTCAAGTGGGGGTCCTCCCCCAAGCATGTTCTTCAACTACCTCCATGATAAGGGTTGAACCCTTGATGACGGAAGTACGCCGCAAGATCGGCTTGTTGTTGTTGTAGCGCCATGTTGAAGTTGGTGAATTGAGCATCCATGTGTTGTTGCCAATCCTGGGTACCTTGAACATGCTCTTGGAGTGTGTTGTAGATGTCACCTGATATCACTTCAAGTTCTCCCATACATCTAGTGAGGTCCGTCATTCCTTGGCTATAGTCATGATGACTTCTAGCCAAAAAGGAACGACGTCCTCTCATGGACATTAGGGGCAAGCTACTAGAGCTTGAAGTGGATAAGGGTGGATCCTTTTGCCATTCTTGCCAAGATGATCCCCCTGTCTCATACGTCGGAGGTTGAGTCCATCCGGGTGCATAACCCGTTGGGTTCTCTTCCTCTTGGTATTCATGGACCGGAGAGATTATCGGTGAGATGCATGTGGTTGCAGCCCTCGCACGGTTCCTTGTTACCCTACTAGAGACATTACTTATTCTTGCTTCCTCAAGGGGAAGAAGATTAATGGTTAGCCTTCGGCATTTGTACAAATGAAAATTCGGGTTAGGTAACCCAATTTCATTGACAAAGTCGGGATAGAAAAATATCAGGGATCCATCATGATCATGCTTAAGGGTATGTCCTTGCACTATATAGTTTTCATCAGTTAATTCTCTTTCGGTTTCAATGTATTCAAATCAAGAGTATTTAAGTGCTCCACCCTATCAGCAATATGAGTAATCAATGAAGTGCATTCAATTGATCCTGATTTTGAAATGTAATCTAACCATTGTGTCATCATGGCTTTGACTGGAGCAACTTTTATCTTTTTAGTCATGGTGTCGGTACCCTACGTACCGGATACCCCTTGGGATTGCAAAGATCATAAGGAAACTCCATCTACCAGATTTGAAGACCTCCGGAGGCCCCACATGTCAGGCGTAACCGGACCTGCTTCCCCAACATAGTTAGTCCCAGGGCCGCCACGTGTATCATAAGATCGGAGCTATCACCCACACATGGGAAAGCTCCGGTCGGAATACTAGTATGGCACCCCCGGACCTAACCCCAGACAGAGGGAAGCTCCAGTACTGACACGTGTCCAACAGCACCGGACCTACCCGTCCACGACGGTAAGCTCTAGAGCTGCCACGTGGCGACTGCCAGACCTTCAACTTGAACAATCAGGCTGGTGGACCCCCCAACAGCTCCGGACCTTCAAGGAGCAATCAAAGACTTCAAGACCCGATTAAGTGTCATTAATACCATATTAATGACACACGATCGGATGGCCCTTAATACTGGTAACGACACTATTAAGGCCCGTTACCAGGCTATTAAGGGTAATTAACCTCATTAATTGTGTATAAAGCATATGTAACTGCCGGGGCCACATGTTGGGCCAGGCTAACGGTGTAACGACTAGTCCTTGTACTATAAAAGGACTGGTCAACGGTACACAAGGGACGGTTCCAGGCCACGACTGAACTCTCTGAGCTAGACGACCTTCTTCTTGTGGAGCTTCTTCTAGACTCAAACGCTCAATACAACACCAACACACCCCGTGGAGTAGGGTATAAAGCTCAGGCGGCCCGAACCACGTAAATCTCTATGTACACTTGTCTTTCACCTTCTTGAATCTCTGTGTGCCCATTACCGAACTACAACTCCTCGATCTACCAAAGGTAGTGTCGGGAGATCTGCCGGATCCAAACACCGACAGTTGGCGCACTAGGTAGGGGCGCCCGAGATTTCAAGTATGGTGAACTCAACTGTTGGATCATCCAATGGCAACCCTGTTGTTCAACCCGTTGGGGGCAATCCCTCCAACATGCAGCAACCAGCAGATGTCATGGCTACAGCAGGAGTCATGCCTCCACTGCCACCGCCTGCACCAGCACGTCAAGCTGAGCAGCATGACGGTGCATCGGCGTCGGTAACCGCATCGGCGAATAACAACAACCCTGAACACGCGCTTCATGCAGCGCGTGCTCTCCTCCAACGTCCACCACCTCCAGGTGCATCCCAGGGTGCAATGGAGCAGTGGAGGGCTGATGTGGAACATCTAGTTGCAGCGGCAGCCGACCGCATCAGCAACCAAGGTCCTCCTCCTTCAGGGCAGGCCCCATCGCAGCATCAGGCCGTGTCTGGCATACTTGGTCCGCATGCTTCCCAAAATAGGAGGCGAGGTGCGTCACAACAAGTTGCATCGCTACCTTCTGGGGCGCCACGTACTCATACAGTGACCAGGCTTTCAACTCATGACCTCCGCGGAGCTTGATCGCCGTTACCGTCAACAGGACGGCCGTGTCCATATCGAGCGTGCCCACGAAAGGGGAGAGGCTCGAGACAGTCCTGCTCCCGAGGGAGTAGGAGGAGGCTGTTCTGCACTGGCCATGCACCTACGCATGGTCGGATGGCCACAAAAGTTCCGGCCTCACCTGCCAGAGAAATTTGACGTGACTGTTAATCCCGCTGAGTTTCTCCAAATTTACACCACCGCAATCCTTGCGCCCTGAGGTAACGAGGCCGTAATGGCCAACTACTTCCCAGTGGCCTTGACTGGGACCACCAGGTCCTGGTTCATGAGCCTTCCTCACAACTCTAGCAATAGTTGGGAGGAATTGTGCCAACAGTTCACCGCCAATTTCGGGAGTTCATACACCCGACCAGGCACTAAACTAGACCTTTTTACAGTTGTGCGAACGGGGGGAGAATCCCTGCGCTCATTCATCCAGAGGTTATCCCAGGTACGAAACACTATTCCCTCTATCTCCAGCACCTCTATTATCGTGGCATTTAGACAGGGCGTACGAGATAAGAAGATGCTGGAGAAACTGGCGGTCAAGGAGATCACCAGTGTCACGGAGCTCTTCAGCTTGGCAGACAAGTGTGCCAAAGCTGCAGAGGGCCGTGATGCACTCCAAACCACCTTCGGAGGATGGCAAAAAATCCTCCAAAGGACAAGCCACTACCTCTAGGAGTGGCAAAAGAAGAAAAAGTCCAACGGCAAGAAGAAGTCGTCGACCGGCACATCTACTGCTGCAGCTGCAACAGCTCTGGGTGGCCGGGGGCCACGCCCTGAGAAACGACCTCAGCCGTCCTCTGAAGACGGTGGCAACTCCAAAGTTTGGTGTCCCATCCACAAGTCGAACAGCAACAACTTGGAGGACAGCCGGGAGGTCCAAAACCTTGTCGAACGCTACAACAAGCGCCGGGAAGAAGTTCCTTTCCGTTAGAGAGAAGGGAAACAGAAGGTCGATGAAGCTCCGGCTGAAGAGGAGTTAGGCTTCCAAGACCCTAAAAAGGTCCTGAAGGCTGTTTACACCTCCATCGACGACGACTCCGACGTCTCTGACAATGAGCGTCGGAGGACCATGAACACCATCTTTGGTGGTTCGTGGGACATCACCTCTCGCCGTGTCCTCAAGACCACGAGGTAGGACATGGCCTCAGTAGCTCCTACAGCCAGGGCGGAGCCTCATCGAAAGTGGATGGACACCACCATCACTTTTGATGCTTCAAACTACCCTCGGAACATGATTAGAGCTGGTCAAGTACCATTGATGGTATCTCCGACCATCAATAACATTCAACTTCACCATGTAATGGTGGATGGAGGGTCGGGGCTGAAACTCATAAGCTTCGAATCTTTTGTCAAGCTTCAGCTCCGACCTTCGGACCTTTGCCCCACCCGACCTTTTTCCAGAGTAGGTCCGGGGGCCATAACACCACTCGGTGCCATTACTCTTCCCGTGACCTTCAGGACTCAGGAGAATTATCGCACCGAGAAGTTGATCTTTGACGTCGCTCAGATCAACTTACCTTTCAACGCCATTCTCAGCAGGCCCGCCTTGTACAAGTTCATGGTTGTTGCTCATTATGGCTACCTGGTGTTGAAGATGCCAACACCAGTTGGCATTCTCTGGATCCGTGGAGACCGTACTGCCGGAGTGACTGCTCTGGAAGAACTTCATGCGCTTGCTACAGCGCAGGAGGAAGAATCCAGGCAGGAACAAGCTCCAAAACCCCCAAGCATTCGTCAACGAGGCTCAACCTCCGCACCGCGCATGCAACCAAGCAGCGACACAGACATCCCCGTCAAAGTCGTCCAAATCGGTTCCAATGCCGCTCAGACCACACTTATATCGGGAGGTCTGAATGACAAATAGGAACTTGCGCTCATCACTTTCCTCCGGGCTAATGTCAACGTGTTTGCCTGGCAACCGTTGCAAATGCATGGGATCCCTGGGGAAGTGATATAGCATAATATGAAGATCTATCCTGACGCTCGGCCCGTATATCAGAAGCCTCAGAAGTAATCCGTAGAGCGACAAAACTTCATACGACAAGAGGTGAAGAAGTTGCTCGAAGTTGGATTCATCCGAGAAGTCTTCCATCCAAAATGGCTGGCAAACCCAGTCGTTGTACCCAAGACCGGCGGGAAGCTTGGGATGTGTATCGACTACACAACATTGAATAAGGCATGCCCAAAGGATCCATTCCCAGTACCTAGAATAGATCAGATAGTGGATTCCACCTCCGGGTGTGAATTACTGTGTTTCCTAGACGCATATTCTGGGTACCATCAAATCAGAATGCCTGGGGAAGATGAAGAACATACTTCTTTTGTCACAGTAGATGGATTGTACTGCTACACTGCCATGCCATTTGGTCTCAAGAATGCAGCTTCAACATTTGTACGAGCTATGTACAAAACCTTTGGAGAGCTCATCAGAGACGTAGTGGAAGTGTATGTTGATGACATCGTCGTCAAGATCAAGGACAAGGAGTCACTCCTTGACACCTTGCAAGATGTCTTCGACAAGGTACGGGTCATCCGCACGAAGCTGAACCCAGACAAGTGCGTCTTCGGGGTTAGGTCCAGAAAGCTTCTTGGTTTCCTGGTAAACCACCGAGGCATAGAGGCAAACCCGGTGAAGATTAAAGCCATTAAGGAGATGTGGCCACCAGCCCGCATCAAGGACGTCCAAAAACTGACTGGATGTCTAGCCACCCTCGGCCAATTCATCTCAAGACTGGCAGAACGGGCACTACCCTTCTTCAAGCTATTGAGGAAGTCCAGACCATTCCAATGGTCTGAAGAAGTAGAAAAGGCGTTCCAGGAGCTAAAGCAGCTCCTCACCACTCTACCAACCTTGGTAGCTCCAAACCCCGGTGAGCCCTTACTGCTTTACATTTCAACAATCGACGAGGTTGTCAGCATGGTCTTGGTTGTGGAGAGACCAGAACCATCCCAAGCTCAGGAATCCAGACCCCTCTGGGAGGGATCAAAGGTTCCTGAAGGTGAGTCTGGGTCCCAGCCCCTGGACTTGGATCTACAGGGAGTTATTCCAGAAGATCTGGACCCATTTGGGAGGGTCCGGGTCTCTCCAGTAGAAGCTTCGGGTTCGTCCAGCAAAGACCCGAAGGTCCCCGAAGCAGGTCCGGATCCCTCCAGGAGGGTCCGGGTTGATGAGGAGGAAGCTCCGAGCCCCTCCGGGAGGGTCCGGACAGTCCAACGCCCAGTGTACTACATCAGCGAAGTACTGCATGACGCCAAGACTCGATACCTAGAGGTGCACAAGCTGCTTTACGCAGTTCTCATCGCCTCCAGGAAGCTTCGCCATTACTTCCAAGATCACAAGATCTCAGTGGTGACTTCTTATCCACTGTGTGCGATCTTGCATAATCCCAAGTCAACTGGGAATATTGCAAAGTGGGCAGCGGAATTGGACGAATTCGATCTTGAATTCGTCCCAAGACAAGCTATCAACAGTCAAGCACTGGCGGACTTTGTGGCAGAATGGACCCCCTCTCCATCAAACCCTGGGGGCCCTAGTGAGCAAAAGCCGGAACTCAAGGCTCCGATCTTCACCGAGCCTCACTGGACCCTCTACTTCGACAGCTCCATGCAAAAGCAGGGGGTCGAAGCTGAAGTCCTTCTCCTCGCTCCAACTGGGGAAAAGGTAAAATACATGGTCCACCTTGACTTCAAGGCGACCAACAACATGGCGGAATATGAAGCACTCATTTATGGACTAAAGGTGACACTATCATGTGGTGTCAAGCAGCTGTTGGTCAAGGGAGATTCGCAGCTCATCATTAAACAGGTGAAGGGTGAATGCTCCTGTAACAATCCTCAACTAGTTGCTTATCTCCTTGAAGTCCAGAGGCTTCAGAAGGACTTTGAAGTCCTAGATCTCCACCATGTCCAGCGTGTCCATAACGCTGAAGCTGACAGACTCTCGACGAAAGCGTCAACCGGAGCTCCGGCTCCTGATGGAACCTTCGTCCGGAGGATGTCAAAACCCACAGCTCAGCCTGCCGAACTGAGCGAAGGGGGCGAGACCAGCATCCCGAAGCTGGCGGTCCTGATGGCTCTATTACCATGGCAGCCATCAAGGGTCGTAGGTGCTGCCGGAAGCTCCGAGCAACCCAGCACGCAAGACTCAAATGCTCAAGCAAGCTCTGATGCATGGATCTCGAATATCTGGAGCTACTTGAAAGACAATATCCTTCCTGAAGATGATGTATCCTCTGATTGGATAGTCAGATTGGCTAAAAGATACACGCTAGTAGAAGGGGATCTCTACCGGCGCATTGCCAACAACATCCTAATGTGGAGCATCACAAGGGAAGTAGGTTGCGAGATCCTCGCAGAAATCCATGGAGGCGAGTGTGGGAACCACGCGTCTTCCTGCACGCTGGTCGGTAAAGCCTTCCGGCATGGCTTCTACTGGCGTACAGCGCTCGAGGATGCAACTGAGCTGGTGAAGAAATGCGAAGCATGCCAGTTCCATGCGAAGCAAATTCACACATCGGCTCATCCTCTACAAATGATACCTCCTACATGGACTTTCGTTGTGTGGGGGATGGACATCTTGGGACCTTTCCCAATAGCCGTCGGAGGTTACAAGTTCCTGTATGTTGCCATTGACAAGTTCACCAAATGGCCGGAAGCAACTCCAGTTGTGATAATAAACAAGAAATCGGCTATCAACTTCTTGCAGTCCATCGTATGCAGATTTGGAGTCCCGAACAAAATCATAACAGATAATGGGACGCAATTCACAAGCTCTGCTTTCCAAGGATATTGCGAAGACCTCGGCATACAAGTCAGCTACGCCTCCGTACCTCACCCGGCAAGCAATGGCCAAGTCGAGAGAGCAAATGAAGAAATCCTGAAAGGACTCAAGATGCGCACATATGAGCGCGTGAAAAAACATGGAGCCAACTGGATCGAAGAGCTTCCGCCCACTCTATGGGCCAACAGGACAACTCCAAACTGGTCAACTGGAGAGACACCCTTCTTCTTGGTGTACGGAGCTGAAGCAGTCCTTCCTCCGGAAATCATCTTGGAGTCACTCCGGGTCCAACGCAGGACCAACTCCGGTGTGAAGACCTTGACCTCCTTGAAGAGGGAAGGTGCCGAGCAGCTGTTCGGAATGCCCGATACCGCCAAGCTCTTTGGTGCTATCACCAACGGCATGTTCACAGCCGACAGCTCGAGGAAGGCGATCTGGTGCTATGAAGAATACAATCCAGAGAAGGGTTAAACAAACTCTCCCCCGGCTGGGAGGGACCCTTCCGAGTGATCAAAGTATCCTGTCCCGGATGCGTTCGCTTGGCAACTGAGGATGGGACACCTCTCCCAAATCCTTGGAACATTGAGCACCTCCGTAAGTTATACGCTTAATATCACGGAGGTGAGTCTGTAATTACATGTGATGTATGTTATAGAGTCATTGTACAAAGTCGGGTAGCTCCTCCGGGAGGGCAGCCGGACCTACCCAGTTAGGTCCGCAATGTCCATACAACATTTGTCATAGTCTCAGAACTAAAGGTGTAGCTAGCTACTTTGGGTCAAACGAGAAATGAAACACACTTAGCCTGGTTCCATACCCTAAGAGTGTACTTGTTTCCCCTGTACCCCGGACCTATAATGAAAGACATCATTGTGTTAAAACAGACTCCACGTGCATTTACTTTGTACAGGCTCAATATTTTTTATTTTTCTCTTTCTTGTCTATAACAAAGTTGTGCAGTTCTTAAGAAACTTTAGCTCGACCAGTTCATGTACAATTCGAGTTGCATTGTCTATCCTTCCGGGTTCAAAGATTGTTGATGGCTTACTCGTCTGAATGCCGCCAAGCCAATCTAGGGCCGGAGTGTTCTATCAACTTAGCCTGGTCATGCACCCTAAGTACGCCACTCTACCTATAACCCGACAGGCCGAAGTAAGATGAGTCCAGAAATGATCAGACCTGAAGGAAACAAGACAGAGCTCTTGATTGTATTTAGAATTGTGTTCGACCTAAAACTTTCTCGGGAATAGTAAGCTGCAATGAAGTTATAGATAGGAAATATATTTTACTGTTTTTCTTGACTTCAGTGTGCAGGAAAAATAAATATTTTATGATGATGGTGAATGAAGTCGGAGCTGTCAAAGCTCCAACATCCTCTACAAGGCTTGTGGTCAATGTTCAAACATTGACATCGAGCATCTCTGGAGCTACTCAGTTCCGGTAAAGCTAGGGGTCATGCCGTCAACGTGAAGATGGTGGAAAGACTCTAAAGAGGAGTCTACTGTTGACACACCATGTGTTGACAGAGGTCACTGCTGGAGCTACCATGCTCCGACACCCCAGAGGACTAATCGTCAATGCTTTACGCGTTGATGGAGACTACTGCTGGAGCTACTAAGCTCCGGCGGTAGTCAATGCCGGAGCCACTAAGCTCCGACAGCCTTAGGGGGCCTACACTATCGAAGACTTCGGACCTACATTCTACAAGTTCGAAGCACGCAAGTCTTCAAAAACTATTACATCCTCTTGGTACATGTTCACAATAAAATTGTGTACATCTACCAGGGGGCCAAGTGAGACAAAGGTATTGAAGACAAAAAATGAAATTCGAACTCACAAAAATTTGGATTTCATTCATCTGGAGACAAGAGATTACAAAATTGGAGAAGAATAAGAGAGAATACAAGCGGGAGCTACAGAGAGATGGTCCTAGACCCTATGGAAGAACTAGGCGACCTTCTAGGCCACCTCAGACACGGTGGCTCGGGCGGCTTCACCCTCTCCTTCGATGGGGCCTTCAAGCACCGGGTCCAGAGGGAATTGAGGGTCCCGGCTAGTGTAGCACGTCAGCACAAACTTTGCAACGTTCTTCGCCAGAGACTGACCCTCTATTTCCAATTGGTCCACGATGACATCGCCCATCTTGGTGAGCTTGTTGCCTGCCGAACCCAGCGCCTCCAATGCCTGGTCCAGCTCTGGCTCCGGATCATTCGGATGCACGGGACTGAAGCCCATTGGCGTCAGCACGTCGTTGGCCTTGCCCAGGAAGTCCCAAACTTGTTGGGACTCCACAACCCTTGCGCTTCGCATCTCCGCCAAGGATCTTTTTGCCGCTGCAAGCTCCGAGCTCTCCCGAGCAAGACGCTCCACCTCTTTGGCATTTTGTTGAATCTTTTCAGCATCCTGCCTTTCAAGTTTGCTGAGCTCTTCCTCCCGAAGGTGGATCTCATTCCGGCGGTTCACCAAATCTTTCTCTCGGCCCCGCACTTTCTTCTCCCTGGCGGCGATGGCATTCTCCTGCTTGTAGAGATCTTGCCCTCACTCCCAGGCCTTCTTCTCCTCCTCCTCGCAACACTCCTCCAATTTCTTGGTGCGTTCTTCGAGGCTCTTGTCAGCCAGAGCTATCTTTTGGACAAGCTCTTCCTCCCTCTTCACGAGGTCGTCCCGCAGCTCCAGGAATTTCCGCTCTTCATCTTCGAGCCGTCTCTCCCGAGCCTCAAGAGCCTCCCAGCGCTTGACGAGACTATCGTGGATGGCGGCGAGCCTTTCCTGGCGATCATCCGCCGCGCTATTTACAGCCTTGGCCTGCTCATAGATGGTCCAGGACTGGTTGTCAAGGGTCCACGTCATGCTTTCCCTCTCATCCAACAACTTACGCCAGTACTCCAGGCGGACCTTCTCCCTTTGTACCCACTTCTTGTTGTCAGCCTGCCTCGACTGCGCCAGCTTGGTCTCGAAATGGAGTCGGTTGTGCCACCTCCTAAGGGTTTGGCGCTCATCCTCGAGGGCCTTGCTGTAATGGTAGAAAGCCAGCTGGACCTGGTGAAGACTGGAGTAGGCGTTGTCAATAGACAACGATAGGGGGATCGGGTTCGGACCTGCCGGGGTCCTCTCCGCTAGGTCCAGTGGATCTTCAGCAACAAAAGTTGGGTCCCACTCTACAAAAGCAGTTCCCTGAGCTTCCACGGCACTAGGGCCGTCCTCTGGGATAGCCTCGGCCGCCGCCGAGGAAGTACTTGCAGCAGAAGTTCTGACCTTCGGAATTGACTCCGAAGGTCCCGCCGCCAGGTCATCAACAACTGGCCCCTCCGGCAGGGGGCCAACAGCTTCATCATGGCACCCTAGCTCAGCAGCGGGCACCTCTGGGATCACCGCTTCTGGAGTAGGTGTTGAAGGTTCGGTCGGAGCAGAAGCTACTTCGGGCTCCAGCGCAGGCGCCTCCTCCGCCTCTGGCTCAGGTGCTGGCGCTTCGACCATCATGGGCTCGGGCGCTGGCGCTTCGACCACCAAAGGCTCAGGCGCCGAGACCTCCGCAGCAACTGGATCGGACGCCAGAACCTCTTCAACGACCAGCTCCACA
This sequence comes from Tuctoria greenei, assembly GCA_036927565.1. NCBI lineage: Eukaryota > Viridiplantae > Streptophyta > Magnoliopsida > Poales > Poaceae > Tuctoria > Tuctoria greenei. Next base: position 96,738,180 of record JAYESD010000001.1, read on the forward strand.
GCTGGAACTTCTGCAGCAACTGGCTCTACCGCCAGAGCTTCCTCGACACCCGGCTCCACTGCCGGGACCTCATCAACCACCGGCTCGACTGCTGGGGCTTCAACAACATCTGGATCTAGGGTTGGAATCGTAGCTACCTCCGGCTCTGTGGCCAGAGCGTCCAACATCTCAACATCCAAGCTCGGAGCTTCAACCTTTGGGGCTGGCGCTGCTGGTACATCTTCATTCCCATGGTCTGGTGCTACCACGGGAGCTTCTAGGGATGACTCGAGGTCCAAAACCACGACAGCCAGCGCCGGGGCTGCCGCAGCCTCAGCCACCTCTTGGGGCGGCGCTAAAATCGGAGCTAGAGCTTCAGCGTGCATAGCCTCAACCACTGCTGTAGGGACCGGAGCTTCAGCCCTTTTCTTAGGCACGCTGTGGATGAAGGACGAAGAAACTCAAAATACAATTAATAATAAAACAACTAACTGAGGTAAAAAATCAAAAATTACCTCGGAAGGCTTCTGCACCAGTTAGCACGGAACCCCTTCTCCGGATGATCCGGACTGGCCCTAGCCGCCACTGGCATGGTAGTCCCGGAGGCTCTCTTGGAGCTTGATGCTGCTATCGGCGTTGCCCTGGTCGAGGCCCCCCTCGACCGGGAAGGACCTCCGGACCCAGAGCCTTCAGCTGGCCCTGGTACTGGAGTCACATGGCCGGAGCTAGCACCCTGGGAAGATGCCGCTGCTGGAGTAGATGCCGCCATTGTAGGCCTTCCCCTCCGGGGAGAAGGAACCACCACGGAAGAAGCAGGCCTCACGGACCTCCTGTCGGCATGCTTCCTCTTACGGCTCGAGGGCTCGTCCAACTCCTTGCCCTTGCCTACGACTTCGGTTCTTAGCTGCGGGGCGGGAACGGAGCCGCCTTCAGGAGCTTTGGAGATCGCCAACCCGGTGGTCAAATGCCTCTCAACGACACCAAGGTCGTCAAGCACCAGCATCGTCCGCTGGAGCTCCCTACTGAACTCTGCCTCCATGTTCAGCGGGAGGAAAGCTGCCGGCGGAGCCAAGTTGTCACCCTCGACGTCGATGCCGTGCTGGAACTTCTTGAGGTGGAACTCCAAAGTTGCACCCTCCATGTTGGACTTCAAACCGGTCTCGATCCGGTCGCCGTCCAGCATACTATTGAGGGCCCAAGCCAGCTTCTCCCTCCTCTTCAGTGGAGCCCACCTGTTGGTCAGGAAGTTGCAAAACACCGCCTGGGGTGTCACCCCTCCTTCAACACACAGGCGAATCCTGGTCAGAGCAGGGTTGAAGGCATCCGACAACACCGGAGCTTCACTCCAAACTACAGTGTCGATGTTGGGGAGGCCTTCCAACAGCTCCATCTTCTCGTGCTCCTCCACCCTGATGACAATCCAATCCTTCTTCCAATTGTCCCACTTCCCAGAAGGGAACGATCGCAAGTACTTGTACGGGCACTTCTTGCGCTTCACAAAATAGTAGAAGCCAAGGTACTCGTCACTCCTGCCTGTAGTTTGGACAGTGAAGAAGGTGTGGAAGAGCTCAATGCAGGGGGGAACGCCCACCCACATCTCACAGAAGTGGACAAAGATTGACACCAGCAGAATGGAGTGGGGGCCAAGGTGGTACAGCTGCAGACCATAGAAGTCTAGTAGCATCAAGAAGAAAGAGGAGAAAGGTGGGATCAGCCCCACCATGGCGTACGCAGAGAAGTACACCATGTCGTCGGCGTGTTACTTATTGAACGGAAGCTTGCCGGCACGGCCAAGTGGTTGAAGAAGTCAGGGGACCATCCCATGAGGGCCCGGACCTTCTTCAAATCGTCATCGGTCTTCAGTCAGCTCTGTCGGAGACCCAACTCCATCGCGGCACAGCGAGGCAAGAGAGGAAAGGCAAGCGAAAGTTTGGAAGGTTTGAGTGCAAGTTCAAATGAAAGGCGTAAAGAACCCCAAATGGTGCGTTCTTTCCTTCTTAAGTAAGCCCCCACAATGCTTGGATGGAAACCGCAGAGGAACCAACGATACCAGTCAAAAACTTCACCCCGCCAGTGACAAGGGGGCCCGGGGACACCCCGACGATCAAGTCGAATTTCTTACCCCAGGCGAACGGTTGTCATCATGAAAGGCGGGAAACCCGAAGGCGACGGCCTGACAGGGCATGCGGAATCGATACGATTTTCATATCAGGAACCGGGGATCTTCAATTGCGTGAGATCTGCACGCTGAGATCTCACCTGCCGCCTCCTGGATATTCCACGCGGCGGAGGTTTAAATGCAAACTATCGCCAATGGCACGTCCGAAGACCCTTGAAGACACGGCTCAAAAACCGAAGAATGGACCCACCTCCGGTGGAATGACTTCATCCAAAAGGTCTCTCCCAGAGGTGGACCCAGGGGGCCACTATCTGTACCCTACGTACTGGATACCCCTTGGGATTGCAAAGATCATAAGGAAACTCCATCTACCAGATTTGAAGACCTTCAAAGGGCCCACATGTCAGGCATAACCGGACCTGCTTCTCCGACATGGTTAGTCCCAGGGCCGCCACGTGTATCATAGGACCGGAGCTATCACCCACACATGGGAAAACTCCAGTCAGAATACCAGTATGGCACCCCCGGACCTAACCCCAGATAGAGGGAAGCTCCGGTACTGACACGTGTCCAACAGCACCGGACCTACCCGTCCACGACAGTAAGCTCCGGAGCTGCCACGTGGGGACCGCCGGACCTTCAACTTCAACAATCAGGCTGGTGGACCCCCCAACGGCTCCGGACCTTCAAGGAGCAATCAAAGACTTCAAGACCCGATTAAGTGTCATTAATACCATATTAATGACACACGCGGATGGCCCTTAATACTGGTAACGGGACTGTTAAGGCCCATTACCAGGCTATTAAGGGTAATTAACCTCATTAATTGTGTATCAAGCATGTGTAACCGCCAGGGCCACATGTCGGGCCAGGCTAATGGTGTAACAACCAGTCCTTATACTACAAAAGGACTGGTCGATAGTACACAAGGGACGGTTCCAGACCACGGCTGAACTCCCTAAGCTAGACGAGCTTCTTCTTCTGGAGCTTCTTCTAGACTCACATGCTCAATACAACACCAACAAACCCCGTGGAGTAGGGTATTACGCTCATGCAGCCCGAACCACGTAAATCTCTGTGTACACTTGTCTTTCACCTTCTTGAATCTCTGCACGCCCATTACCGAACTACAACTCCTCGATCTACCAAAGGTAGTGTCGGGAGATCTGCCGGATCCAAACACCGACACATGGCAAACAAAATTTTCAATTCATCATCTCGCACAACCCTAACATCTCCCCTGGGGGACATAGCCATAGCCACCCATCTATGCATGAAGCGTAAGGTAGGGTTTTGGATGTGGCTATTCCTAGGAGCCCTACAAGTGACCTCACCAGTTAGATCATGCCAAAAACTTTGTTTGTTAAACTTTGGCAAATTGTCTAAATCTAGCAAACACCGTTTATGGAAGCCTAGGATGCTACCTAATTCTTTCCATAGGATGTTGTATTCTTTTTGAAATAATCTAAAAGTAATACCATCAAATCCTATTCTTAGCGTGCAAATGAATTGGATAGTGAGAAGGCGTGAACCTTTTCTCCTCTATGTGAGCAAAGTCATCAAATCCAATTGCATGCCAAATGGAAAGAAATTCGGAGTCCATACCTATTTTGGAGATCAAATGTGGATCGTAAGCCTTGGTGTGGCGGAACTCACGATCTTGGAGAAGCCTACGTGCTTGATCTTCAACTTCGCTTCGTATGTCGAGGTTGTTGTCATGAAGAAGTTGGTGTGGGTTGCTTCTCTCTTCCATGGGAGTGTCCTCACACACACTTCTCCTCCTTGGGCTTGTACCCATGGAAGAGAGGCGTGCACTAGAACCTTCACCATGGCTTGAGCTTGCAGCCTCCTTCCTCTTTCCGAACAACCTCTTCATGTCTTTTTGAGTTCAACAAGCAAGAACAAAACAAGGCAAGAAAAATCCGAAAAGAAGCGATGTTTGGAAAACAAAACTCTCAACAAATTTTCTCCTCTTGAAAGCTTGAGTGTTAAATGCAAATGCAAACAAAAGAAAATCTTTTTGGGGATGGATTTGAGCAAGAGTGTTGCAATGAAGAGCAAGAAAAACAAGGTGATCTATAGAGTGACTTGGGGAGGTGTAAAATGATGTGGTGTGTGAAGAGAGGTGCTCCTCACAGCCAAAATTAATAGGGTGTACCCTCGAAAGGTCACTTGGGGTTCAAAATATAGCCGTTGGAGGAAGGGGGGCCAATTTGGCTCCACTCCCTGTTCAGCCGACCAGGGGGTTCGGTCGACCTGACAGGTGGTCCCCCTGGTTCCCCTTTTGGCAAGTGGCTCCCTAACGGCTATAAAGTTAGCACGTTGGTGAAATGCCACATGTGCAGCTCAGAAAAAATTGTTTTTCAAATCCAATAAAAACTTTTTTGAAAAGAAAGAAATAAAAATGATAGTTGAGAATATAAGATTCTCAACTTGCTAGGAAAAATCAAATATGCAATGGGAAAAATCCAAATGGGGTGGAAAAAGAAAGAAAGAAAAATAAGGTGGGATAACTACCAATTTAACCTATTGGCGTAGGTCTCACCACCGTCCGATGAGATGGACATTCCTCCGTCTTCATTTCACATCCGGGCTCAGAGGGATGGGCTCGGATGGCTTGGCTTGCTTTTTCCGCCATTCCTTCTTTGGCGGCTTGGTGGACTTGGGCCTTCGGGAAGGTCCAGATGATTCGGTCGCCTTTGGATATCGGCGTGGTCGAAACGACGGATTCTCCTCGTAGATTAATCTTCTCATGAATGCAATGAGTGAGTCCACCTTTGGAGGTGTGACTTCGACCTCTCTGATGTGTTTATCGTTCGGCCCATACTTGAATCGAATCATGGAGCATTGCTCTAATCTTGGGCAAAAGTTAAATTTTTCCTCCTTGCCATTGATATGGAAGTGGATTTCTCCAGCTCCGACATCTATGCGATCTTTTGCAGTGCTTAGGAATGGACACCCAAGAATGAGTGGTGTATCTTTCTCAGTGTTCATGTCTAGCACCACAAAATCCACGGGTATGAAACAGTTTCGGATCTTCACCGGGACGTCTTCAGCAATACCCGTTGGATAACAGACTAAAGAGTTAGCCAGTTGTAGCTGCATTGGTGTTGGAGTTAGTTCTGTGAAGTTCAGCTGGTTGAACACAACCTTGGGCATCACAATAACACTTTCTCCCAGATCACAAAGTGCCTTGTCAAAGTGGTGAGCCCCAATTGAGCATGAATAAATGTGAAAATAGGGTAGTGTATGTCTGGTTTCTGCCTCCCGGAAAACTTTGTTGAAGATCCCATATCACTTCTGAGAGACCGACCCCGTGTCGTTACTCCTCAGAAGATTCGAGCGGCAAAGCAAGCCAGCATTTCTGCACCAATAATCCAAACGCCAATGGATCAGAAGACCCTTCATGAGTTCCCAGCTCCCTCTGCTAACAATGTGCCTATTGGGCCAACTGTTAACACGGGAGATGTGAACTTCAAGATCAAAACTGGCCTTATCACTATGGTGCAAGCCAACCCATTCTATGGGAAGGCTAACGAGGATGCAAGTGCTCACCTGCAACAATTCCTCGAGATCCTTAGCACTTTTAAAATCAAGGATGTTTCTCCGGATGCAGTCCGTCTGAGACTGTTCCCGTTCTCTCTCCTTGGGAGAGCGAAACAGTGGTTCTACGCGAACTGAAGTGCTATAGACACTTGGGAGAAGTGTTCTACGACATTCCTCGCCAAATTCTTCCCGTTCGGCAAAACCAATGCCCTACGTGGAAGGATTTCCAGCTTTCAGCAAGAGCCCAAGGAATTTATTCCCGAGGCATGGGAAAGGCTTCAGGAGTACATCCTAGCCTGTCCCCACCATGGGATGGATGACTAGCTCCTTATTCAAAATTTCTATAATGGGCTAATCCCATCAGCTCGTGACCGTTTGGATGCTGCTGCTGGAGGAGTCTTCTTCTCATTGACGGTGCCTTCTTCTCATCTTATTATTGAGAAGATGGTGTCCAACATGGGATGGAGCGATGAGCGTCTCCATACCCGAGAGCGAGGCATGCACACCTTGAAGGAGGTGGACATGATCGCTACAAAATTGGACCTCCTAATGAAGAAAATTGATGGACAAGCCAGTGGTGAAGTGTCTGGCAGAGCCTATGTCCTAGACTCTCACATCACGTGCGAAGTCTGTTGCAACACGGGTCATATGGGCAATGATTGCCCAGAAACTTGTGAGGATGCCTTATACCTCACCAACAACAGAAATTTCAACAACAATGGCCATCGTCCAGGAGGTCAAGGGTGGGGTCAACAACGCCCATTCTTTCGAGGAGGGTACAACAACAATGGCAACACTGAAAATCAGCCCAACTTGAGAGAACTTGCCATTAGCCAGCTCAAGATCAACGATGCCCTATCCAAGAAGCTGTCAGCTAATGACAAGACCCTAGAGAATATTAATGCAAAGATTGAAGGACTATCCCTAGCATTCAAGAATCAACTGAGCTTCAACAAGATGTTGGAGACTCAGCTGGCACAACTTGTTGCAGTTGTCCCTCCATTAGAAAACAACAAAATTCCGGGGCAGACAGAAGCCCCAGTGGAGAACGTCAGTGCAGTGGTTACGAGAGGAGGAAAGACCACTCGTGAGCCACCATATCCCACACAAGAAAAGAGGACAACTGAGCCTGAGAAAGAGGATGTCCCATGTGAATTACTTGGTGAGAGAATGGCCACACACTTTGAAGACACCAACTTATTGCCATTCCCTCACAGACAAAGGAAGCCAATAGTGGATGAGCAATTCAACCATTTTGTTGAGATCATCCAAAAGATCCACATCAATGTGCCCTTGATTGATGCGATGCAAGTACCCACTTATGCTCGCTATCTCAAGGACATATTGAACAATAAACGGCCATTGCACACCACTGAGGTCGTTAATCTTACGGAAGACTGCAGTGCAAACATCCTCAATAGGCTTCCTGAAAAGAAGAAGGACCCTGGATGTCCTACCATTTAATGCAAAAACAAAGAAAGGTTATCCTACTAAAATCCTACCCAGGGTTCTATCCTACTCACTCAGTCATGTTATATATCTATTTGCCTTCCCCGGCAACGGCGCCAAAAATGCTTGTTGACAGCTCCTAAGATATACTAACAAATCATCCCCGACAACGGTGCTAGAAATGCTTGTTGGTATTACTTATGCACCATTAACTAAACATCTCCAACTGATGTGTCAGAAATGCTTGTTAATGGTTCTATTGGATCATAGAGTGAATTCCGCAAGTGCACGGAGGTATCATTGTAGCATTTCCCCTTAAGAGTATCCCAAGGGTGTCATTTATTTCATCCCAAAGGAAGGCGGGGAAGAGATATAACAATCATCAAGTGGAAATGGTAGAATGGTCTAGGTAAGAATCTAGTAAGGATGGATAAAATAATAATGGAGGTAGTGTGACACACACAAAAGCTTTCAAGTCTAAGGGGGGTAAGAGGATCATAGAGGTTAGTTAAGGTTGAGAGTTATGGAGGTACTCCTACTATGCTCTATTGTACATATACATAGTCTAAACTAATTATCCATAAGCCAGGTCAATCATGAATACTTATGCTATGTGCTTCAACACATCGGGCACGGGCTTACCCCTAGCAATATTAGGGCGACTCCCGCCAAGAGCCTGTGGCATAGCCGAACATGGAGGATTACAAAGGACAGATAGGGCTGTCATCACCTATTGCCTACCTCTTCAATCCATGGGTCTACGAGACATCCAATGCTACTTAGCTATCCTGGCACCATGCTAGCATATTAAGTAATTACCTTAAGAGCCTAGGCACAATCCATCCTAAGGCAATGAATTGAATCATCATTGAACCATTGTTGATACACAACATAATTATTCATACTAACCTAGTTATGTTATAATTAACTAGACTATAGTGGGGGTCTATAGGTTCTATGATAATGAGATATGTTCATGATGAAACAGTCATAGAAGCTATACCTTCCACACACATGGACTCCACAATCAAACAAGAAACGCTTTGCCCAAGTATATGTATAAGTAGAGACTAAAGATAATATCTTTATTATGCATAAAGTCACAATTACAAGAAAGAATACATGAGCCATAAATTTCCCAATGTAGGATTGGGAAGAGAGAGACTCCTTACTCCTTTTCCAATTTGGATTGGGACTAGAGACTCTCCTCTCTACAACCTAACTCCTCTAAGACTACGGATGATAGTGTATACAATAGAGATGAAGCTCAAGTGGTGTGTGTTGAAGTGAGGGGTAAGGGGCCCTATTTATACTAGTGTTGAGGTCGGTTCCTGCCACCAAAAGCACGCCAATCAGTCACCATTGACTCCTTCAAGCCAGGAGGAGCCAACACGCGTCGTTTGACCGCGTTTGGCGCCAGGAAGAGGTCGGCCGAACCCCTGGTTCGGCCGACCTGGTCAGCACTCCAAACGCGGAGTGCTTCCTCCAGGTGGCTGCCAGGTGGGCCCCCTTGATGTATATGGGTGATACACCATTGGATCTCGTTGGATACTTCTGTTTGTGGGCCATTTGATCCATGGGATGCCACGTGTCGTTGCCTGATTGGCTGGGATGATATTTTATAAGATTGGTCCCTCTACATTTCCTCATTTCGTGCATAAAATGCTGCATACACATATTTCTCCAAGTCCGAGTGGAATATGGTTAGATAGAAAGGTGATGTGTGCAAGAAATGACAAATCCTTCACATAATTGAGTTAAATTGAATGATGAAATTGGTATATAACAGCCGTCAACACGTACGAAGCTTCCTCTGTGTCGCAGTTGGGCACCCAAATGACGGAGCTCCAGAACATGGTGGGCTCACAGCTCAACTTCGTGTCCACCATCGAGGTGAACCTTGGGGTGTGCCTTGCCCTTACAGTCCTGACATCTTACAACGATGACATCGATCTCCATGCCGTGGGGGAGGTCTACATAGGCGGTTAGTCGGAGGCAGAGCTGGAGGCGCTGGAATAGAAGTGTGGGCTCGTTGCTTCCTCGTTGTGTTGCCTACTTTCCTTCACATTGGTGGTGGATCTGGCCTGGAGGATGGGCTGGATGTAGGGTGTCCTGGTCGCCCCACCTTATGTAGATAGCCATACCCCTAGGTGGTTTTATAATCATGAAATGCGGTTTTGTGTTCGTTTCCCTTTTTATTCTAAATTTGCTTTACCACTCGGAACTCTCAGCATTGGTTCCCGCCTCTACGTTCCACTTGATTCCCCGTCTCACAGGTTTGTGGTAACTACGAGCGATGCTTTATGCAATCACGCGCTCCATGAACTCCTGTAGGAGGGAAGAAACCCCATCCCGGGATCTCTCGAAGTTGGGAAACTCTGAACCCCTGCGCTGATTCGGGAGCCCACGAGCAGGGCGAGGCAATCAGTGTTGTTTGCTTCACGGTGTGTATGGAGGGACGATGTCTGTCTCTGGCCTAGTCCTCGAGGTTCCAAGGATGAGAAATTCGATTTGAGCTTATGATGCGAGTGTTAACTTTGTGAGCAATGGACAATGAGAGGAGAGAGTCGACTTATCTTGGTTGCTGACGTTTCGGGGTGGTTGTCGTTGGTTTGCTTTGGTGTAGGATGTGGCGGTGTTCTTCTATCCTCTGAGGTTGCTACGGTAGGACGCACGTCTTCAAGTTGGTGCTTGTCACGAGGCAGAGGGGTCGAGGTGCACTAGTACTACGTATAGTCCCGTCATCCTTCAATATGGCGTGACTTACAGAGAATCGGGATGGCGAGCGGTCCGTACCCTTGGGTCGCTTCTGGCCTTTATTGTTGCATGAGTTACAAGGCAGTGCAGCGGCGTGGCGGACGGTGGAAGCCCTTGTATCATTACAAGCCTTTTATTGCAGCATTAGTTACGAGGCACAAAACACCACCTTCACTGTCCTTATCTCTTCGGCTCCCTCAGGGGGCTATAAATAGCCAAGTGTGGTTCCCCTCTTCCCCATCACTTTAGTTTCTTTCCTTCAAAGTCCCTTCCTTCCCTATTCTGCCTCTGCTCCTCCCGTTGTTCTAAGGCCCTGCGTGGCGGTGAGAGTGTGGTGGCCAGAGCTTCGCACCCGACCGATGGGCGGTGAGACCGTGGCTGATGAAGTTTCAAAAAAGTGTTCGAAGGGGGAGGACCTAGAAGTTCCAAAAGGGGAGAAGCCTCTCAAAGATTTGAAGGCGTTGGATCCAGACGGGAGTTTGAAGGGGAGCTTGGTTTGATCCAGTTGCAGTGTGTGTGTCCGTGTGACTAAAAACTCCTCATGTGGCACCGAGTCAATTGGGAAATATGTAGGCCTCTTCAGCTCTCAGTCCTTCTCAAAAGGCCTTGGCATCCAACCAACTTCGGCAGGCAGCGAGACGATGTCGTATTTGGGCTTGCAGATGAGAGGCTCTCTCACAGGACCGGGGTGAGATGGTCTCTGTATTTTGATATCAAAGGCCATTTGCCTATCGGGAGATCTGTGCCTCTTAACCAAAGAAATTTTGGTTTTCGACATATCATTTCCCTGTCAGAAACCAAACATGATTCAGACATGGTGGCCGTCTTCTTGCTGAAGGGGGGAAAAGGCAAAGTCATTAGTACTTCGTGGAGTAGGATAGCCTTGGGTGAGAATCGAGTTGGAGATGTAACTGTCTTCCCTTTTCTTTGTACTCGTTCGAGCCATGATGTATCATAAATCCTTTATAATGACTTTAAATGGTACTCTTGTTACAATTTATCTTCCGTTTCTTCGCCTCATTAGAATCGTAGTGCTATAAACTTTTGTCGTTCGTGAGCCATGGGTCGTAGGACGCGTGGAAAATGCTTCGGACGAGGGGTGCATCTAATGTGAAAAGAGCCTGAGGGCTTAGCTAGTCGCTATAGCCGAGACTCGAGTTTCAATCCCTGGATCTAAATGTCACCGAGTGTATCCTCAAGGTGGCACGTCGGGTACTGCTATTCGTCAACTGCTCTGTTCGAACTGACGATCCATTCCTTGTCCCTGCGGCGCAGCTGTCACCCGGGTCTCGACTGCCAGCACGAGAGAGTCTAGGTGAAGGCTTGTTGTAGATCCACCGGGTGCGTCCTTTCGTCCTCCAGGTGATGTGGCGTAGTTCGAGTTGCCTCAGTCGGGCTTGTGGTGCAGCCTCGGGGATCTCTTTATGCCCATTTCAGGATCAGAGGCACCCGAAGATAGAGCGCGATTGAGGTCACGCCAGACGCCCACTCCTGCCTCATGTGCCTCACTCGATTGGAGCGTCGTTGTTGTCAGGGCTCCACCTCTACTATATAGCCCGCACAATATAGCTAGTTCGATTGTGGAATCAATAGTGATGATGCCTCTGGGTCTCGAGATCTTCACTTGAGGTAGGTGTAGTTTGAGACGGCCATGAACTTGGCGTAGCAGGGTCGTCCCATGATGGCGTGGTAGGAGCCCGTGCAGTTAGCAACTTGAAATGTCAGGAACTTCGCGTGGGAGTTCGTCCAGCTCCAAAATGTGACCGCAGGTCGATGCGCCCGAGGGGTGTCGACCGCACCCGGGCATGATTCCTTGGAAGGGTCCCCGTGCGAAGCGGAATCGGGAGCATCAAATCTTCATCAGGTCCAAAGTGGTGGTGTACAGGATGTTTAGGCTGCTTCAACCGTCCATCAACACTCGAGTGAGTCACGCGGCTCCAAGGATCATGTCAACCACCAGTAGGGTATCACCTGGGCTACAGTGTGGAATCAGGATGGTCTGATATGTCGAAGGTGATGGCCATTTCGGACCATCGAAACTAACTTAGGGCACCTGGGTTGGCAGACCCCAACTTCTATCGTGTCTCCTCTTGCCCAGGCTGGTTCCCAAGCGCAGAACTTTCTTGTGTATTATAAAGAAGTTGTCGTCCTCGTCAGGGACAGATTCCATTGACTCAAAGCCTAGGGTGGGTGACCTTTTTCCTCCTGCTACCAGGGGCGCTGATCTTCCCATTGAGGAAATGCCAAAGTAGGATGCATTCCTTCTACGGGTGTTTTGCCGAATAGGCGTGATAGGTGCAGGGTTCCTCAAGCATCTTCTTAAAGTGGTTAATTAGTCATTTGGTCGGGCTCTCGTCTTTGCGTCAATCAGTGGTCATGACTATGTTGGGGGTTCGCGTCCGGGTGCCGTCTTGGTTGGGGCCAATCTTATGCTCCATTCACTTCCGATGAGGTGTCAGGTCCCTCCAGGCCTCGAGCCTATCGAGCCTTGATTTTTGCATGTACGTACTGCCCCCTGCCGCCACCTTGCCTGGTGTGAGGTGAGAGGCAAGGTCGAGTAGCTCCCTCATGTACCTTGACTTGGCATGGGCAAGCGTGGGTGCTATAGGCTCGCGGGCCACCCTCGAGAGGAAGGATCTGATGATGTTGGCATCGACAGCGTTGGGGACTTTGTTTCCCTCTCGGAGAAGCGTTGGGGACTTTGTTGTCCTCTCGGAGAAGCGTTGTACCTACACACAGAGGGTTTCATCCATCCTTCATTGGCATCCCTTGAGCTCCTGTGGTTTGTCAGGACGCTCCTACGTCCCCCGGAAGTTGTTGCTGCTGAGGGTGGTCTTGAACTTGGCCCTACTTTGCATTGGCATGGGCTTCAGTCCTCGTTGTCATTGTAGTGGCCTCTTCCATGGGGATTACATCGAGAGAGCTCGGTGCGGGATCGTGCGACCCCCTCATAAGCAGTCTTTCGGGCGCCAAGGGCCAGGTGAAGATCGGGGATTGCTTCTCGTGCTTGTGTCGGTGAAGATGAGAGTGCGTACGATTCGCTCCCACTGGTGTCGTCCATCCGGGGTGGGGCAAAATTTCCCGTCCATGTGCGGCCATTGCTTTTGAAGTGTTGGGGATGATGCCAGTCCGCGCACCGATTGGTAGCGCTGTCCGACGAAGGCTAGAGATTTTTATGACTTGGTTGAATTGGTATGGGTGTGACACACCATGATGTGGTTGCACCCACGATGCTCTGGCCTATCAACTCGAGGCTTGGGGCATCAGTAGTGCCAGTGGAGGTGTCGATTTAGGCGAAATGCGCATGGGGGAGCGCTGCGTCTAGATCGACGTGGTGACGGAGCTTGATTCAGAATGCGGTATTGTCCAGGTTTGGGTGTGTCTGCTCGAAATCGAGCATGACGTGCCCTGCCTGAGGATCATCATCAAGGACAGGATTGCGTGAAATTTCCTTTCCAGGCTCCCGGTGTCGTGTCCCTTGTTGCGGGCACGCGAACCGTGGGAGTGCTCGTACACCCCCACGGATGTCCAAGACGCGGCGTTTCTAGTGAGAATGGTTGCTTACCTCAATGCAGAAGTTAGACCTAAGATTGCAATCGGATGTATATTTTATTATCCCGTAAAGGGACGATGATGTGTAGCCGTCCATTCCTTCGAAGGGAACTTCCCAAATGTCATCATCGGTGTTGATGCCGTTGAGCCCTCATGGATCGCCGGCGATGCTCGTCGGTGTAGATGAAGCCATGACGAAAGTGTCATGTCATAATAGTGTTCCCCTTCCTGGCGCGCCAGCTGTTGATGTTTCAGAAACCGACTAGTAAATTTCTAATGAATCACTTTGGTCTTCGTATGACTAGCTGCAAAGACCACAGATTTATTCTAGTTCAGGCACAAAAGGCCCTACATCCCCAAGGAGTCTATCTGTGATATTTGTTAGCTCAAAAGGCGAGAGAACAGATTACAAGCAAGCATTGTTTGAGTATATGAATTCTAGGAAAGTAAGAACTTCTATGAAAGTAATGCCTAGGCGAAAATGCTCACGAGCGTATAAAGAGTAAGGCATGAACGTAAGCACATCAAAGAAAAAGTGTGTAAGGTAAATGCATAAAGTAAAATGCATATAGTAATGCTAATATAGAGTGAATTCACCCTTCTCGTGAAAGGCCTTGGGGGTACTTTTATAGGGGGGCGAGGCGGTCCTATCCGACATTCCTTATAGTGGGGCCAGGTTTAAAGTGCTCGTTCTAAGCATCCGGTCTGTCTGGGTGTGCAAAACCTTGAGTCTTCAGTCTTGCCATCTTCTTAGTCTCCAAGGCACTGTCTTGTTTGTGAGGTAATCCTCTATCGACGACGAAAAGGATGGATGGCAGGCCCATCCTGCAATGATCACATCGCGGGTTCATCCCCCCTGCGGAAGTTATTGTGCCCACTGTCCATCATAAATGTCCCCAACTACCCGCCTCTCCCAGGCCTGAGCCTGGAAGGAATCGTCCGCCCGACCTCTCGGTTGGGATATGGGAAGGCTAGAAACCCCGACCTCGGCAGGCCGGGGTGTTGGTGGCAAGCCCCTCCTTGAGCAGAGGGTAGCTACGGTTCATAGCTGTATAGTGGTCATGTACCATCGAGTCCCCAATGTTTGATACTTCGGGTACAGAACTCCATCAACATGTTACAAGATTATTCTTGGCACGTGCAAAAACAACAAAACATAAAAGCTAGTTTAACTAACAAATGTGAAGCCCCAATTGATCATTTTAGTCGAGCATCACAACGTCATCCACCCCCAATCAAGTTATCCCAAAATCTCATAAAGAAAAGATCGAGCAACCGCCATAGGTTTCGTTCAAGTGGTAACAGTGCACGATAATTCAGTAAGAATATCTACCGTCCTTTATATACAGTCTACAAAATTCAAAAATGGGATAGATCTGAAATACCCAACTCAAAGACTGGGAACCAACCCTCTCACGGGTTTACATTAAAAACACAGTAGTTTTGATACAGGTAAAATACATTAAATAAAGGAATAATTTACCCATGCTTGTGTTGACGGTTGTTAAGTACCACTTTCGATCATCAATTTACCACACGTACATTAAATATTATACATATCTTACTCGGGTTACACTTGCAAATAATGTAGTTCCAATATAGTTAAAGAAATTATGCATACATGTGATCTCATATGGATTTGAGGTGATTGCATGGCCACATAGTGATGAAATAAACTTATGACTAATTAGAAGTTGAATTTTCTTAGGTGCTACATATGACCGTAAATTCACCTTATGAGAAGCATTAAAATGAAAACAAAACATAGCGGTAGGAGTTTTTACAAAAAAAATTCACAAGTGTTGGTGCTTATTTTCATCTAGGTGAATTATGTCCAAAATTTAGGTAAATTGCAAGGGATGATCTAGAAAATAGTATTCCTAACCAACAAGAAGTCGACATGTGGTAGCACAAGGATCCAGGGTCCCACTTTCACTATGTAAGAAACCCAAATAGGAGACAAAGATGGGTGACGTGCTCAAAGGAGGGCATCTCTGATATAGTTAAACGAGACGTGCCCACTTCAGCGAGGATCTAAAATGGCTTCATTAAACGTACAAGGAGACTAGTTACAATACAGCCCGTCTCAGTTAAGTAGGTATCCGCGATGCGCCCTCCTCTCTGATAAATGGGAGACGAGCTTCTGACAAAGCCGGTCTCCTTTTTTGCGCAAGAAATGAGATGTACTTTACAGAAGGCTCGTCTCCTTTGTCTTTGGTTACAGACATACACGAACACGTCGTTGAACGAAGAAACTCATTAATTCACAGTTGAACACACAAGATACTCATCACACAGATGAACACAGATAACACATGCATTAATTAATAATATTATTACAGAACACAAGAAAAAAGTACGAGACACAAGAAAAGAAAAAACAACATCAACTAAAAACAACAAAAGAAACCTAAATCCTACTCCTCCCCTCCTACTCCTCCTTCAGCGACCATCCGGCGCTGGTGCAACAGGAGTCATCGCTGGCTGCTCTGCCAGTTGCTCCGGCTAGTCCAAATCTAGCTGTGCAACCTCGCGACCAAGGTTCCTCAACATCACCACCAGAGGATATTGTGCCCCTCGACGCTGAGAACCTCGGCAATCGTCTCGAGCAGCCTCTGGAACCGGTCGAACAGCCCGTCGAACAACATCTCGAGCAGCTCGTTGTTGAGCCTCTCGGGGGAGCAGCAACACTATTTGTTGCAGGGTGGCTCCCTCAGCGGGCTTGGTGGTGGAACGTTGGCCATGGTCGGTTGTCTGCACTGAGAAGACGAACAAAGAGAAGAGGAGAAACTGATGGCTCCTTATTTAAGGTCTGTGCGAAGTTGCAAAATGGAGATGCGCTTATCACCGAAGTGCATCGCCTATGCTCGACATCTCCCTCTCCTCTGCTAAAAGGAAGACACGATCTTATGAAAAGTGCATGTCCGATTACCCATGTCTCCTTTAGCTTCGTGATTTTCTCCATTTTGCTTCGGTTCACTGTTGATATCACAAATCACTGAACTTAGAGCACACTCACTTGATAACTAAATCATTCACTTGTCTAGAAAAAAATTAAAATCCTTCATGTTTGCAATTGCTTTCACACGGTTCACTGTCCACACAAGAAACACACCACACATTCATTCATTCACACATTGAACACACAAGAAAATATTCATTCACAACAGTGGAACACACAGTTGAACATAGATAAATTTCATTCATTAACACAATATATTACACAACACAAGAAAAAGTACAAGACATAATTAAAGAAAAACATCAATTAAAAACAATAAAGAAAACTAAATCCTCCTCCTCCTCCTCTGGCGTCAACTTCAGCGCCGATGCAATAGGAGCCTGGGTCGGTTGCGCCGGTTGCTCCGGCTGCACCGGCGGTGCAACAGCGAGACCGAGGTTGCTCTCCGTCGCTGCCACCAGGTTTCTATGGCCCTCATCGCCGAGCACCTGGTCCATTGTCTCGAACAGAATGTTGAGAAGATCGGCCACCCCCGTGAGGGCATAGAGGCAGTGGCCGATGGTACTTATTCTAGTAAACTATGGAAGGGTACTCAGACTCAAGGAACTCATGGTGTGAGACATATTGTTGTACGCCTCTTGTGCCATAAGGAGGCGCTGCTCGGTGTTGAACCTCTCGGGGGAGGTGCAGCATATTTTCTTGCACAGTGTCTCCCTCGGTGGGCTTGGAGGTCGAATGTTGGCCATGGTGGTGGTAGGTCGTTAGCACGAAGAAGACAAAGAAGAAGAAAGGGATGAGCGACGCGCTTGTGGAGAACTGACGGGTGATGGCGCGTCTTATATAAGGTTTGTGCGGAGTCGCCGATGGAGCAGTTGGTTTCCCGCACATTGATGGAATGATGAGACACATCTATACTGCCTTGGGGAAAGAAAGGTCTCGCACACCAGTTGCAGATGTCTCTGCACCACCACCGCCGAAATTAAGTTCTCTGCAGTTCTTGTGCTGTGCATCTCTCTTTCAACAATGGAAGACGTGCTTTCTTATAGAGCGCGTCATGTTTTAGTCTCTCACGCATCTTGTTTTATTCTCGCCCGTCTCGCGTTTATCTCGCTCGTCTCTTCCCCTCTGGTGCTTCTTTACTAAGACCAACACTCCTTTACTAATCGACCAAATCCAGTGCGACCACCTCCTCTGTTCGCCATCGCCATTATCGCCATCCTCGTCGTCATCGTCACTGTTCATGGTTGGGTTAGATATCGTCTTGGCGCGTAGTCGATTGAAGGAGGAGCGCTTGGCGTGGCACAAGAACCATCCCCATGTATGTACTCAACTGTTCACACAAGTCGCATGGTTGTATATATGTAGCTCTACAATGGACTGGTGAACTTAACTGTAGTTTTCTTTTTCTATCTTATTTGTTTTTGGTATTTTCAATTATTTGTGTAGGGTTTCTCCGCGAAGCCTTAATCAGGAGATTTATTGAAGTGGCAGTGCATCGTCCCCGATAAAGAAGGGGTAAGTCATGAAGAACAAGCACAATCATATGAGTATAACCATAGTCCTCTTATTAATGAATTTCCTTGTAGACTGATTGGGAAGGTAGTTACTACCCCTTGACAATCTCCTTCTCGGAGGATTATCTGTTGGTGCCTCCAAGATGCGCCTTTCCACGTGGTTTCTTCTACCCAAATGTCCATCGCTCAGGAACACTCTATATTGGGATTCTTGATCAAGATACTGTAAGATAGACTTATTTTGCTCATGTAATTAGTAATTGTTGCCGAACTTATTTGAACTGGTTTCTTATGTTGCTTAAATTGATATTTCGTAGGGGTAGTGGACTGGTTTTACAATCAAAACTATACTACTTGAAGTTCAGTGTTTGCTTCATTAGCCAAATGCGCCCGGTGTTGAAAATGATTGCTATAATCTACTTATCAAGGTTAGAAACTTTGTGTTAGTGACCAACGTAGGTTATTCATTTCTTATTCAACATTTGTTAATTTCAATAATGTCAATACTTTCAGGATCCAGGAGAACATAAGAGACGTATTCGGGAGCAAGCTGCACGATACAGTTTAGATTGACCGATGGGAGCTTTAGGAATAAGTATAGACTCGAAATTAGTATAGAGGGCACGCAATGTGTATGAACTATGAAATTCATTGAGTTGTAAATTATTTCTAAATTGCAATGTCATTACATTTGTTTATCCTTGAATTCTAATTATATCCCTTAATTGCAATGTCATTACATTTGTTTATCCTAGCAACAGACGGACGCTCAGGATAACGTGCGAGTGGCAACGGACGCTCATGATGTCGTGAAAGTGGCAAAAGAGAGACGAGCGCATGAGAGGCGCAATTTAAAAAGGTGCGCCTCTTATTTCATAGACAAAAGGGAGACGCGACTTACCTGGGCGTGTCTTCGATTCGTGTCGAAGATCTTTTGTCCCACCTTGGAAATTTGAGCGCGTTGCAACGATCATATAAGTCATTGCGCACTGTTTCCAGTTGGACAAGTACGCATGCGAAAGTTGTTGTTCGTGGGAACAACAACTTTCTCATGCAGCTTGCCTATTCGGTCACAAAATAATGTGAGACGTGCTTTATATAACATCTATGAATTTTGACCTATTTTTAGCTCTCGCACGCTCTCTGGCTAAAATTTTCGCGCAAAACATACTCGCACTCTCTTGACCAAAGGGAGATGCTGAAATGAGAGACGCGTGTTAGAGAGGCCCGTCTCTGAGTTTTGCTATTTTTATCTCTCGTGCGCTCTCTTCCAACACTTGGCAAAAAATTTTAGCTCTCGCGCACTCTCTCGACCTAGAAACCGCAACTCCTAAGCACATCATTGCCGTCCCTCTTCCTCAACTCGCTCTTCGTCATTTTCGCGCTGCCGCCGTCGACCCTAGCCCCGCCATCAACCCCGACCTTCGCTATCAGAGAGTTGAGCACGCAGGATACCGCCACCTCGTCCCCTGTCCTCGGAGCACGCCGCCGCCTCGACTCTGACCTCAGTAATCATTATGAGCACACCACCACCTTCACATAAGTAGAAATGTTCTCCTTGTCCCCAGAGCACGTTGGCCTGCTGTCATCAGAGAGGTTAGGAACCGCCGCTCCGGTCCCACCGCCTGATCGACCCTAAGCACGTCGCGCCTCGTCTCCTGTCCTCGGAGCACGCCGCCGCCTTGACCTTGCCCTCAGAGCGTGCATTTCAGTGATTCTATTGAATTTTAGGATGTACAATGAAGGCTCATTGTCAATGAAGTCATTGATTCGAAGGGAGAAATTTCGTTACGATATACATTCATCTTCCTTGTTTATGTCCAATGCAGAAGTAATGTTGTATATAATGAATTCGGATTCGCAAACCCTTAAAACTGTAGGAATTGTGGTTGACACCAGCATTTGCCATCCCAGTGAGTTTGATTTCTATCTCTGCAGTCATGCTGGAATCAAGGTACCTATGCGATAGTTGGTGTTTCTCTCACGAGTTTTTTATATCGGGCTATTAATGCATTAGTGGAATGTAAATTGTTTGTTTTTTCATAGGACAAGCACACCAACTCACTACTATGTCCTTTATGATGAGAACAATTTCTCTGCTAATACTTTGCAGATGCTCACCAACTGCCTATGCTACAAGTAAGCTCGGTTCTCTATTCACAAACAGTTCCTGTGTCTATTACAATTGTGTATCCATTTGTTCCTAAGCCTTCAGATATTTGCTCCCTTATTTGACTATTTAAGCAAATGTGACTGCAATTTGATAATGTTTTATATGATTTCAATGATTTTATTGAATTTGAGGATGTCTCAGTCGGAGCATTAGAGGCTATGAAGGCTCATCATTAATGAAGTCATTGATCAGGAGAATTTTATTATGGTATATAGGATTAGATGATGATAGTTATGATGTGTGTAATTAGTTACTTTGTAATCACGATTAATAGTATATTTGATTGGTCAATATAATTTAAAGTGTGATCTTTTTGGCTATACATATGTTCATGTATGTGTATGTTGCTGACACTGGCAATGTGGCTGCCAAATCCTGGCTAGCTCTAGGATGCAGCCGGCAACCAGGATAATTAGGGGTGGGGCACCTAATAGGAGACCCTGCCTGTAAACATTCCACGACGAGCTATAACTGAGAACGTCTTGTATTTCCTAAATAATGGAGACAGACTTCCTTAAAGCCAGTCTCAAATTACTAAACAAATATCTGACGTGCTTCAATAAAGAGCATCTTGGATCAGTTGATAAACCTACGACACACTATGTTAGTGCTTGTCTCACATGTTTGTGATGGGCAATGCGTAGAAATCACGTCTCCAATGACATCGTAAAGATCCTCTGTTATGACTCAAAGAAAAGAGACGCGCTACCTTTGAGCATGTCTCGCACTTTGGGTGATTGGCGATGCGCTTGCCGCACGTCTCTGATGACAACATATTGCTATACGCAACGACAGAGATGCACAGTTTGTTCGTCTCCCTTCTTCATTTGGGCACGTCTCGGATGATCTTTTCTTACGTAGTGTTTCAGTCATTTCTGAGGGAATCCCACCACAATTCATCTAGAATGAAAGTTGCCTAGAGGGGGTGAATATACTAATAAAATCTAAAATGCACTTAATTCAACTTAATCAGATAGTGAGGTCCGGACTATTCTGATCTCAGAGCGGACTAGTTCGGTCTTATACGTAGGAAATTAAAATTGAGTTCTTCAACAAGTTCTAATACAAATTAAATCAATGGAAGTGTAAATACTGTACTAGCAACCTAATAGGGTACAAAGCAACACTAGGATGACACTAGATAGCAAGATATATGATGAAAGCTACTAGATACTTGATGAAACTCTAGCAAACAAGTATATCAAAGAACATGTAAATAGAGAGAAAATGGACACATGGGTTTTTCACCGAGTTCCAGTTCCAAATGAACCTACGTCCGTATTGAGGAGTCTAGGAAGGATTGGGTATTGATCAACATTAATCCTCTCCAAGTGATCACAAAGATCAAACTCGACTCTCCACTATAAATTAAGAGTAATACAAACTTCTCGAGTCTACAACTATAATTTAGAACACTACAGGAAACCCAAAGATTAATGACGGCCAGAAACCGTCGTTAATAAGGGTACTACTATTGTAAATAAGCTATTTACACCAGTAAATCCTTATTTACAATGGTTTTTGGCTGTCACCAATTATTAGTCGTAAATAAGATTATTTACAACGACAATCGCCATAAATAATCTTATTTACAATGGCCAGTACAACTTGTTGCAAAGAAGGCCTCCCTGCAACGTGGCAGGTCGGGGAGCTTATTTACAACAGCTGGGAACCAGGCCGTCATAAATAATGTCTTTATTCACGACGGTAAGTTATGGCCGTCATAAATAAGAGTGGCATATTTATGACAATCAGTTACGACTATTGTCAATAAAAGTGGCTTATTTATGACGGCCAGGTACCAGAAATCATTGTAAATAAAGAAGGTAATTTTTTAAAAAAATGGAGCCCTAGCTTCGAGGCCAGACCTGAATCGATGGTCAGCTCACGCAAACAATGAGAATTGCACAATAGACACTATCAACCATTCAGAAAACACAATATCACAAACACTACACATAGAACACACGCCACGCTACACGCTACCATGTTCTCTACATACAGAGCCTGGGAAGTCATCCTCAAGCGGTCTCCCAACTCTCGATAGCTATGACGATGGAGTGTGAGCCTCTGTCACTGATCTCTGTGATGTACAAGTGTAGCAAGATAAGTTATAGGTTTACATGTGCATGTTTGACTCAATTTGCTTATTACAAGTTAGAATTCAACAACTTTAACTAATTTTTTCTATGTTTGAGTAAGTTTGATCATGTTTTACTTAGTTTGTCTCAATTTAATCAAATATGTCTATGTTTGAGTAAGTTTGTACCCGTGCTCCTGTAGTCAGCTGAAAGCATCTAGGCCCCCCTCATGTAGTATGGTTTTGGTGATTAATGACAACCATTGAACTTTACTAATGAATTTGTGAATGCAAGGTCCCCATAAACACTCAATAAAATGAAATGAACATGTCATTGGAGACCCATAGATATTCAACTTTCGAGATCAAATTCATGAGATAAAGACAAGACGTGAAGGCTCTATGTTTAAGTCACTCAATCAAAAATTGACAACATACAATGCTTAAGGATCATCAGAGAGCCTTGTGGAACAAATATCTAAGAGGTCATTCGATCAAGACACAAAAGATTCACTCAAAACAACTCAAAGCAAACAAAATCAACTCACCGGATCAACCGATGATTTCCAAAATGAACACATCGGTCGAGTTGATTCAACTGAAGGAAAAGACCTCAGACAAATGAACTCACCGGATCATCCGATGTGAAGGGCTCAACAACATCGGTGCATCAGTACAGTTTGCAGTACAATTGGACCAAGTGAAGCACCAGATCATCCGATGTGCAGACTTACACACATCGGTTGATCACTCCAGTAAGCATCAAGATCAAGCAAATTCTGGAGGAAGAGCCACCGAATCATCCGATGAGAAGACTGGGGGCAACATCGGTCTAATAACGGTAATATCTGACACAATGACGTCAGCCAAAGTAATTACACCGATGATAACTAGAGGGGAGACATCGGATCATCCGGTGTGCATAGAAAAGTTCTGTCAGCCTACTTTTCCAATGGCTATTTCGGTTAAGCTGGCTATAAAACCCCTCTAACCCAGTCATTTCGACAAGTCTTGATCACCTGAAGCCCACTACACATCCAAGAGCATTCAAGACTATAGAGCATACATTTCCACACGTTTAGATCATTTGTAATAGGCTAGAGAGAAGCTTGTGTGCGTTCTTTCTTTGTGATTGAACTCTCTAGGCTAGTGAGAAGTTGAAGAAGATCGTTCCGGAGCTTGCCAAGGTGTGTGTGGAAGCCCGGAACATCGAAGGTTGTACAAGGCTTGAGCTCCACCTTGCCAGAGATGGCGAACGGAGAAGATTAGTGAAGACTCCATTGTCTCGGTGACATTAGAAGTGGCAAAACCCTTCGGTGGGTGCCACAACGTGGACGTAGGAAGATCCTTGCGATCTTGCCGAACCACGGGATAAACCTTCGTGTCCCCTAGCGTTTGCATTCCTCTCCCTCGCTTTACATTTTGCAATCTTTACTTCACAAGTTATATCTTCATTGATTGCATAGCTAGAACCGCATTGGGAATTGGGCTTAAGTAGTTCATTTTTAATTGTCTTAAAATTTGAAAGAAAGCCCAATTCACCCCCCCCTCTTGGGCGTTTCGATCCTTACAATTGGTATCAGAGCAAGGTTGCTCATAGGATCATTCTAGCTTCACCGCTAGAGAGCAAAAATGGCCAAGGTTGGGGGTTCGGTTCCTATCTTCGAGGGCAAGAATTTTGCCTATTGGAAAGCACGCATGTGCGCTTACCTTGAGGCTATTGCCCCCGAAGTTTGGGAAGCGACTCATGCGGGATTTGGAGAACTTAACTATGTGGGTGATCAAGTTAAGTGGGATGCTAAGGCTAGGAATGCTATTTATGAATGCATAAGTCAAGATGTCTTCTCTAGGATTGCTAGTAAGGAGAAAGCTTGTGAAATTTGGGCTTGCTTGATAGAAATCCATGAGGGCTCATCTCGTGTAAAGGAACTTAAATATCACATGCTCAAAGCTAAATATGATGAATTTAAGATGCTTCCTCACAAAAATGTTAATGAAATGTTTTCACGCTTAAATGTTCTTTGAGGAAATTAATGCTCTTGACATTGCGTCTCTTGGCAAGGGACTTATTAACCGCAAGATCCTCATGCTCCTTCCCAAGCCGAAGTACAACATCATCAACTCCATGCTCCAAAAGGAATCACTTGACAACATTGAAGTTTCGGAGCTCATTGGAGAAATACACGCTCATGAGATGAGTGTACTTGGGATGATGGAGCAATCATCATCAAAAACAATTGCTCTAAAGGCCTCCACCAAGAAGACAAGCTTCAAGAAGAATAAGGTGGTTGAGCCTAGCTCAAGTGAAGAAGAGCAAGCGTCAAGTGAAGATGACGATGATGAGCTTGCCTTGATGATGAGAAAGTTCTCACGCTTGAACTCCAAGATCACCAAAAAGGGATACACCTTTGATCCCAAGAAGAAGGCATTTCTACCAAGAAGAGACGATCGCAAGATATGCTACAATTGTGGAGATCAAGGCCACATCTCCTATGATTGTCCAAAACCGGACAAAAGGAGAGAGAACTACAAAGGCAAGCAACGCAAGCTTGAAGAAAGTAATGATGATGAAGAAGAAGCCAAGCCCAAACCAAGAGCCTTTGGGAAGAAGAAGCAAGACAAGGGCAAGAAGGCAAGACTCTTCCCAAAGAGGAGAAGTGGTCCACAAAAGGTGTTTATGTGTGAGGCAAATGAATGGGTCACCGATGAAGAAACAAGTGATGAAGAGAGTGAAGAAGAAGAAGAAAGCTTGGCCGGCCTTGCCATTGCCAACCATGATGACTCACCTCTTCCTCCACCACCCATGTGCCTCATGGCTAAAGGTAACACCAAGGTATGTGACGACTCTAGTGATGATGAGCTTTCCCCCGATGATTTAACTTCTTTGATTAATGAATATCATGCTATCATTAAGAGAGAGAAGAGTAAGGTTAAAACTCTTGAAGAAATTCGTGCTAAACTTGAGAGTGCTAACCTTGATTTGCTTGACAAGTATGAAAGCATACTCAAAGAGCATGACACGCTCAAATCTCATGTCAAGCAAATTGAGGAAGAAAATGCTAAAATCAAGGTAGACAATGATGAGCTCAACATAGCACACCAAACTCTCTTGGAGGAGCACAACAAGCTAACTCATGAATACCAAACACTTAACATTGCTCATGACATGCTTGATCAAGAGTTAAAAGATGCAAAGAAACAAACTCTTAATGATAAGATATCCATTACTTCGCATGTCTCTAATGTCTTGGACAAGTCTTTGTCTTTGAAAGCTAATGCTAGGGAGAAGGACTTGTTGGAAGAAATTGAGAGTCTCCGCACTAGTGTGGCTAGACTTTCAAAAGGTGAAGTCAAGCACAAGGAAATCCTCTTCCAACAAGCAAAAGCCTTCAACAAAAGAGGACTTGGATCCTTCCCGGTGCCCAACAAAGGAAAGGTGCCCTCACCGGAGCTTAGAACAAGCTTC
The DNA here is from genome assembly GCA_036927565.1 of Tuctoria greenei. Lineage (NCBI taxonomy): Eukaryota > Viridiplantae > Streptophyta > Magnoliopsida > Poales > Poaceae > Tuctoria > Tuctoria greenei. Next base: position 96,763,777 of record JAYESD010000001.1, read on the forward strand.
ATCAAGGAAGTTGGTTCTTATTGCCAACATTGTGAGGTCACCGGTCACCACACAAGGGAGTGTCCTCTTCCTAACCGACCTTCACCTAAATTGCCTACTAACTACAAATCTATTTTTAATGAGCGCTATTATCTTCTTAGCAAAGTGAATGGCAAGGTGAAAGCTAGGTTCATTGGCAAAGACATGAAGAGCATGAAGGGGAAGCTCCCCAAGCAACTTTGGGTCCCAAAGACACTTGTATCTCACATACAAGGACCTAAGTTGGCTTGGGTGCCTAAAGTCAAAAATTAACTTCATGTTTGTAGGTGAACTACAAAGCCGGAGGAAAGCATTGGGTACTCGATAGCGGGTGCACTCAACACATGACCGGCAATGATGGTATGTTCACCACCATAGAAAACCCCGGTAATCATGAACAAGTCACTTTTGGTGACAATTCTAAGGGTAAGGTAATAGGATTAGGTAAAATTGCTATCTCTAATGATTTATCCATTTCTAATGTGTTGTATGTTAAGTCGCTTAACTTTAATCTACTTTCCATTGCACAACTTTGTGATCTTGGACTAACATGCACATTTAGCAAAAATGATGTTGTTGTGAGTAGTGAGACAAGCAAAGAGCTAATCTTCAAAGGGTTTCGGCATGGACATCTCTACTTAGTAGACTTCTCCAACAAGAATGCGAGCCTAACCACTTGTCTTTTCACTAAGACAAGCTTGGGTTGGCTATGGCACTGGCGCATAGCACACATTGGAATGAGCAAACTCAAGAAGTCATTCAAGCTTGGGATGGTGACCGGCGTGAAGGATGTGACGTTTGAGAAGAACAAGCTTTGTAGCTCTTGTCAAGCCAGGAAGCAAGTTGCTTCACACCACCCAATGAAGACAATGGTGTCAACCTCCAAGCCACTTGAACTACTCCACATGGACCTCTTCGGACCGTCCACATACCAAAGCCTTGGCGGTAACCTCTATTGTCTTGTTATAGTTGATGACTACTCTCGCTATGCTTGGACTCTATTTTTAGGTGACAAGAGTGAAACTCCGGAAGTGTTCAAGACCTTCGCCAACCGTGCTCAAAGGGAATTCCAACTTCCCATTATCAAGGTCCGAAGTGACAATGGCACCGAATTCAAGAACTACAACATTGGGGAGTGGTGTGACCGTGAAGGTGTGAAGCATGAATTCTCCGCCACATACACTCCTCAACAAAACGGTGTCGCTGAGAGGAAGAACAAAACCCTCATCACTCTTGCAAGAGCAATGCTTGATGACTACGGCACGTCGGAGAAATTTTGGGCCGAAGCAATCAACACGGCGTGCCATGCCGCAAACAGGGTCTATCTTCACCGACTACTTCAAAAGACCCCATATGAGCTTCTCATTGGGAGAAAGCCCAACATCTCCTACTTTAGAGTCTTTGGGTGCAAATGCTACATCTACCGCAAGAAAAGGCTCGGTAAGTTTGAAAGAAGATGTGATATTGGCATTTTTCTTGGTTATGCATCAAACTCAAAAGCATATCGAGTATTCAACCAAACCTCCGGTCTAGTTGAAGAAAGTTGTGATGTTGAGTTTGATGAGACTAATGGCTCCCAAGAGGAGAGTTTTGGTCATGATGAAATAGATGATGAGCCTCTACGAGAAGCCATGAAGAACATGACCATTGGAGACATCAAGCCGGAAGTTGAAGAGGGCCATGATCAAGGGGGAGCTTCAAGTTCCAACAACAACACCTCCATGGCGCCTCAAGTAGACGAAGAGGAGAAAGATGATCCATTGCCAACTCAAGACTCACAAGCAATTCAACATCAAGATGAAGAAGAAGTCCATGATCAAGTCCAACCACAAGAGGAGCAACACGCATCACCACCGCCAAGTGCTTCACAACCACTTATGAGGCATGGACGCATCTCCAAGGCGCATCCAATGGACCAAATCATTGGAAGTCCTTCAAGAGGCGTAAGTACTCGTTCCCGCCATGTTGCTTCATTTTGTGAGCACTACTCGTTTGTTTCGTGTGTAGAACCCACTCACATTGAGGAAGCGCTCCAAGACCCAAATTGGGTGATGGCTATGCAAGAAGAACTCAACAACTTCATCTGCAATGAAGTTTGGGTGTTGGAGGAGCGACCCAAGGACAAGAACGTCATCGGAACAAAGTGGGTGTACCGCAACAAACAAGACGAGAATGGCGTTGTGGTCCGCAACAAGGCAAGACTTGTGGCCAAAGGGTTCTCGCAAGTTGAAGGACTAGACTTTGGGGAAACATTTGCTCCGGTCGCTCGGTTAGAGGCAATTCGTATTCTCCTTGCTTTTGCTTCACATCATAATATTACTCTTTATCAAATGGATGTGAAAAGTGCCTTTCTTAATGGCTACATTAATGAGCTTGTTTATGTTGAACAACCTCCCGGGTTTGAAGATCCGAGGAATCCTAACCATGTGTATAGGTTGCACAAGGCGCTCTACGGGCTCAAGCAAGCACCTAGGGCGTGGTATGAATGACTACGGGACTTCCTCATCATGCAAGGATTTAAGATCGGGAGGGTGGACACCACACTCTTCACCAAAGACATCAACGGAGATTTGTTCATTTTTCAAATTTATGTTGATGATATTATCTTTGGTTCAACTAACGAAGCTCTTAGCCATGAGTTTGGCAAAATGATGTCTAGGGAATTCGAGATGTCAATGATTGGAGAGCTCAACTTCTTCCTTGGATTCCAAATCAAGCAACTTCAAGAGGGAACCTTCGTCTACCAAGAGAAATACACCAAGGACCTCTTGAAGAAATTTGAGATGGGAGATTGTAGCTCAAGAAGCACTCCAATGGCAACAAATTGCCATCTCGACGCGGATAAGGACGGTAAACCTATTGACCAATCTCACTACCGCTCTATGATTGGTTCATTGCTTTATCTTACCGCATCTAGGCCCGACATAATGTTTAGTGTATGCTTATGTGCTCGCTTTCAAGCGGCTCCTAAAGAATCGCATAAGAAGGCGGTCTTTAGGATACTTAGGTATCTTAAGCATACCCCTAGTATGGGCTTGTGGTACCCTAAAGGTACAACCTTCCAACTCTTGGGATACTCGGATTCGGACTTTGCCGGATGCCGCGTGGATTGCAAGAGTACCTCCGGTGGGTGCCACTTGCTTGGGCGTTCCCTAGTGTCTTGGTCTAGCAAAAAGCAAAATTTCGTGGCTTTGTCCACCGCGGAAGCGGAGTATATAGCGGCCGGTGCATGTTGTGCCCAAATTCTATATATGAAGCAAACCCTTTTGGATTTTGGAATTAAAATTGGTTGTGTGCCTCTCCTTTGTGAAAATGAAAGTGCGGTTAAGATAGCTAGAAACCCCGTTCAACACTCCCGCACTAAGCACATTGATATTCGCCATCACTTCTTGCATTATCATGAGGCTAAAGGAGACATCCCTTTGCAAGGTGTTAGATTCGAAGAACAATTGGCGGATATCTTCACTAAACCACTTGATGAGAAAACATTTTCTAGACTTAGAAATGAATTAAATGTGCTAGATGCATCTAACGTCATGTAAATTGCCATGTTCATGTAAGGATGCATATCATATAGGTCTTGTCTAACTCCCAAAGGATAGGGGCGAGCTAGAAATAGTTTTCCCTGAGGAAGCCTTTGGAAGGTTTAAACTTGGCAAGATAGATTTATTTTATGCCTTGCATGATCTCTGCCATATAGACTTGCACTCATTCTATTTCTTGCTCTATAACTTGTTTGGCATTGCATACGGTAGATTGTCACAAAGGGGAACCCACCTCGTGAGAAGGATACTTGTTTGAAATGCAATATCTCAACTCATATAAGGTGGAAAGAACAAAATGTTAGGTGCGTTAATGCCTAGAGGAACATGCTTCATTGAGATAGTAGTCTTCATACTCTACCTCACAAAGCATGGGCCTTACATTTCATTTGGATATTTTCCTCCTATTTTTTTGGTGTTCCATTTGCTTTAAGGTCTAGCCAAGCTATTGGCATATTAGCTTCTTGAGGGGTAAGGGGTTGCCCAAAAAGTCCTAAGACATGTGTTTCCCATTGTTTGATTGTTTGGTCAAAGGACATATATGGGATGTTGGTGTTTAGTTGTCATCGGATTATCCGATGCCTAAGTCCTTCCCCCATCGGATCAGTAGGTGTTCAAAATCCAAGTGCCAGTTTAGTCAATAGCCAAAATCGACCGATGAGTTCAAACAGAAAAACATCGGTCCATCCGATGTTCACAAATCTGAAACCTTGATGAATTCCACCGATGCTTTTACATCCAACGTCGGACCATCCGATGTCAACTTCCCTCTCCTGAATATCCTTACTGTGCCATTCATCCGATGTCTTCAGTGACTCTTTGAATATCCATACTGTACTATTCGACCAATGTCCACATCGTTAAGCATCGGTCCATCCGGTGTGTAAAAAACGGCTAGGGTTTGGGACCCACTATTTAAACTCGTGCACCGCCGCTGTTTTTCTCTCTCCCCGATCTCTCACTCGCCCGCGCGCCGCCGCCTCTTCCTCTGTCCGTCGACCATCGCGCCGCCGCCTCTCCCTTGCACCCAGCCGCCGCCGCCGCCGCCATCTCCGGCTGCCGCTGCTCGCAGCGCCACCACCTAGCGCCGCTGCCGCACACCCGTGCCGCCTCCTCCACCCTTGCGCCCAAGCGTCGCTGCTGCCGCTCACCACCGCGCCCAAGCATCGCCGCCGCCTCTCTCCACCGCCAAAGCCGCTCCACGCACGCACCACCCTCTCCACCATCAACGTGAGCCATCTCCGGTCATCTCCACCTCGCTAGGGTTTCCCGGTCCCCATTTACTCTCCGTCGCTAAGGTTTGCTTCGTGTCGTGCGACGTCCATCGTTGTTTTCGTCGTTCTTTTTCTTCGTCGCTAACCCTAGCTCTCCATTGCATCTAGATGGGTCGCGACCGCAAAGGAAAGGGAAAGGCGATCGCGGAGCCCGCCGTGAAGAAGTAAAAACTGTCGAAAGAGGAGAAGAAGGCCGTGATGGCTGCTCGCGCCGCCGAGGAGCGTGAGCGTGGCCGAGGAGGGTCACTAAGGATCCGTGAGGCTCGTCCGAGGCAGCCTCCCGTGATCGACGACTCCGAGGCCGAAGAGGAGCCGGTTGAGCCTCTTGTCCACCGGTGCTCAGCCCGGACGCGTGGGGGTCACACCGAGGCTGCTCCTCGTCCGAGACTGACGGTTGCCGACCGTCGTGAGGACAGGGAGGCCGAGAGGGCCATCTACGAGATGGAAACGGCCGTCCGTGTCAGTGAGGGAGTCCGTCTCATGGACTACCGGAAGATGAAGGCCAAGCAGCTACGCAAGCTTCGATGGAACGTGCTGCTTGAGGAATGGTACCCACAGCCTTGAGAGGCTCTTGTGGATAGTCGCTTCTGGACTATCACCCAGGCGTCTCTCTACGAGACCTACAGACGTCGGGGGCACAAGCTCTTTCAGCATAACTACCTGGACTGGGGGCAACTTGCATTGGCAGCAGAGACTGAGGTCCATTCGTACTTTGAGAGATACCGAGGATTGGTGCAGCTGCTAGCTTAGGAGAGAAGTGCATATGTGGAAGATTGGGTCCGTGTCTTCTACGCGACCCTGTACATCTCTGAGGGCAGGAGGTCGATCGACTTCATGTTTATGGGTTAGCACTACCACCTCTCGAGGCAGACATTGGGGCAACTTCTTGGTTTGGACCTGCACGACACCTGCGTGCACGAGAGGGTATACGGGCAGGCAGATCCACCAAGGAGGCCACTTACTGGAGGGGTGGCACCACAGCTTGAGGAGATCCGGTCCCTGTTCGGCCCCACGTTCTCTCCAGACCAGCTGAGAGTTCCAGCTCTTCTGACCCCAGCTGCGCGCATTATGCACCTCGCCTTGCGCCGCACGCTCCTGTCGAGGTCAGGGTACTTGGAGGGGTTCACTAGTTTACAGCAGACCCTCCTGTTCTACATAATGAACAGGATGGATTTCGATATTGTGGACATCCTCCTGTGCGAGATGGAAGACGTGATCACAGATGGGGTTGGCATGATGAGGCAGATGGTCTACGGGCACTGGATCAGTTACCTATGCTCTATGATGGTGCCTGAGGGGGATGCAGCACAGGCCAGACTTGCTGACGAGAGTGTGACTCGCTTTGGTCACTACCGTGCTCCGGCTCCTGGAGACCGCCGCCTTGGTCGTCCAGTTGAGCGCTAGGTCAGGGCCCATCTGTCAAAGGAAGATTGGTCTGACCTAGAGCGGGAGGACGAGAGACTTGCTGAGGCTGAGGCTCAGGGGGAGGACCTGCAGCACATTTGGTCAGAGAGCGACAATGACGACAGTGTCGAGGAGTATTTCCCTCCTCTCCCCTCTCACCGTCAGCACGATGCGGAGGCTGGAGGTTCTACAGCGCCACCACCCACTCCACCTCCCGTCACTGAGGCGCAGGTCACGCAGCCGTCTGAGCTGACTTCGCTCCTCCAGCAGATGGTCGAGCAGCAGAGGCTAGACACGCTGGCCGCCGAGCAGGCCCGTGCGGAGCAGGCTGCACGTCTTCTTGAGCTCCAGCAGCAGCAGCAGGAGATGCAGCGTCAGATCGCCCGTGAGAGGCGTGAAGACACTGACCGGTTGACGGGGCTCATCGACTAGATGCACCAGCGCACTCTGGACCAGCAGCAGCAGACGCAGCAGGCGATGATGGGGATCCTGGGGTTGATCACCAACCTCTACACCCAAACCGGGATCGCCCTCCCATCGCAGCTGCCTGGAGTAGCTCCTCCGCCTCCCGTCTTGGCTCCAGCTGCTGCACCAGTGGCTCCAGTTCCCTCCACTCCGATCCCTTCGTTCAGCATGTCCCCGCTGTTGGCTCCTGGTGCTCCTCTTCACTCCCCACTGCCGGCCACGTCACTGTTTCTTCAGACGCCGACCTCCGTCACCAGTGTCCCTGCTTCAGAACCTCCTCCTCAGCAGGCACCGACGGTGGCACCTTCGGCTCCGGCAGCACCCTCCTCCGCTACTCCGGCCAGCAGCTCCGACGACAGCGGCAGTGACCAGTTCGTCATCGCGCCCAACTCTCAGGGTCCGTAGGTGCTCGGATCCCTTTTTGGTGTCTTGATGCCAAAGGGGGAGAAGAGTTAGAGAGTCAGGGGGAGTCCTAGTATTAGCGGGAGTCGAGTCCAGCTTATCTTTGCTTATCTTTATTGTATTTGCGTATTTGCTACATTTGGTGTGTAATGAACCTATTTCCATGAGTTGTTAATCATTTGAACTCATTTGATGTTTATCTATGATCATGATCTCTTTTAATTCACACTTGTGTTATTAATTGATGTTTAAAGCTTCAAGTGTAACATCCGTATTCATTGCATATTCTTTTAAGGTTCATTCTATCAAATTCATTACTATTACGCTTTGATTATTGTGTTGTCATCAATCACCAAAAAGGAGGAGATTGAAAGCATCTAGGCCCCCCTCATGTAGTATGGTTTTGGTGATTAATGACAACCATTGAACTTTACTAATGAATTTGTGAATGCAAGGTCCCCATAAACACTCAATAAAATGAAATGAACATGTCATTGGAGACCCATAGATATTCAACTTCCAAGATCAAATTCATGAGATAAAGACAAGACATGAAGGCTCTATGTTTAAGTCACTCAATCAAAAATTGACAACATACAATGCTTAAGGATCATCAGAGAGCCTTGTGGAACAAATATCCAAGAGGTCATTCGAGCAAGACACAAAAGATTCACTCAAAACAACTCGAAGCAAACAAAATCAACTCACCGGATCAACCGATGATTTCCAAAATGAACACATCGGTCGAGTTGATTCAACTGAAGAAAAAGACCTCAGACAAATGAACTCACCGGATCATCCGATGTGAAGGGCTCAACAACATCGGTGCATCAGTACAGTTTGCAGTACAATTGGACCAAGTGAAGCACCGGATCATCCGATGTGCAGACTTACACACATCGGTTGATCACTCCAGTAAGCATCAAGATCAAGCAAATTCTGGAGGAAGAGCCACCGGATCATCCGATGAGAAGACTGGGGGCAACATCGGTCTAATAACGGTAATATCTGACACAATGACGTCAGCCAAAGTAATTACACCGATGATAACTAGAGGGGAGACATCGGATCATCCGGTGTGCACAGAAAAGTTCTGTCAGCCTACTTTTCCAACGGCTATTTCGGTTAAGTTGGCTATAAAACCCCTCTAACCCAGTCATTTCGACAAGTCTTGATCACCTGAAGCCCACTACACATCCAAGAGCATTCAAGACTATAGAGCATACATTTCCACACTTTTAGATCATTTGTAATAGGCTAGAGAGAAGCTTGTGTGCGTTCTTTCTTTGTGATTGAACTCTCTAGGCTAGTGAGAAGTTGAAGAAGATCGTTCCGGAGCTTGCCAAGGTGTGTGTGGAAGCCCGGAACATCGAAGGTTGTACAAGGCTTGAGCTCCACCTTGCCGGAGATGGCGAACGGAGAAGATTAGTGAAGACTCCATTGTCTCGGTGACATTGGAAGTGGCAAAACCCTTCGGTGGGTGCCACAACGTGGACGTAGGAAGATCCTTGCGATCTTGCCGAACCACGGGATAAACCTTCGTGTCCCCTAGCGTTTGCATTCCTCTCCCTCTCTTTACATTTTGCAATATTTACTTCACAAGTTATATCTTCGTTGATTGCATAGCTAGAACTGCATTGGGAATTGGGCTTAAGTAGTTCATTTTTAATTGTCTTAAAATTTGAAAGAAAGCCCAATTCACCTCCCCTCTTGGGCATTTCGATCCTTACATCAGCACATGTGGCATGATCACAAACAGCTCCCACTGAAGAAAGGCGGGTTGTTGTCCTGCGGCTAGAGCCTGCAAATACAAAACAAATCATTATTACATAAATGTCATTGATATGTTAGTAACATTAAGTACAATGGTTAGACTTACCCGCATAGCCGTTTGCATCTGTATCATGTACGAGACTTGATACTCGTCCCTAGCCATGAAAGTTGTTGCTTGCCTCTCCCTTTATAGTCGGAGCTCCTCTTGTATCCTATAGAGCTACTCCTGGACACTATGGAGCTCCAAGTCTCTTCTAGGATGGCTACTCAATCTAGCCTGCTGCGATGAAGAGACTCACAAGGAAGGTCGAGCCTCCCTCGAGTCAACCACTCCATCGAAGATGGCTAACCTACAGGAAGAAGAAAGATTATTAAATTTTCATATCTCAAAGCCTATGACAATAAATAAAAAAGAAGAAATTTCACCATCCGTGAGGTTTCCCACCTCCGCTAGACTAAGCGGTTTGGAGGATGATTGCGCGTTCTGCCTATCATACTCTTCGCCGTGAAGCCTCTCTGTCTCCTACCCATACCATGCCTAGAAATACAAAAAAAATAACGTCATCAAAACTATTTAAGAGAATTCAATAACTACAAAATAACTCACCAACGTCTCAGATGCCGCCTGAGAAAATAGTTGGTCAGGCTGGGATGGGTCACTTCCTCTATGACCCCTCATCCACACCTTAATAGGTGTCAGCTCCTGACCGCTTTCGCACTCTTATAGATACGTGTTAGCACAATAAATATTTCAAAATTACTTAAATAGAATTGTAGTCACACTTATCATGCATTTAGCGAAACATAAATAGCCGTCTGCACCAGATTTGTGTCCCGTCTGTCCCTATGCTCTCTTGACGGGACGTAGTGATGTCGTGGAAACCCTCTCTCGCCCACAAGGCACACGGGGCATGGTACACATGTGGATGACCATCTAACCATGCTACACAAACCTGCACACATTTATTATTGGATGAAAACATTGTTGACATAATCGGATAATGGAGCAAAGTACAATAAACAATTTACCTCCGCGTATTGTGCCACCATCAAGTACGTGGGAGCCACGTTCTTAAATGGCCTAGCCCAGCCTCACTTGGGTGCATCTTTGGCAACATGAGGACGATTCCCGCCAAGATCCTATGGCATAGCCAAATGTGTTGGATTACTAAGGATAGATAGGGTTATCACCACCTACTGGCCACCTCTTCAATCCGTGGGTCTACAAGATATCCATTGATGAATCTAACGTAATCACCACTCCTAAGTTCTAATTCACAACTCTAATCATTTCAAATGCAATGCTACGACTAGAACCTCTAATAAATTGAAGTAGTGAGCCAACAAGCAGTTACGTAAGCAAACTACTATGGAATAGAAATTGAACTAGTATTGAATTCATGAAAGTCTCTTACTCGATTCCGACAGAACTTCCGTAGAGGTAAAAGTGTGGAAGAAGGACTTGACAAGCCCAAGCGTCCTCCTCCTAGCTCCTCCTCACTCTCCTACTACTTTGCTGGCCACTTGGGCAGCTCTAAACCTTATGAGTTGAGTACTATTCTCAAACTTGTTGTGTGTGGAGAAGTGAGGGAGTGAGGGGGTATTTATACACGAGTTCGGTTTGGCGCCACAATTAGCATGCGAATAAGACGTTACAGCCATCAGGGAGTCGCAGGAAGCCAACATGTGGAAGTTGACTGGGTTTGGCGCCAGGGCCAAGTCAGTTGAGCTAGGGGGTGAGCCGACCTGGTCCTGCCCCCACCCCCTTCGGCTTTGCTTTCTCGAGGTGGCTTCCATGTGGGCTCTAACTAAATGTGGTCTAGAGGGGGTGAATAGGCTTTGAAAACTTTTCCTACAACACTTAATCAAAAAGGTCAAATATAGGATGGACCGGACTTGTCCGGTGCATTATACGGACTAGTACGGTGTGCTTGAAGTACTATGAAAAGATTAAGTGTTTATGCAGAATTCTCAGGTGAAATAGCAGTGGAATGTAATTACTATTCTTACGACTTAAACAAGAGATCAAATTGATTAATTTTCACATGGAACACAAAAACTCTATTAACCTAGATGATAAAACTTGCAAAAGTAAAAGAATGGAACACATGAGACAAGGATGTTTACCGAGGTTCGATCTCACCAAAGAGATCTACGTCCTCGTTGAGGAAGCCCACACAGAGCCGGGTCTCTTCAAACCCTTTTCCCTTGTCGAGTCACCACACAAGGCTGACTTGAGTTCCACTATCACAGGGTAATCACCAAGTTGGTGGGGCAACCTCACACGCTGAGGGCTCCCACAAAATTACAACGAGAAAAGATGATCTAATACACTCAAAAAGATTACAAGTAATGCACAAGTGTATAAGAGATCAAACACCAAGAGCTCAATGAAGCATAGACGACGATCTCCCTATCCCAAATCTGGATACCCAAAAGATTTAACTCTTTAGGCCTCTAGATGTGTGGGGATATGTGTTTTTGTGCTCTTGGGATCAGTGGCGGCGCTAGGGTTTGTGTTCTTGACAGTAGAATGTGGTTCTTATTTTTGTGGGGTCATGGATCACCTATTTATAGTGTTTCCACAAATATTATCGTTAGGGATCCCGACGGCCGGACTAGTCCGCTCTGATGACCAGACTTGTCCTGTGTGTTGTGTAAAGTTTGTGTGGAGTGCGCAGCACACTAGAAATCCTAATTTGTGTGAGGTATACTGAACTTGTCCGTATTGGAACAGAGAGTTCATCGGACTAGTTTGCAGTGATTATAGAAAGTTAATTGGACTAGTCAGCACTATGACGGACTTGTCCAATCCAAAGTGAATTGTGTTTTTCCAACTTGTCTGAGTGAAACATCAGAAAGTTGAATGGACTTGTCCGATTAGTGTCCGGACTTGTCCGGTGCACAATAAATTACTTAATTAATTAATTTTAGCCCTTACCCTCTACGCAAAGATCTAATCTCTTGGGATGTGTCTCTCACACACATCCTATACAGTTATATCTACTTTGCGCTTCCTTGATCAATTGGGCTTTTCCTTTTCTTCACTCCTCATTTCTTTTCACCTGTTTGGGTGCACCAAAATATAAAATCTTTGTTGACCTGCATTCATCTCAATGTATTCATTAGGATCTCATTTGTTTGTCATCAATCGTCCAAAACCCACAAGGGAATGCCTAGATGCACTTTCACTAACCCCTTTCTCACGTGAATCACCGTTGGATCTCCTCGAATACGCCTAGGAATGAGTCATTGATCCATGTGATGCCACATGTTGTTGCCTGATTGGTGTTGGTAATTCTTAACACCACAGATCATCTCTAGTAAGAGATGAAGTCCGCAAGCGCACGGAAGTTATCGTTGTAGCATTTCACCCATGAGTATTCCCAAGGGTACCGCATTTATCCCAAAGGAAGGCGATGGAGTAAAGTACACACTACTCTTATGATCAAGCTATGGGATACTAATCAGTTATCATGATAGGGATAAGTTGATAATATGGGTAGTGTGACACACGCCTAAGCAATCTATTCTAAAAGGGTAAATAGGTCCTAGTGAAGATTAGACTAAGAGTTGGTGAGTTGCTCCTACAATGATTCTAGTATACATATACATAGCCTAAGTTAGGTACTAATGATCATGTCAATGGTGAATCCTTATGCTAAGTTGTTCAACACATCGGGCACAGGTTTATCCCTAGCAATACTCGGACGACTCCTGCCAAGAGCTTGTGGCATAGCCAAACGTAGAGGATTACAAAGGACAGATAGGGATGTCACTACCTACTGCCTACCACTTCAATCCGTGGGTCTACCATACATTCATTTCTACTTAACTATCCTAGCACATGCTAGCATACTAAGCAAATACCTTAGGAGCCGTGGCACAAGCCATCCTAAAGCACTGAACTAAACCAATGTTGATACATAGCATATTTATTCATTTTAACATGATCATATCATAACTACATAGACTATAGTAGGGGTTTATAGTGTTTATGATGATAATATAATAACATTAAGGCATGATCATAAAGACTATTCCTACCACATACATGGAATTCACAATCAAACAAGAAACACTTCATCCAAGCATATGTATAATGGAAGACTAAAGATAATATCTTTATTATGCATGAAGTCACAAATACAAGAAGAAATACATGACCTACAACTTTCCTATTTTTGTATTGGAAAGAGAGACTCCTTCTACTACTTTCCCAATTTGGCCTTGGGACTAGAGACTCTCCTCTATACAGCCTAACTCCTCTAAGGACTAAGAAATGTAGTGTATACAATAGAATGATGCTCAAGTGGTGTGTGTTGAAGTGAGGGGTAGGGGGTCCTATTTATAGCTAGAGAAGGGTCAGTTTCCGCCACAATTAGCACGCGGATCAGTCTTCATCGTTATCAGGACACCACAGGGAGTCAACACGTGGAAAAATATCAGGTTTGACGCAAAGAAGAGGTCGGTCGAACAGGGGTTCGGCCAACCTGGTCAGTGCCCATTTCTCGTGTGCTTTCTTTAGGTCACTGACTGGTGGTCCCCTTGAGTGATGTGAGTGTGAAAGTTGCCTAGAGGGGGGGGTGAATAGGCTGATCGACCTGCAAATGACTCAATAAAACGAGATTAAATTACAGGGGGCGGACTAGTCCGGTCTGGGGGCGGACTAGTCCGGTCAGCCTGCAAGAAGATCCCTAAAAAGTGTTTCTAGCAAGTTTTAAGGCGATTTTCTCGAAGCTACAGGTGAGGATATGGTTATGTCAAGTTCAGCAACTACCAACACAAGTATATGACTAAGAGGAACAAGTTAACGGCAATGTGAAGCACAAGACAAAACTAGCAACCCTAGAACGAAATATTCGATGAACGAAATGCGAAGAACACGGAGACACAAGGATTTTATCCTGAGGTTCGATCCCACATAAGGAATCTACGTCCCCGTTGAGGAGTCCACAAAGGACCGGGTTCAACAACCCTTCCCTCACCAAGTTTACCGCACGGGCCTAACTTGGTTCTCAACTATCACAAAGAATGAATACAAGATTCGTTGGGGCTTCTCACAATCTGAGGCTCCCACCACAATTACAATTGCAAATCACAAAGATTAACTCAAGCCACAGATCACAAAGATTCACAAAGTGCAAGAGATCAAACTGAGAGCCAAAGAGCGGTGTTCTTCCTCTTCTTCACCTCACCAAACCCTAATCCACACAAGAATTAGTTTTAGAGGGAATGTAGGCAAGAAAGAGGCTTTTGGAGGCTCAAGGTTGCTGTGGCGGCGCTAGGGTTTCAGTTTGCTCAAGGATTTTGTCAAATGAACCCAGGGGACCTCTATTTATAGAGGTCCCAAGCCCATACTGCTGACTTCAGCAGAAGGGCGGACTAGTCCGGCCTACAGCCCGGACTAGTCTGGCCTAGGGGGCCACTGACGCCTCTGACAACTGTCGCACTGCGCGGCAATCGTCACACTACCCGCCAAACTTCAAATTCAAACGGTCACTTCAACAACGGACTAGTCCGGCCCTCACCGGACTAGTCCGATCTCACACAGAACCTTTTGTTCCATGTGAAAACGGACTAGTCTGAAGACCATGGACTAGTCCGGCGCAATTGGCGGACTAGTCCGGCCTTCCCAGACTTAGTCTATGAAACGCAGTCTCCTCTCAAACCCGGACTAGTGGGCGGACTAGTCCGATCTTAGTCAAGACCTCTTGGTCCGGACTAAGACGGACAAGTCCGTGGTTTTGGGACTTAGTCCCCAATACCCACTTCACGACTACCTGGACTAGTCCGTCCCAATACGGACTAGTCCGATCTCAGTCAGACCCTTCTGGTCCGGCCCAAGACGGACTTGGCCGGCCAGGGGCGGACTAGTCCGGCCTCTTGCACGGACTAGTCCGGCCCTACTGCCAGACTACTTCTAACTCTCTTCTCTCAATAGGTTTGACCTCTAAACCGCTTTGAGCTCCCAACTTGATCTCAATGCACTTTACACACACATCCTCACACAAATTTGGCTAGTCTAAACTCAACACACTAGAAACCCTAGTTTCCCTTTTCGAGTTGATATCACCGTTTCCATCTTTTTCCTTTTTTAGGGATTGTGCTTCCACTTAGTCCACACCTGTGCTTAAGATCACTAAGCTCATTAGTCACTTAATTGTCGTCATCAATCATCCAAAACCCACGGGGATCCTAGATGCACTTTCAATCTCCCCCTTTTTGGTGATTGATGACAACACATTAAGTCTTCACATATAAGAGTGTAAATTTGTGGTTTTCATAACATGCGGGTGTATGAGTGACTCCCCCTCAATGAATGCATCATAAAAGAGAGATTGAGGAAGTCCTTCATACACACATACATTATGGTGGGGTGCCTACGTGTTGTGCTCAACAATTTGTGAGAACACATAAGAGGCATGAATATGATTATAATATTGACATTCAAAACATCATATGTGATATTTAACATTAAGAGCATAGTCTTGCAAAAATTTAAGCGATCGACAAAACATAGATAATACAATAAAGGAGTGCAACATGTCCACGGACCCAACATAGGAACTACACTCGACACTCCACACCCAAGAACCCTTGCCCATCCTTTCTAACACTCCTCCATATCTCTCTCGACTGACTCCCAACTATCTCTCCCCCTTTGGCATCAAGACACCAAAAAGGGAAAAGAAGGGGGGAAACACGACCTCGAAGTCTAGTCGTTGTCTTCCTCGTCATCGTCGTCGTCGCGGGAGTCGCTCTCCGTGGCATCCGGGTCCTCTTGATCCTCATCGTCATCGTCGGAGGCACGAGCCGAAGGAGCTGCCCGGGAAGAGCTTCCGTCCTCTTGGAGCTGGGCGAGCTCGTCGGCGGTGAAGTTGGGGAAAGGAGTGATCTCCCCGTCACTCACTTCCGGAGAGGACATAGGGACCTCCAGCTTGTCGCACACCGCCTTAAGATACTTTTCTTAGCGCTTGTGTGCCCTCTGAGCTCGGATCTCTTGCTTCCGGCAGGAAGTAAAGATCGCCTTGAAGCACTTGAAGAAAGTGCTCATCGATTGAGGTGGAGGCGGAGAAGGAGGCGCCACGGGGCGAGATGGAGGATCTGCATTCTTCCGGCGTGGAGGAGCCGGCACATTTGGAGGTTGCTAATGATGAAGCAGGCGATGCGACACGTCCTTGACAAAGTACAAACCCGACACCTTCTCTATGAGGCACATAATGTAGGGAGCATACCCGCAAGCACGGTTGGGGGTATGCGAGATGTTGAAGATATTGTCGAAAATATAATTGACGAGGTTGAATTTCTCCTCCCCATCAACAAGAAGTAGCAAGTGCCTCAAGTTTCCTTGAATCACCCCAGCATCACCATCATTTGGTGCTATTGTCCTTCTCAGGATCCTGTTCATGATGCTGTAGAAGGGCTTGATGTTGCGAGCATGTCCGACACTGTATTGGACATGACTGGGGTACATGTATGCCAGCTCATTACGGTCCACGACCTTGAGGTTAGAGATGATGATCTCATGATCAAGATGTGCCTCAAGCCCTAGAATCTTGGCAAACTCTGCATAAGTGACTGGGTATTGCTCTCCATGCGTCATCCATATGATCCTCCGGTCACCTGAGGTGGTGAAGTAGATAGTGGAGTAAAATTGCAGGATCACTTCGACGTTCCAGTCATATTTGAACCCCATGATCTCCTTGAGCTCATGACGCTCAGCAGCTTCAATGACGGCGTCAAATGCAGAGTGTTGCTTCTTTGACATGTACTCCCAGTCTACCCACTGTGCTTCAATCACAGGCTTCTTCATGCTTTGGTAGACCAGACGCTAGTAATCACAATGAAAGTCGCACCAAAACCGAGGGTCGGCGGTGCTCCTTTCATACTTATACACCTTGTCCGTCCGGAGCCTTCTTGCCTTTTCAGCTCCCTTTCCATGAAAGATATTTGCAGCTATGTCACGCTGCCTGTTTGGATTCCTCTCGGGAGTGTGCACTTCTAGGGGACCAATTGATTTGGCTTTCCCCTTCTCCTTGATAGCAATGCCCTTTGCCTTCGCAGCCAAGGCCTTCACTGAGGGCTTCTTTTTCTTTGGCTCAGCAGGAGCCAGGGCCTTTCCCTTCTTTGGATCTCTCTCGATCCGGCGTTCAGCAATGTCTTCTTGTGCTGGTTCCTTGCCCTTGTCCTTCTCTCCAAGTGTCACAAGTCTCTTTCTCTTGGAGACTTGTGCAGAAGCCGCCTGAGAGTTGTGAGCTTCACGCTCCTCTCGCTTCTTCTTCCGGAGATCCTTCCGTGACTCCTCAATGGCCCGAGCCATTGCTTCATCCTCGTCGTAGGCCAATGCGGCGGCCCGAGCAGCTTGTTGCTTCTTGGCTGCTTGCGCTCTTGCATGCTGCTCGAGATACTTCTCCGCAGCCTCAACTTCGGCTCTTGCTCATTCTTCGGCGAGACGGAGTTGCTCCGCCTCCCACTCGGGGTCAGTGGGAGGAGAAGCGGAACAGCGAGGAGTGGCCATTTTAGCTGAAAGGAACAAAGTCCATAAGATAGAAGGTCAAGGAGTTGGAATAATGCGAAAGAATTCACGAAACGCAGCCAAAGTGTGAGTTTGACATGTGCAGACCGGACTTGTCCGCTCCAGGGGCGGACTAGTCCGCCAGGCACCGGACTAGTCCGGGTTGCACAGGCTAAACCCTAACTCTAACGGTTTTTCGAGAAATTTGGAATCAAGTTGCAATACTCTTAGACTATGATCACAAGGTCACTAGTAACAACTTTAATGAAGAGGCATCTACCAAAAACCCAATGAATCAACAATGAGGCTAGTTTTTGAAAAAGGAGGAATACCTCTTCAAATCTTGAAGAATCGACAAGATCGGGGAGGGATTGCGTCGAGGATGTTTGGGAAAGGTCTCCCTTGCCTCCAAGGAGTCCAATGCACGGATTGGAATCGGTTTTTGGTGGTTGGAATCAAAAATCATCAAAAGGGGGCGGTTTCGCGCGCGAGGAAGAGAGAGAACTCAGATGAGGAAGTGGAGGGGTCGGCCGCTTCCTGAGGGGGTTTAAGTCCCCAGGGGCCGGACTAGTCCGGTAGGGGAGCCGGACTAGTCTGGTCCTAGGAGGCTGAAAACATATATATTCGAGTTTTAGCCACTATAAAAGATCCTTATGGACATATTGCACAACAAAACCTTGTTAATATGGTCAGTAAGCAATCACCATTCAAACTATGACCATGACTCACAAAGTCACTAGTTTTTCAAATATTTAGGAGAAAATTGAGATAGAGAGAGTTTTCCAACCACGTGCATTCTTTTGAACAAGGCATAAGTAGACATTCAGATGTGCAAGTTTCAAGCCACATTTCGAGAATCTAAGATATTGAGCTCACTCCTAAGCTCATAAAATCGCTTCTCATCTAGGGGCTTGGTGAATATGTCGGCTAGTTGGTTCTCGGTTCTCACATGGGAAATCACTATATCCCCCTTTAAGGAATGATCTCTCAAGAAGTGGTGTCTAATGTCTATGTGTTTGGTCCTTGAATGCTCAACTGGATTACGGGCTATTTTGATGGCGCTCTCATTGTCACATAGGAGAGGGATATGACGCAAGTTTATACCATAATCCCTTAGAGTTTGTCTCATCCACAAAAGTTGTGCACAACAACTTCCGGCTGTGACGTACTCCGCTTTGGCTGTGGAGAGAGCAATGGAATTTTGTTTCTTGGAGGACCAAGACACTAATGATCTACCCAAGAATTGGCATGTCCAGGATGTGCTCTTTCTATCAACTCTGCACCCCGCATAATCCGCATCGGAATAACCAATGAGGTTGAACGTGGATCCTTTGGGGTACCAAAGTCATAGGCTCGGTGTGTGAACTAGATATCTAAGAATTCTCTTCACGGCGGTCAAATGACACACCTTTGGTGCAGCTTGAAACCGTGCACACATACACACACTTAGCATGATATCGGGCCTAGATGCACAAAGATATAACAAGGAGCCAATCATGGAACGATATACCTTTTGGTCCACACTTGGACCATCTTCGTTGAGGTCTAGGTGTCCATTCGTTGCCATAGGAGTCTTAATGGGTTTGGCCTTGTCCATGTCAAACTTATTCAATATGTCTTGAGTGTACTTTGTTTGACTTATTAACGTGCCTTCTTTGAGTTGCTTGACTTGGAAACCTAAAAAGAACTTCAACTCCCCCATCATGGACATCTCAAATCTTTCCGTCATAATCTTTGAAAACTCATCACAAAACACTTTGTTAGTAGAGCCAAATATAATGTCATTGACATACATTTGGCACACAAAAAGATCATCATTGAAGTTCTTTGTAAATAGAGTGTAATCAGCTTTTCCTATCTTAAAACCATTTTCAATTAGAAAATCTCTAAGACACTCATACCAAGCTCTAGGAGCTTGTTTGAGGCCATAGAGAGCCTTACGCAATTTGAAGACATGGTTTGGGAATTCTTGGTCTTCGAAGCCCGGTGGTTGCTCCACATATACTTCCTCCTTGATTGGGCCATTTAGGAACGCACTCTTGACGTCCATTTGATAGAGTTTAAAATCATGGTGAGTGGCAAAGGCAAGTAATATTCGAATTGACTCTAACCTAGCTACGGGAGCAAAGGTTTCATCAAAATCCAAACCTTCGACTTGTGAGTACCCCTTGGCCACAAGTCGTGCCTTGTTCCTTGTCACAACACCATGTTCATCTTGCTTGTTGCGGAACACCCACTTGGTGCCTACAACATTTGCTTGTGGATGCTTGACAAGCTCCCAAACTTTGTTCCTCTCGAAGTTGTTAAGCTCCTCTTGCATGGCCACCACCCAATCTGGATCTCTCAAGGCATCTTCAACCCTATGAGGCTCCAAAGAAGAGATAAAAGAGTAATGTTCACAAAAGTTTGCAACACGAGAACGAGTGATTACCCCTTTAGTAATGTCTCCAAGTATTTTGTCAACGGGGTGATCCCGTTGAACACTTTGATGTACGCGAGGATGTGGAGGTTGAGCTCTTGAGTCATCATCATCTTCTTCTTCTTCTTGATCTCCCCCTTGATCAGTGCCTCTCCCTTGACTTTCATCTTCTTGATCGTTTTGAGGTCCTACTTGACTGTCGACAACTTGATCACATGGAGGAGTACTTGCATCATCTTGTGGTTGGTCACTTGAGCATTGAGGTTGTTCTTGTGGTTGAACGTCTCCAAGTGCCATTCTCCTAAGTGCTTCTTGTGGAGAGTCTTCTTGATCTAGCACACTTTGATCAACTTGCTCCACAACTAGAAGCTCGTAGGGAGTCTTCTTGAGGAGGCGGTGGAGATATAATCGATTGACGGTGTGGCAAGCGGTGTTAACCGCCTCCACCCAAAACCGGTCTGATATCTTGTACTCATCAAGCATCGTCCTTGACATCTTAATGAGTGTTCTGTTCTTCCGTTCCGCCACCCCGTTTTGTTGAGGGGAGTATGGAGCTGAAAATTCATGCTTGATGCCTTCCTCATCCAAGAATTCTTCTACTTGGGTGTTTTTGAACTCAGTGCCGTTGTCACTTCTTATAGCTTTGATTCTTGAGGCGAACTCATTTTGAGCTCTCCTCAAGAACCTCTTGAGGACACCGTGGGTTTCACCCTTATCATGCAAGAAAAACACCCAAGTGAAACGAGAAAAGTCATCAACAATAACAAGACCATATTTGTTACCGCCAATGATTATGTAGGTTATTGGCCCAAAAAGGTCCATGTGTAGCAGCCCCAACGGTCTTGTCATCGTCATGATGTTCTTGGAGGGATGTTGAGCTCCTACTTGCTTCCCCGCTTGACACGCACTACATGGTCTGTCTTTTTCGAAGATAACATTCTTCAAGCCATGGATGTGATCGCCCTTAAGAAGCTTTTGTAAGTTCCTCATGCCAACATGGGCCAGCCGTCTATGCCAAAGCCATCCCATGTTGGTTTTCGCCATTAAGCATGTGTCAAGTTGAGCTTTTTCCGACGTAAAATCCATAAGATAAAACTTTACCTTGAGCACACCCTTAAAAGCGATTGAGTTATCACTTCTTCTAAGGACGCTCACACCCTCATTAGTGAAAACGCAATTATAACCCTTGTCACATAGTTGTGATATGGACAAGAGGTTATAGTCTAAAGAATCAATGTGTAGCGCTAGAAAGAGTGTTGAGGAGAGATGACAATTTTACCGGAGCCAAGGATTTTTCCTCGGCTATTGTCTCCAAAGAGGATTCCTTCATTTGGATCATCGTATTCTTCATACTCCTCGAACATCGTCCTCTCTCCGGTCATGTGGTTTGTGCACCCGCTATCGAGCACCCATTTGGAACCACCGGAGGAGTATGCCTACAAAACAAGATTATGCCTTCCTTTTAGGTACCCAAGCGGAGTTGGGTCCTTTGATGTTAGTGGTAAGGCATTTGGGCACACACACGCAAGGCTTGGGGCTCTTGCGGAGTGGCCCAACATATCTAGCAAACACCTTGCCATATTTGTTCCTCATAAGCACATAAGAAGCATCAAAATCATGAAATAGAGGATGCGGTTCAGATTTAGGCGTTTTGTTGCTAGTGGATGTGTTCTTCTAAATTTTAGTTGTAGATGAACTTCCCTTAACAAAGACAATCATGTCTTTGCCATACTTGAAGGTTTTGGCGTTGTGCCTACCACTTCTAGTATAGCCAAGACCATCCATGACATGGGGAGGTCTTGTGTTGGTGTATGCGCTTCGTGCATACGCCACCTTCTCCTTGTCAAAGATGGCACCCTTAGGTGCTTGCTTGCCTTGCGCTAAATTTAATTCATCCTTAAGTTTAAGGATTAAGTTAGAGCACTTGCAAGGCGTGGTAGCATTGGATGAGTCCTTTGAGGAGGTTGAGCTCTTGGAGGAAGAGGCTACATTGTTCTTAAGGGACCCAACTTGAGTCTCAAGGATCTTGTTAACTTTTGTCAAGTTCCCAAGTTCATCCTTAAGCTCAATTGATTTCTCCTCAAGACTTGAACACGTTTTCTTGCTTAGAGCAAGTTCGTGTTCCAATGCCTTGCTCTTCTCTCTTTCAAGCTCAAGGAGATCATTAAGCTCTTGACATCTCTCCTTTTCAAGGATGAGCATGTCCTCTTGTCTGTTAATGAGCTCCTCCTTCTCAAAGATCACATCCATAAGCAACTTCATCCTACGCAAGGTGCTTTTTCTTATGTCCTTAAACATGTGCTCATTTTCACTAGCGCTATCAAAATCATCATGAGAGGAAGTGGAGGAGGAGGAGTGAGATGTTACCTTTCTCCTTCCCTCCTTTGCCATAAGGCAAGTTGGTTTGTAGTCGTTGTTGAGGTTGGGGAAGAGCTTGCTTCCCTTGGAGCTCCTCCCGATGGCTATGGTGGCCATCTTCTCCTCTTCTTCTTCGGAGGAGGACTCATCGTTAGAGTCCCACTCCTTGCCCAAGTGTGCTTGTCCGGAGGGCCTCTTCTTCTTGAAGAACTTCTTCTCTTGAGGCTTGCCCTCCTTTTTCTTCTTCACTTCTTCATGGGGGCAACCAACTATGAAGTGGCCGTACTCGCCACAATTGTAGCAAGCCCTCTTGTTTTTGGGCCTTGCCTTTTCTTTGCCTTTTCCTTCATGCTTGTATCCTCCTTTTCTTCTCCTCATCATCCTCTTGAAGTTGCTGATGAAGAAGGCCTCTTCCTCATCGGTGTCAAGGCTCTCCTCATCATCTTCCGTTTGCTCTTTTGGGGAGGATGTTGCTTTGAGCGCAACATTCTTCATCTTCGAGGCGGTGAATCTTTGAAGGTCATTGTAGAAGAGCGCCTCCTTTTCCATGATCTCGTGATTAATGATCCTTCCAAGGAATTCTTCCGGGGTCATTTTGGCAAACCCCGGACTTTCTCGGATCATGGAGCATAGAGAGACGTTCCTAGGCATGAATGCTTGGATCATTCTCTTCACCACCTCGTGGTCCGTCCACTTGGTACAGCCATAAGATCTACTCTTGTTGATGAGTATCTTTAGGCGGTTGTACATCTCTTGGGGAGATTCACCATCCATAATGGCAAACCTCCCGAGCTCTCCTTCAATGAGATCAATCTTTGCTTCCTTGATGACTCGGTTGCCTTCATGAGCCGTCTTGAGAGTGTCCCAAATGTCTTTGGCCACCTCAAGTCCATCCACTCGGTTGAACTCATCTCTTGAGAGGGATGAGATGATCACTCCGGCCGCTTGAGCATTGCGGTGAAGAAGCGCGGCTTGTTCCGGACTGATATCTTCTTCATTTTTATGGATGTGCATCCCGGTCAACACAATTTGCCATAGTGAGGGATTGAGTGACACAAGGTGGATCTTCATGTTGTGCTTCCACATCCCATAGTCAGTTCCATCGAATTGGGGAGGTTTCCCCAATGGGATGGAAAGGTTGTGGTTGTTGACGGCAAGGCGTTCATAGTTGAACCCTTGTTGGTTGTAGTTGAGTCCGCCGCCACCACTTGATGAGCTTGACGGTTCAACCGCAGCAATCTTCAGCTTCTCCCGGAGCTTCGCCTTGAGCTGGCGAGTCTCCTCATCATCGGTTGGCTTGTCTTGATAAGCCATTGTCTCCTCACGTGTCGGTTGAGAATCATTGGTCGACACCTCTTCAAACACCACTTCGGCCATCTCTCCGAGTTGTTAGACTCTTTGTGGAGAGTCCAGCTCTGATACCAATTGAAAGTTGCCTAGAGGGGGGGTGAATAGGCTGATCGACCTGCAAATGACTCAATAAAACGAGATTAAATTACAGGGGGCGGACTAGTCTGGTCTGGGGGCAGACTAGTCCGGTCAGCCTGCAAGAAGATCCCTAAAAAGTGTTTCTAGCAAGTTTTAAGGCGATTTTCTCGAAGCTATAGGTGAGGATATGGTTATGTCAAGTTCAGCAACTACCAACACAAGTATATGACTAAGAGGAACAAGTTAACGGCAATGTGAAGCACAAGACAAAACTAGCAACCCTAGAACGAAATATTCGATGAACGAAATGCGAAGAACACGGAGACACAAGGACTTTATCCTGAGGTTCGATCCCACACAAGGAATCTACGTCCCCGTTGAGGAGTCCACAAAGGACCGGGTTCAACAACCTTTCCCTCACCAAGTTTACTGCACGGGCCTAACTTGGTTCTCCACTATCACAAAGAATGAATATAATATTCGTTGGGGCTTCTCACAATCTGAGGCTCCCACCACAATTACAATTGCAAATCACAAAGATTAACTCAAGCCACAGATCACAAAGATTCACAAAGTGCAAGAGGTCAAAATGAGAGCCAAAGAGCGGTGTTCTTCCTCTTCTTCACCTCACCAAACCCTAATCCACACAAGAATTAGTTTTAGAGGGAATGTAGGCAAGAAAGAGGCTTTTGGAGGCTCAAGGTTGTTGTGGCAGCGCTAGGGTTTCAGTTTGCTCAAGGATTTTGTCAAATGAACCCAGGGGACCTCTATTTATAGAGGTCCTAAGCCCATACTGCTGACTTCAGCAGAAGGGCGGACTAGTCCGGCCTACAGCCCGGACTAGTCCGGTTTAGGGGACCACTGACGCCTCTGACAACTGTCGCACTGTGCGGCAATCGTCACACTACCCGCCAAACTTCAAATTCAAACGGTCACTTCAACAACGGACTAGTCCGGCCCTCACCGGACTAGTCCGATCTCACACAGAACCCTTTGTTCCGTGTGAAAACGGACTAGTCTGAAGACCATGGACTAGTCCGGCCTTCCCAGACTTAGTCTATGAAACGCAGTCTCCTCTCAAACCTGGACTAGTCCGGCCCACAGGGCGGACTAGTCCGATCTTAGTCAGGACCTCTTGATCCGGACTAAAACAGACAAGTCTGTGGTTTTGGGACTTAGTCCCTAATACCCACTTCACTACTACCCGGACTAGTCCGTCCCAATACGGACTAGTCCGATCTCAGTCAGACCCTTCTGGTCCGGCCCAAGACGGACTTGGCCGGCCAGGGGCGGACTAGTCCGGCCTCCTGCATGGACTAGTCCGACCCTACTGCCAGACTACTTCTAACTCTCTTCTCTCAATAGGTTTGAACTCTAAACCGCTTTGAGCTCCCAACTTGATCTCAATGCACTTTACACACACATCCTCACACAAATTTGGCTAGTCTAAACTCGACACACTAGAAACCCTAGTTTCCCTTTTCGAGTTGATATCGCCGTTTCCATCTTTTTCCTTTTTGAGGGATTGTGCTTCCACTTAGTCCACACCTGTGCTTAAGATCACTGAGCTCATTAGTCACTTAATTGTCATCATCAATCATCCAAAACCCACGGGGATCCTAGATGCACTTTCAGAGTGATACACCATTGGGTTTCCTCGGATACGTCTATTTGTGTGCCCTTTGATCCATGTGATGTCACATGTCATTGCTTGATTGGTTGGGATGGTAATTTGTAGGATTGTTCTTTGACAAGGCCCTTTGTGACCTTGGAGAAAGTGTGAGTGTCACACTGAAGATGGTCTTTGACAAAATCAACTTCATGGCACTGTCTCTATTTCGATGCAGCTCCAGCTAACTGACTCAACGGTCTGCTACCCCACAGGAATTGCCGAAGAAGTTTTAGTGAAAATCCGGAATTGCTTCATTCCTATGGACTTCGTGGTGCTTGATATGGATGTCAAGAACGAAATGATTCTCATTCTTGGGTATCTGATCCTTAACACCATGGGCGCTCGAATTGAAGTGGGGTTGGAGAAATCCTCTTTCATATCAATGGCAAGAAGTACAAGTTTAATTTTTGGCCAAGGAAGGAGCAATGCTCCATGATCATGATTAAGTATGGTCTGAATTTCAAACACATCAAGGAGGTTGAAGTAACACCTCCCAAGCTGGACAACCTCATTGTATTCATGGGGAATTTGTAAAAAGAAGAGATGCCATCCATAAAACCACATCATTACAAGACGACACAAGGCCACGACCGTTAGAACAGCGCAAGTCCACCAAGCCG
The DNA here is from genome assembly GCA_036927565.1 of Tuctoria greenei. Classification (NCBI taxonomy): domain Eukaryota; kingdom Viridiplantae; phylum Streptophyta; class Magnoliopsida; order Poales; family Poaceae; genus Tuctoria; species Tuctoria greenei. The sequence continues at coordinate 96,789,670 of JAYESD010000001.1, forward strand.
CTAAGGATGGAATGGTGGAAGAAATCAAGTAAGCCATCTGAGTCTCTTTCTTCGGGTCCAGATGCCAAGCCTCCAAACTGAATGTGAAGGAGGAAAGCCCCGCTCGTCGGACTTCAAAAGATTTTGGTGACACATTGCCAATAGGAAAATTGGTAGTTATCCCACATTGGCCTTTTTCCGTTTAGTTTGATTTTCCCCATCACATTTGCTTTTTGACACGGCATATTTGGATTTTTCTTCGCATGATGGGAATTTTATATTCTCAACCAATTTTATATGAAAAAATGTTGGGTTTCAGAAAAATATTTATTGGAAAACATTTTTTGGGCAAAGTTTTGAGCCCTTGCACCCCATGACTGACATTATAGCTGTTGGGGAGGCTTTGGACAAAAGAAGAAGTGGGGGGCCCACCTGCTAGTGTGGTCGCACCCTTAGTTCGGTTCTTTTAAAATGGATCATTTGGCGCCCACTTTCTCCAACGGCTACATTCTTTTCTTGGGTGACCGTTGGAAAGTGAAACTATAAAATAAGGTGCTCAAGTGTGAGTGTTTTCTCACAATGCACCTCATTCTCACCTCTCCAGATCTCACATACTCTTGCTCAAAGTGTTTTGTTGCTCTTTATTGAAGTGCTTTTCTCACTTCCAACTGAAAAATATTTCATTGCATTTGCAAGTTGATGTCAAGTTCAAGCAAAGATTTCTCGTCGAGGTTTTTCTTCGGTTTTGTTAATATAACCCTCTTCGAGATTGTTATTGTTGGATTGTTCTCTCATTTTAGCCATGAATAAGGGCATGAAGAGGTTGCTTGGAGAGATGAAGGGTGCTTAATCAAGCTCAAGCCATCGACAATAATACTCAAGCATGTACCTCTCCACCGAGCCTACACCAAGTCAACGGTGGGAGGAGGTGCAAGATGACATCCCGATGGAAGAAGGCGATGCTACACCCCGACTTCTCGACGACGATGACCTCGACTTGGCAAGAGATGTGGAACAACCAGCCTACAACATCCTCCATGATTGTGACTTCTTCCACACGAAGGCCTACAATCTCGAGGTACTCTCCAAAATTGGTATGAACTCCGAATTCTTTACCATTTGGCATGCGTATGGGATAATTTTGCTCAAATTGATGAGGATGGTTCGCGCCTACTCATTATTTAATCCCTATGCACCTTACACATGGAGTGGAAGGTATTCCTTTTAGATTTTTTTCCAAAAGGAATAGTTTCTCTCCTTGAAAGAACTATGTGAGCACATAGGCTTCCATAGGTGCTGTTTAATAGATTTAGACATTTTGTCTAAATTTAATAAGCAAAGCTTTTAGAAAGAATGAACCAATGAGGAAATATGTAGGGCTCCTAGGAATAGGCACCTTCACAACCACACACTACGGTTCATGCATAGATGGGTGGCTATGACTATATTTCCTAGAGATTATGAACTTAAGAACTATTTGCCATGGTTAAAAAATAAAAATCTCTCCTACTAAAGCTATGATTGCATATTGTTTAGAAAATTTGAAGAGCACCGGTCCTATAGAGTGCAGTTCACTTATTATCTGTATTACTGCTAGGGTGGGGGCTTTATAGAATGTTTATATCACTTATATTTCTACCCCTTCCACTTTTATCGATGAGGATTATCTTGTTCAAAGACATACTCTAAAACATGGACCCGATGGCTATTTGATATTTCCTCCGGATATGTAAATGAAATTTGGTTACCTAACCTAAACTTTCATTTATATAAGTTTTGGGAGCTAAGCATTGCTATTCGATCCAACGAAGAGGCCCATAGGAGTATTGTATCTAGCCGGATCACAAGGAGTACATCACGGAATGCAGCTAAGGAGGCGCCACCAAGACAACCCCCGACCTATGAGTACCAAGAGGAACGGATCTCGGCAAGACCCAACCCCAACATTATGATACAGGAGGTTCATCATGGCAAGCCACAAGGGGCGACCGATGGACTACTTGGAGTGGATGGGATCCAGCAGGATCTACCCATACAGGTACCAATTCAAGCTCCAGCAGCTTACCTCCACCATCATTTAGTGCTTGTCGTTTCTTTCGGCTCAAGGTATTTGTGACCTTAGCCAAGGAATGACAGAAATCACTCAACAGATGGGAGACCTTGATATGAGGAAGGGTGATCTTGCCAACTCCCACGAAGACCACATCCAAGGTACTCATGCATGGCAGCAGGAGGTCTACTCCCAGTTCTACACTGTCAACACCTTGCTACAGCGACAACACGACGACCTCATGGCGTATTTCTGTCATCAAGGGTTTAACCCTATATCAAAGATATGAGTGAAGAACAAGTTTGGGGGAGGACCTTCACTTGAGATAACTTGTATCACATCCGCCATGCAATTTATTTTCCCTTTTACACCCCACTTGCATTTAGAAAACACATAGAGTAGGATTGAATAAAACAATGTATGTTTTGGGACAACCACCATTTTCCTTTGTTGCGATGTTGTCGTGTTGAAGAGAACAGCAGAGCCTTAGGATGACCGTGCCACGAATAGCGCTGATGCGAATGTAGAGGGTCGCCGTCCGTGTCTGCGTCAGCGGAGCTCCTATCGTTGTTGTCGATGCTATATCCACAGCCCAAGGTTGGGGGTGGGAACCCGTTCGGGGGCCAAGGACTCATTGACCCTCATCGATCCTCTGGGGGTGGGAACCCATTCGGGGGCCAAGGACTCATTGACCCTCGTCGATCCACCAGTTCATTTTTTATTCTATCTTGCTCGTCCTCTGCCGCGCTTCTTCTTTCCATGACTCTCATGCAAGGGTGGCCCGAGTTTTGGATAGGTCGAGCAAGCTGTGTTTCCTGATTAGCTCGGGCAAGCTCAGACAGAGGCGGAAGCAACCCGGGCAGACACCGAAGGGGCAGGTGTGGAGTTGATGCGACTGTGCGTCGCGATTGTCGTTGCTCGCGTGGAGGTGGTACGGACCGCCAAGGAGCTCGGGGCCCTCAATGCCTCCGTTTCTACCAGTGCGGGGTGGTGCTTGGTCCATTCGTACAGGCCAAGGCAATCGAGGTCGTACGCTTCATGGTATTTGTGGAGGGACGGTGTCTGTCCTGGGCTTGAGCCCCGGGGTTCCGATGATGAAGGGTTGATCCGAGCTTATGCTTCAAAGGTTAACCTTGCAAGGAAGGAATAGTTGAGAGGGGAGAGTCGGGTTATCTTTGTTGCTGATGTTTCAGGGTTGTCGCTATTTGGTTTGCTTCGGCATAGGACATGGCGGTGTTCCTCGATCCCCTAAGGTCTCTGCGGTAGGACGCACGACTTCAAGTTGGTGCTTATCACGTGGCGAAGATGGCGAGACGTGCCGTTATTGCATCTAGTCATGTCACCTTCAATGTGGCGTGACTTATGAAGAGTTAGAGCAGCGAGCCTTGCAGACCCTCGGGTCGCTTCGGATCTTCATTGCGGTGTTGGTTACAAGGTGGCGCAACGGTGTGGCAGGCGACAGAAGCCCTCGGGTCCTTGCAAACCTTTTATTGTAGTGTTAGTTACGAGGCATAGAACGCCACCTCCGCCGTCCTTATCTCTTTTGCTCCCATGGCGGGCTTATAAATAGCCAAGTATGGTTTCCCTCTTAACAATCGCCTTCACCCTTCTCCTCCGGAGATCCCTCCCTCCTTCTCTTTTCCTGCTTCAATAGAATCGTCTAATGGTGAGGGTGTGGCAGCCGGGTCTTCGCTCCCGACCGATGGATGGCGAGGGTGCAGCTGATGATGTTTTGGGGGGGAGATTTGGATAGGGAGGAGTTACCCGGAAGTTAGATTAGGGAGGTTGATTCAATTCGGATGCAGTGCGTATGCCCGCATGATCAAAGCCTTTCTGGGCGGTATGGGGGCGGTCGGGAAATACATAGGCCTCTTCGACTTTCCGTCCCTTCTCACTGGGCTTTTGCATCCCGACCCACCTCGATGGGTGGTGGGGCACCATCATCTCCGAGCCCGTCGATAAGAGGCCCTTTTACGGGGCAAGGGCGCGATGGCCTCTGTACTTTGATATCACAGGTTGTTCATTCGTCAGGAAATCATCGCCTCCCAACCAAAGGCGTTTTGGTTTTCCGTGGATCGCCTTGTCACACAGTAGTTGATGGTCCCTGCAGCTCGAGATCAGGAGCCATCATCTTGGCAGAAGATCGGCGCCTCCTGATTAAGGCATTTCGGTTTTTGGCAGATCATTTCCCTACTGAAAGCCAAACGTGCTTTGGTAGAAACCACGACTGTCTTCCCATTGAAGGGGAGAAAAAACAAGGTTGGCGATCCTTCGAAGAGTAGGATAGCCCTAGGTGAGAATGGAGTTTGGGATGTAACCCTCATCCCTTTTCTTTGTATTCGTCTAAGCCTTGATTAATCATGAATCCTTTATAGTAATGACTTTAAATGGTGCTTCAGTTACAATTTATTTTCCATCTCTTTGTCTCATTATAATTTATTTTCCACCATATAGCTTGCAGAATAGAGCCAATTGGATCATGGAATTCATGGTGATGACCCCTCTGTGTCCAGGGATCTTTAGCTTGTGGTAGGTGGTGTTCGAGACTGCCATGAACTTGGCATAGCAGAGTTGTCCCATGATGGCATGGTAAGATCCAGTGAAGTCGGCAACTTCAAATATGAGGATCTCTACGCGGGAGTTCATCCATCTCTCGAATGTGACAGGCAGGTCCATGCATCCGATGGGTGTCGATCGCACTCCGAGCATGATCCCTTGGAAGGGTACTGTCGGTGATTTGGAACCGGCAGATCTCCCTACACTGCTAAAATGATAGGGGAGTTTGATGTTCGGTATGGGCGCGCGGAGATTCAAGAAGGTGAGTAGGAATTGACACAGGAGACACAAGAGTTTACGTGGTTCGGGCCGCCTGAGCGTAATACCTACTCCACGGATGTGTTGCTGTTGTATTAGCTGTATGAGCTTGTGTTTAGCGTCAATGGCGTGTCTCTCTAGCCCCTTGAACGTGTCGTCGGCCTGTCCTTTTATAGTACAAGGGCAGGCCGTTACAAGTTAGCCTGGCCCGACATGTGGCCCCGGCGGTTACTAGCATTGACACTTATTTAACACATTTAATTGCTCTTAATGACCCTGTAACGAGCTTTGACAGCACCGTTATTGGTGTTAAGATCGTCCGTTTAAGTGTCATTAATATGGTATTAATGACACTTAATCGGGTCTTGAAGTCCTTGATTCCCCTTTGAAGATCCGGAGCCGTTGTGGGGTCTTCTGGAGGTTAGAGGCTGACGATCCGATGGTTAGACACGTGGCAACTCCGGAGCATACTGTGGAAACAGGTAGCTCCGGGGCTACCCGACACGTGTCAGGTCTGGAGCTTCTCTCGGTTTGGGGCTAAGTCCGGAGGTGCCATTTCGGTACATGGCCCGGAGCTTCCCCCTTGTGGGCGGTAGCTCCGGTTTGGTAGTACACGTGGCGACCCAGGGATTAACCATGTTGGAGAAGCAGGTCCGGTTATGTCTGACATGTGGGCCTTCGAGGGTTTTCAAACCAAGTAGATGATTTTCCTTTGAGATCTTTATAACCTCAAGGGGTGTACAATTTCTAGGGTACCGACAGTGGCCCCCTGGACCTACCTCCGGGGAAGTCATTCCGCCGGAGGTGGGTCCATCCTCGCGACCTTTGAACTGAGTCTTCAAGGGTCTTTGAGGGTGCCGTTGGCAAGGACTTGGAATTAAATCCTCGCCGCGTGGCATATCCCGCGTGCGGCAGATGAGATCTTGGGCGTGCAGAACTCACGCAATTGAAGGTCACCAGTTCCCGATACGAAAACCATATCGGTTCCGCGTGCCTTGTCAGGTCACCGCCTTTGGGATTCCCGCCTCTTGATGACAACCGTTCACCTGGGTAAGAACCTCGACTTGATCGTCGGGGTGGTCTCGGGCCCGCTTGTCATCGGCTGGGTGGAATTTTTGGGTGGTACCTTCGACTTCCTTGCGGTTTCGTTCCAAGCGTTGCGAGGGCTTACTTAAGAAGGAAAGTGCGCACCGTCGGGAGTTCTTTATGCCTCTCATCTGTTCTTGCGATCAAACTCCCAACTTGTGCTTCGCTTTTCTTCTCTTGCCTAGCTGTGCCGCGATGTTGTTGGGTCTCCGCGAGAGTCGCTTGAAGACCGATGGCGAGCTGAAGAAGGTCCGGGCCCTCATGGGATGGTCCTCGTACTTATTCAACCGCTCGGTCCGTGCCGGTGGAGAGCTCCCGTTCGAGAAGGAGCACTCCGGCGAAATGGTGTACTTCTCCTCGTACGCCATGGTGGGGTTGATCCCACCTTTTTCTTCCTTTTTCTTGATGCTGCTAGACTTCTATGGTCTGCAGTTGTATCACCTTGGCCCTCACTCCATTCTCCTCGTGTCTATCTTCGTCCACTTCTGTCAGATGTGGGTGGGCATCCCCCCCTGCATCGAGCTCTTCCGGACCTTCTTCACCGTCCACACCACCGGTAGGAGCAATGAGTACCTTGGCTTCTACTACTTCGTGAAGTGCAAGAAGTGCCCATTCAAGTACCTCCGGTCATTTCCCTCTAGGAAGTGGGATGACTGGAAGAAAGACTGGATAGTCGTCAGGGTGGAGGAGCACGAGAGGTTGGAGCTGCCCGATGGTCTTCCCGGCATCGACACGACGATCTGGAGTGAAGCTCTGGTGCTAGCAGAAGCTTTCAACCCTGCTTTGACCAGGATCCGCCAATGCGTGGAAGGAGGATTGACTCCTCAGGCGGTATTTTGCAATTTCTTGGTCAACAGGTGGGCGCCGCTGAAGAGGAGGGAGAAACTTGCTTGGGCCCTCAACAGCGTGATAGACGACGACCGGGTTGAGACCGGGTTGAAGTCCAACATGGTGGGGAAAACCTTGGAGTTCCACCTTAAGAAGTTCCAGCACGGCATCGACGTCGAAGGCGACGACTTGACTCCGCCATCACCTTTTCTTCCTCTGAACGTAGAAGTGGAGTTCGGCAGGGAGCTCCGGCGGAAGATGCCCATGCTTGACGACCTTGGTGTCATCGAGAGAAGACCAACCACCGGGGTAGCGATCCCCGGAGTACCCAAGGATAGCTCCGGCTCTGTTCCTAAGCTGAGGGGAGAAGTCGTCGGCAAGGGCAAGGAGCTGGCGGATGAACCAGTGAGCCGGAAGAGGAAGTTGCAGTACGCCGATGGAAGGTCCGTCGGGCCCGCTACTTCTGCGTCAGCTCCTTCTCCCCGGAGGGGAAGGTCCTCTGCAGCTGCGGCGAATGTTCCCGTAGTGGGGTCATCCCGGAACACGACTGTTCCCGCGGTGGGGTCCTCTCGGAGCGCGGCTATCCCCGCAGTAGGGTCTTCCCGGGGTGTTAGCTCCGGGCGTGCAACTCCAGCTCCTGGGCCGGTGGAGGCCTCCAGGTCCGAGGGTTCTTCCCGATCGAGGGGAGCCTCGACCCGAGAAACACCCGTGGCCGCGACGAGTTCTGGGGGGCCTTCTGGAGCTTCCACGCCGGCTATGGCTAGCCCGAAATGCCCGGGAAAAAGGTTTCGCGCAAGCTGGTGCGGAAGTCTCCCAATGTAACTTTTGATTTCTACCTTGGATAGTTGTTTTAATTGTAGCAACCATTTTTTAATTTTCTCCGTTCATCATCTGCAGCATCTCCAAGAAGGGGAGTGAGGCTCCACCCTCGGCCACAGTGGTTGAAGCCGTGAGAGCGGGAGCTTCTGCTCCTGTCCTGGTGCCGCCCTAAGTGGTGGCCGAAGCTGCGACAGCTCCGGCGCCGGCTGTCGTGGTCATGGACCTCGACCCATCCCCAGAAGTTCCCGTGGTAGCGCCGGACCACGGGAGTGAATATGCGCTAGCGGCACCTGTCCCGGAGGTTGAAGCTCCGGGTTCTGGTGCTGCGATGATGGAAGCTCCGGCTGTTGAGCCGGAGGAAGCAGTAATCCCGGCCTCTGAGCCGGAAATTGTCGAAGCCCCGACAGTTGAGGCGGAGGTGATTAAAGCTCCGGCGTGCGCGCCGGAAACTGAGGTAGTTTCGGCAGTTGGGCCGGCTACCTCCGAAGCACCGGCCGCTGAGCCGGTCATTGTTGGAGCTCCGGCCACAGGGTCGGTCGATGTTGAAGGTCTTCCGGCTCCTGAGCCGGTTGTTGAAGAGGTGACGGAGCTTGAGCCCTCATCGGAAGAGGTGCCCAGACCGGAGCCAGTAGCGGCTCCTACTCCGGAAGCGACGACGTCGGAGGTACCTGCGGCCGAGCCGGAGTGCCCCAGCGAAGTCACTGGCCCCCAGCCTGAGGGGGTGGACGAAGATTTGGCGGCGGGGCCTTCCTCGATGGCGACTGAGACCATCCTAGAGGACGGCCCTAGTGCCATGGAGACCCAGGGGACCACTCTTGTAGAGTGGGACCCAATTTTTGTATCCGAAGACCCGCTGGAACCAGCGGAGGAGACCCCAGCAGGTCCGGAACCCATCCTGTCGTCGCTGTCCATTGACAACGCATGTTCCAGTCTGCATCAAGTCCAACTGGCCTTCTTCCACGACAGCAAGGCTCTTGAAGAGGAGCGCCAAACCCTTAGGCGGTGGCGTAATCGGCTCTACTTCGAGACCAAGCTGGCGCAGTCGAGGCTAGCGGATGACAAGGAATGGATTAAGCGGGAGAAGATCTGCCTGGAGTACTGGGGCAAGTTACTGGATGACAGGGAGAGTATGACTCGTGCCCTCGACGCTCAATCCCTGGAGATCTACGATCAGGCCAAAGCTTCCAATAATGCGGCCGATGCACGCCACGAACAGCTTGAGGCCATTAACACTGCACTCATCAAGCGCCAAGAGGCACTTGAATAGAGGGAGAAACGGCTCGAGGATGAAGAGCAGAAACTCCTAGAGCTGCGGGATGATGTCCTGAGGATGGAGGAGGAGCTCACCGAGAAGGTGGCTCTGGCTGACAAGAGTCTCGAGGAGCGCGCCAAGAAATTGTAAGAGCGCTGCCAAGAGGAAGAGGAGAAGACCTGGGTGCGAGGGCAGGAACTCTACGAACAAGAGTGTGCCCTTACTGCCAGGGAGAAGAAAGTGAGGGGTAGAGAGAAGGACCTGGTTGACCGCCGGAACAAGATCCACCTCCGGGAGGAGGAGCTCAGAAAACTTGAACGGCGGGTTGCTGAAAAGATTCAGCAAAACACCAAAGAAGTTGAGCGTCTTGCCCGTGAGAATTCTGAACTGGTGGCGGCCAGAAGATCCCTGGAAGAGATGAAGGGCTTGAGGGCTGAGGACTCCCTACAGATTTGGGAGTTCTTGAGCAAGGCCAATGATGCACTGACACCGATGGGTTTCAGCCCCGTCCGCCCGGATGATCCGGAGCCGGAGCCGGACCTAGCGCTGCTGGCGTTGAGCGCAGCAGGTAGCAAGCTCTCCAAGGTGGGCGATGTCATCGCGGACCAACTGGAGGTTGAGGGGCAATCCCTGGCGAAGAACGACGCAGAGTACGTGCTGATGTGCTACACCAGCCGGAACTCCCAATTTCCTCTGGACCCGGTGCTTGAAGGTCCCGTCGAAGGAGAAGGCGAAGCTACCCGAGCCAGCGTATCGGAGGTTGCCCAGAAGGTCGCCCAATTCTTCCATAGGGTCTAGGACCATCTCTATAGTTCTCACTTGTATTTTCTCTTCTTCTTCCTCAATTTTGTAATCCCTTGTCTCCAGATGTAATCCCTTGTCTCCAGATAAATGAAATCCCCAAAATTTTTGTGAATTTCAATTTTTGTCTTCAACACTCACTTTTATCTTCACCTGGCCCCCTGGTAGATGTACACAATTTGATTGTGAACATGTACCAAGAGGATATTGTGCATTGTTGAAGACTCTTTTGCTCCGAACGTGTAGAATTTAGGTTTGAAGTCTTCGATAGTGAAGGCCCCCTGAGGTTGTCAAAGCATAGAAGCTCCGGCATTGTCTATCGCTGGAGCTTAGTAGCTCCAGCAATAGTCTCTATCAACACGTAGAGCATCGATAGTTAATCCTCCGGGGTGTTGGAGCTTAGTAGCTCCGGCAGTGACCTTTGCCAACACTCAGTTTGTTGGCAGCAGACTCCATATACGGGGTCTTCTCACCATCTTTTATTCAGCGTCGACGGCTGGCCCCCCTAGGGGAGTCGGAGCTTAGTTAGCTCCGTCTTTTCTCCATCAACGTAGATTTTATTTTTCCTGCACACTTAAGCCAAGAAAAATAGTAAAATTTGTCTCTTGTCTATAACTTCGTCGCGGCTTATGACTCTCAAGAAGATTTTAAGTCAAACGCGATTCTAAATACAACCGAATGTGTTGTCTTTTCTTCTAGATCCAACTGTACACGGACCCGCCTTACTTCGGCCTGCCGGGGTGTAGGTAGAGTGGCGTACTTAGGGTGCTTGACCAGGCTAAGTCAATAGCACACTCCAGCCCTAGATTGGCTTGGCGGCTTTTAGGCGAGTTGGCCATGAACAATATTTGAATCCAAAAGAATTGACAATACAACTTGAATCGTATATAAACCGGTCAAACCAAAATTTCTTAAGAATTGCATGTCTTTGTTATTGTGGGGACCGGGGTCCACACATCCGAGGATCTCATTGGGTGGTGTCGTGCGATGCGACACCCAACAGTTTACAAGAATAGAACCAGAATAATGTACAATACCAAGTCTTTTATTTACTACACAGCGGAAGTTTTCACAATACTAGCGGATGTAAAGAAATATATACATACCATAGCTACGCTCTCAGCACTAGCTATGCAAAAAGCAAAGTTTTCCATGCCAGGGATACTTTGCACTAGCAACACTCAAACTATGGCGGCGTGCAGGGTTCCCACTCGGCTGTACACCCTGGAGGGGGTGTTGCCTCATCGTCAAACCCATTCTCAAAAGGGTAACCTGCAAAAACTCGTTAACTGCAAACGTGAGCTTAAGGCTCAGCAAGACTTAACCGTCTCACTAGACAGATGCATGGGGACACTAAACATAGGTAAGGAATAGCATAAATAACTCGCCTACAAGTGGATCCTTATAACCAAGTTTTAAGTAGCAAATGACATTCCCTGAGCACGGCACATCATGGGCTCCACAATCAAACAAGAAACGCTTTACCGATGATATGACATGCCCAAAGCACATAATGCTATTACAGCTAAAGTATGGGGAAATTGTAAATCTTTAGTTATACTATCTCTAAACCAAACAAAGTTGCAAAGTAAATATAATTCAATATCATCTGACTTTCCTGACTTCTTTAGTATTTACTACGTCACCGCTCAGTGAACAAGCGGTACTCTATTACTGCGAGGGACAGTGATTGCAATCAAGACACACCCGGACAACACGACACATACGTCGTTCGGAAGTGTCAGCGAGCACACCTGTACCTACATAACACTTCAGTACTAGGCGTATATGGCCACCTTTCACAAGAAACTCAAATGCTGAGCCCGTCTCACCTCCGCAAACAGAAGGTCTCCGCACGGAACACCTCATGTGTCCGCCGACCGATTTACACCTTACTGTCCTCAACCCACCCCTATCGATGGTGAGTTAATGGGTCTCAACATCCCAGTTATCAAGTTACATCAGTTTATTGGATTCCATATGTCCATTATATTGCCGGTACAATTCAAGCTTGTCCGAAGGGGCCGCACACGACGCGGGCCTTAATCGACACAGGCAGAGCTATGCGACCGAGACTCACTTCTCGCCGCTTCCTAGCCATTCCCTGCCCGGTCTCAATTTCATTATATTAAGCCATTTTCCATTCAACCAATCCTGTGAGATACATCTCTCGCGAGTAGATTCCAACTACTCGACTTCTACCGGATCTCCTATGCATTAGCAAAGCAGTTACTACAGGTCAAACTGTAACTCGTGCCAAATAAACCCCTGGGATTTTTGGTCATGCAAGTGGAGTATCATTCACCCTAGACGTAATGCACATTTCATATACTACTCATCATAGTGATAAAGCAAAAGTTTATAAACGACTTAAATGCAAACCGGGGCTTGCCTTGTTGCAGGTCAGGTTCTGAGTTAAAAATTGGAAGGTTCTCTTCCAAGGCTTCTGGCTCCTCCTCGACTTCGGTCACTTTTTGCTCTTTGGAGCTAGGCTTGAAACGGCGTGGAACGGCGGCACGCCGCGGAGCAGTGGCGAGCGGCGGCGATGGCGCGCGGCGGAAGAAAAATGGCGAGGCAGTGGAGCTGTGATCGGGGATGAGGATTAAAGGGGGCTTCGGCCGGCCTTTTATAGAGCCGCGGCGAGCAGGCAGGCAGCTCGCTGGAGCTGCATGCGCGCGCGGTGTCGAGCGGGGGCGCGGCGGTGCAGAGGTGTCGGGGTTGAGCTGATCCGTTTAAAAGGGGAGCTGACATGTGGGGCCCACTGTCCAGTGATTCTCCCCACAGCTCAGTTACTAATTCATTTAAAAATAGAAGATCAACTCCAAAAATCATGAACATCGTTCAACATCAACGTCTTCTTGGCAGCCATAGCTTGCCAATCTGTCTGTATCATAAACATCCCCCAGGCCTCATTCTCTTGCTGAGCCTGTTCACAGCTGGTCTTCCAGCTCTGAGCTTCTACTCTGGACTGATCCCTGTCTGCAGTCACCACGTTCAACTGTGTGTCCCGTTGGTGCCCATAAAGTAGGCTTGCCTCCAGATCAATATCTCTCTCTAGAGTCTCCTGGCGAGACGCGGCCAAATCCATAACAGCGTCATGCCATTGATTCTCCCTAAGGTTCAAACGATGATTAAGAGGAGCCATCATATCCCTAAGCCCGTCATTTGCCCACTCAAAGTGATTTGCTCGCTTCATGGCTTGCTTCAGATTGTTTGTCAATTCTTTTATGCATGTCCGCTGATTACCCTTTTCGCGATGTGAGGCTGCTGCATACATCGCTAAGGCTGTTGCGGATGTTTCGCCATGCTCTCCCACCTCCGCAAGCAAGCGGGTTGCCCAGGCCTCAGAAGCTCTGCCGTTGACTGGAAAGAACTCATACGGGGTACCCACCAGATGACGGTAATGGAGTTTGCAAAACCTCCCTATGGCAACACTTGCGGCGTAGCTCCATGTTTCTTCTAATATCAATCCTTTGATCTTGATGGAGTATGGAGCCCATCCGAGGTGCGGTGGACCGGCAGGCACATCGACGTAGATGGTGCAACTCCACATACCGCCCTCCTGGAACTTCTTGCCCCAATAGCTAGGTAACACCAAATAGCCAAACTGGCCGAGCAACCGTGCAAACACGTCCGGAAAACCGGCGTGCCCGGTGCATGTTGAGAACACCCATCCATTAGGCAACTGAATTCTTGGTGCTGCCATCTGTGGACAAATATACCCGAATGTCAATACACCGTTTAAGTATTCGACCCAATCATTGGTGATGTGGGACAAAAAGAAATATCCATAATCAATTGGTTCAGTCAAAGCTGCAATCTGGAAATGAGTACAGTTCTGGTTTATCTGACCTATCTGCAGTAACCCGTAAGTTTCATACAGAAGAAGTCCGAACTAAACTTTATGTTGAATACAAAAATTGTAGTACACTTCAAAACCTTTCCAGATTGTACTCATACAGCCACTGTTGAACTAGTATGAACAATCTATACCAGTTTTAAGTTGACTCAAGGGTTCTGAAAATTTTGACAGAACCTCCCCTGTATATGGGCTTATCTCCACATTCTATACAGGTTCATCATGATAAGATATTGAGGTAGTGTCAAAATAAACATTGAGTAACGTCGTGTTAACAATCCAGAACTAAAGAAGTTCCACCACGACAACCTTGTCATGAAGGTATTATGCATTAATTCACAATTATGTGCAAACTGTTCCAAGTTCTGGACTGCAGGAACCAAATTTGCGACAAATGGAATTAGGCATAGCTACACCTAGATTTAGGTCAGGAGTGATAAATAAAGTTGATAGATGACTTCCTAAGCTTTCCAGAAAGGTATATGCGTAACCATATCACTGTTCTGGATTAGGGGTTATAATTATCCAAACTCAACAGTAAAGCTGACTGGTTTGCATCAGCAGTCATGCAGTTTACTGTGCTGTCTTTCCAATTTGGTTAAACTCCAATTAAAATCAGGAAGGACTCCCCAAAACAAACTCGTGAATCTCCACCTACCCTTCTCAAACATATACCCCAATAAGGTAGGGGATTTTTCTACAGTGAGTTATGGCAAGAATACAGAAACGGTACAAAGGTGGGTTCATATGGAGTAATTACAGTAAACCCCAGTTTTCAACAGATTAACAAGCTTTTCTGTCTTTATGGTCAACGGAAAAGTTGGAGAGACCTTCACGAGCTTTACATCCATGTAGGATACTCTCATGATATCTAAGTGCTAACCAAGATTACAACCTGGCGAAGTTGAGCTACTTCTGCCAGAAAACAAGAATCTTGGTTCTATCCACCTTATCAAGTCGAGCCCGAAATTATCAGTATTTGATAGTCGGACTTTCTCAAAACACAATGCAACCATTCTGTCGGTGGGGAGGGTCTAGTATCATGTTTGATACTGACGGTACTACGTGCCTCACGAAAGGAAATTCTATCCGGTACATCCGGTTACGTCTATAGGTGGTTCCTATATCGTTCCCTCGCAAACGGCTTCTACACGGGTTGCTACCGGGGTTAGGTTACCTGCAGAAGACAAACAATCCCCTTTCACACCTTCGCACTTCAAGGGCGGCACGGGGAAACATGGCAGGCAGTCACAATAATATATAACTGAAAGTAAATGCATACGACTCTGGCGTGAGTCGTCCTCGAGCGAGGCCATGTCTCGAGGTACATGGCTGTAAATACGTCTGTACAGCAAAGACTCCCGTACGATCCGGCTTATACACGCTCGGGCATACGTGTTCGCATGTTCTCATAGATATGAGAACACACTATCGGGTTACATACCACCCGACGGGGTTTCCCTCTAACTTTGTGTCACGCTGGAGTACCGCGTGTCATATGTTCTTTAGAAACATGGAAAGTTTCAAAGACTCATATTGACTTTCCGTGCCAAGCCACGGAAATTTCACATACCACCTCTCGTATGCTGAGCTTACCGAGATTGATCCGCTCTCGGTGGCGTACCTTACCTCTTACCTGATGTCGGAGCGTTGTTACAGAATATAATAACACATAGTTAGTTTACCACCTTTATATCTTATACTAATAATACTCCTTATAACGGCATATAACTAATTCCTCACTCAAGTTCCTAATTTTTGAAAATAAGTTCTTTTCCGGTACACTGTTCCCAACGAAGCTCTGATACCATGTCTGTGGGGACCGGGGTCCACACATCCGAGGATCTCATTGGGTGGTGTCGTGCGATGTGACACCCAACAGTTTACAAGAATAGAACCAGAATAATGTACAATACCAAGTCTTTTATTTACTACACAGCGGAAGTTTTCACAATACTAGCGGATGTAAAGAAATATATACATACCATAGCTACGCTCTCAGCACTAGCTATGCAAAAAGCAAAGTTTTCCATTCCAGGGATACTTTGCACTAGCAACACTCAAACTATGGCGGCGTGCAGGGTTCCCACTCGGCTGTACACCCTGGAGGGGGTGTTGCCTCATCGTCAAACCCATTCTCAAAAGGGTAACCTGCAAAAACTCGTTAACTGCAAACGTGAGCTTAAGGCTCAGCAAGACTTAACCGTCTCACTAGACAGATGCATGGGGACACTAAACATAGGTAAGGAATAGCATAAATAACTCGCCTACAAGTGGATCCTTATAACCAAGTTTTAAGTAGCAAATGACATTCCCTGAGCACGGCACATCATGGGCTCCACAATCAAACAAGAAACGCTTTACCGATGATATGACATGCCCAAAGCACATAATGCTATTACAGCTAAAGTATGGGGAAATTGTAAATCTTTAGTTATACTATCTCTAAACCAAACAAAGTTGCAAAGTAAATATAATTCAATATCATCTGACTTTCCTGACTTCTTTAGTATTTACTACGTCACCGCTCAGTGAACAAGCGGTACTCTATTACTGCGAGGGACAGTGATTGCAATCAAGACACACCCGGACAACACGACACATACGTCGTTCGGAAGTGTCAGCGAGCACACCTGTACCTACATAACACTTCAGTACTAGGCGTATATGGCCACCTTTCACAAGAAACTCAAATGCTGAGCCCGTCTCACCTCCGCAAACAGAAGGTCTCCGCACGGAACACCTCATGTGTTCGCCGACCGATTTACACCTTACTGTCCTCAACCCACCCCTATCGATGGTGAGTTAATGGGTCTCAACATCCCAGTTATCAAGTTACATCAGTTTATTGGATTCCATATGTCCATTATATTGCCGGTACAATTCAAGCTTGTCCGAAGGGGCCGCACACGACGCGGGCCTTAATCGACACAGGCAGAGCTATGCGACCGAGACTCACTTCTCGCCGCTTCCTAGCCATTCCCTGCCCGGTCTCAATTTCATTATATTAAGCCATTTTCCATTCAACCAATCCTGTGAGATACATCTCTCGTGAGTAGATTCCAACTACTCGACTTCTACCGGATCTCCTATGCATTAGCAAAGCAGTTACTACAGGTCAAACTGTAACTCGTGCCAAATAAACCCCTGGGATTTTTGGTCATGCAAGTGGAGTATCATTCACCCTAGACGTAATGCACATTTCATATACTACTCATCATAGTGATAAAGCAAAAGTTTATAAACGACTTAAATGCAAACCGGGGCTTGCCTTGTTGCAGGTCAGGTTCTGAGTTAAAAATTGGAAGGTTCTCTTCCAAGGCTTCTGGCTCCTCCTCGACTTCGGTCACTTTTTGCTCTTTGGAGCTAGGCTTGAAACGGCGTGGAACGGCGGCACGCCGCGGAGCAGTGGCGAGCGGCGGCGATGGCGCGCGGCGGAAGAAAAATGGCGAGGCAGTGGAGCTGTGATCGGGGATGAGGATTAAAGGGGGCTTCGGCCGGCCTTTTATAGAGCCGCGGCGAGCAGGCAGGCAGCTCGCTGGAGCTGCATGCGCGTGCGGTGTCGAGCGGGGGCGCGGCGGTGCAGAGGTGTCGGGGTTGAGCTGATCCGTTTAAAAGGGGAGCTGACATGTGGGGCCCACTGTCCAGTGATTCTCCCCACAGCTCAGTTACTAATTCATTTAAAAATAGAAGATCAACTCCAAAAATCATGAAATTTTGTGGAGATGGCAAATGAATTATTCTGAACACAATGGTGAATTCAATTCTTATGTTTAAAGAAGTTGGAGAAGAATTAAAAATTCAGATTTGAATTTGATTCAAATTTGCTACGCACCTCAATAAAAATAGTAGATGAGTTTCTAAAATTTTGAAACTTTGTAAGCATGCTATTTGAGGAATTTGGGAGTTCATGGAAAAATTTAGAGCCCTTAATTTGAATATTTGGTTTAGAGCTTATTAGGGCTTCATTGTGCATTGCTTACTAATCCTTATCTAAAAATTCTTATTCTTAAAAGGTGAATAGAATATAATTTGGATTCATGGTGAAGTCCAATACCTATGATAAAAGAATCTAACAAAGAGTGCAAGATAAGTTTTGGATGGCATAGTTCATGTGTACCATTATATTGGAGATCCAAAATAGTTGATCACAAAACCCATATGAACTTAACATGCCATAAAAGTGGGGTTTTACAGTTATTGACAAGAAAGAGAAAAATAAAAATGTTGAGCCTGTACAAAATAAATGCACGTGGAGTCTATTTCACATGAAAATGTCTTTCATTATAGGTCCGGGGTACAGGGGAAACAAGTACACTCTTAGGGTACGGAACCAGGCTAAGCGTGTTTCATTTCTCGTTTGACCCAGGGTAGTTAGCCACACTTTTAGTCCGGAGACTGTGACAAGTGTTGCATGAACTTTGCGGACCTTTTGGGAAAGGTCCGGCTGCTCTCCCGGAGGAACTACCCGACTCTGTACAATGACTCTATAACATACATCTCAAGTTACTCAAGACTCACCTCCGTGGTATTAAGTGTAGAACTTACGGAGGTGCTCGATGTTCCAAGGATTTGGGAGAGGTGTCCCATCCTCGGTAGCCAAGCGAATGCTTCCGGGACGGGATACTCTAATCACTCGGAAGGGCCCCTCCCAGTCGGGGGAGAGTTTATTTAACCCTTCTCTGGATTGTATTCTCCGTAGCACCAGATCACCTTCCTCGAGCTCTCGGTTGTGTACATGCCACTGGTGATAACGCCGTAGGGCTTGACGATATCGGGCATTCCGAACAGCTGCTTGGCACCTTCCCTCCTCAGGGAGGTCTAGGTCTTCACGCCGGAGCTGGTCCTGCGCGGCTTCGTCGAAGGTCCGAACTCGGAGTGAACCCAAGGTGATTTTCGGAGGAAGGATTGCTTCAGCTCTGTACACCAGAAAGAATGGTGTCTCTCCAGTTGACCGGTTTGGAGATGTCCTGTTGGCCCATAGAGTGGGCGGAAGCTCTTCGATCCAGTTGGCTCCATGTTTTTTCAAGTGCTCATAGGTGCGCGTTCTAAGTCCTTTAAGGATTTCAGCATTTGCTCTCTCGGCTTGGCCATTGCTGGCTGGGTGAGCTACGGAGGCGTAGCAAACCTGTATGCCGAGGTCTTCGCAATATCCTTGGAATGCGGAGCATGTGAATTGGGTCCCATTATCAGTGATGATTTTGTATTGGATTCCAAATCTGCATACAATGGACTGCAAAAAGTTGATAGCAGATTGTTTGTTGATTGTCACAACTGGAGTTGCTTCCGGCCACTTGGTGAACTTGTCAATGGCGACGTACAGGAACTTGTAACCTCCGACGGCTCTTTGGAAAGGTCCCAAGATGTCCATCCCCCACACAGCGAAAGGCCATGTAGGAGGTATCATTTGTAAGGGCTGAGCTGGAGTGTGAATTTGCTTTGCATGAAATTGACGTGCTTTGCATTTTTTCACCAGCTCAGTTGCATCCTGGAGTGTTGTAGGCCAGTAGAAGCCATGCCGAAAGGCTTTACCAACCAGCGTGCGGGAAGACGCGTGGTTCCCACACTCGCCTCCATGGATTTCTGCGAGGAGCTCGCAGCCTTCTTCCCTTGTGATGCACCGCATTAGGATGCCGTTGGCACCGCGCCGGTAGAGATCCCCTTCTACCAACGTGTATCTTTTAGCCAATCTGACTACCCGGTCAGCGGATACATCATCATCAGGAAGGATGTTGCCTTTCAAGTAGTTCCGGATCTCCGAGATCCATGCATCGGAACTAACTTGAGCATTTGAGTCTTGCGTGCTGGGTTGCTCGGAGCTTCCGGCAGCACCTACGACCCTTGATGGCTGCCATGGTAACAGGGCCATCGGGACCGTCAGCTTCGGGATGCTGATCTCGCCCCCTTCGCTCAGTTCGGCAGGCTGAGCTGTGGGTTTCGACAATCTCCGGACAAAAGTTCCATCAAGAGCCGGAGCTCCGGTTGATGCTTTCGTCGAGAGTTCGTCGGCTTCAGCGTTGTGGGCACGCTGAACATGGTGGAGATCTAGGACTTCAAAGTCCTTCTGAAGCCTCTGGACTTCAAGGAGGTAAGTAGCTAGCTGGAGATTATTGCAGGAGCATTCACCCTTCACCTGCTTAATGATGAGCTGTGAATCTCCCGTGACCAGCAATTGCTTGACACCATATGACAGTGCCACCTTTAGTCCGTAGATGAGTGCTTCATACTCTGCCATGTTGTTGGTTGCCTTGAAGTCAAGGTGTACCATGTATTTCACCTTCTCCCCAGTCGGTGCAAGGAGAAGGATTCCAGCTCCGGCCCCCTGCTTCTGCATGGAGCCATCGAAGTAGAGGGTCCAGTGAGGCTCGGTGAAGGTTGGAGCTTGATGCTCCGTCTTCTGCTCACTGGGGCCCCTAGGGTTTGATGGAGAGGGAGTCCACCCTGCCACAAAATCTGCCAATGCTTGACTCTTGACTGCTTGCCTTGAAATAAATTCAAGATCAAATTCAGCCAATTCCGCTGCCCATTTTGCAATATTCCCAGTTGAATTGGGATTATGCAAAATTGCTCGAAGTGGGTAAGAGGTCACCACTGAGACTTTGTGAGCTTGGAAGTAATGGCGAAGCTTCCTGGAGGCAATAAGAACTGCATAGAGCAGCTTATGCACCTCTAGGTATCGAGTCTTGGCATCATGTAGTACTTCACTAATGAAGTACACTGGGCGCTGAATGGTCCGGACCCTCCCGGAGGGGTCCGGGGCTTCCTCTTCACTGACCCGGATCCTCTCGGAGGAGTCCGGATTTTCTTCCTCCGGGTTCTGGCTGGAGGAACCCGGAGCTTCCTCAGAAATGACCTGGACCCTCCCGAAGGGGTCTAGGTCTCCTGAAGCGACTTCTTGTGGATTCGAATCTGGGAGCTGGGACCCAGACTCGCTTTCAGGAACCTCCGGACCCTCCCGATGGGGTCTGGATTCCTGAGTATGGGGTAGTTCTGGTCTCTCCGCAACCAAAACCATACTGACGACTTTGTCAGTAGCTGAAATATAAAGCAACAAAGGCTCACCAGGGTTCGGAGCTACCAGAATTGGTAGGGTGGTGAGGAACTGTTTCAGCTCCTGGAATGCCTTTTCTGCCTCTTCGGACCATTGGAATGGTCCGGACTTCCTCAATAACTTGAAGAAGGGGAGTGCCCGTTCCGCCAGTCTTGAGATGAACCGGCTGAGGGCTGCTAGACATCCAGTTAATTTTTGGACGTCCTTGATGCGGGTTGGTGGCCGCATGTCTTCAATGGCCTTAATCTTCGCCGAATTAGCTTCTATGCCCCGGTGACTTACCAGGAAACCAAGAAGTTTTCCGGAGCTAACCCCGAAGACACACTTGTCTGGGTTTAGCTTTGTGCGGGTGGCCCGCAGCTTGTCGAAGATAGCCTGCAAGGTGTCAAGGAGTGACTCCTTGTTCCTGACCTTGACCACGATGTCATCGACGTACACTTCCACTATGTCTCTAATAAGTTCTTCAAAAGTTTTGTACATAGCTCGTACAAAAGTTGAAGCTGCATTCTTGAGACCAAAGTGCATGGCTGTGTAACAATACAATCCATCTACTGTGATGAATGAAGTATGCTCTTCATCTTCCCTAGACATCCTGATTTGATGATATCCGGAATATGCATCTAGGAAACACAGTAATTCACACCCGGAGGTGGAATCCACTATCTGATCTATTCTAGGTAGTGGGAATGGATCTTTTGGACATGCCTTATTTAGTGTGGTGTAGTCGATGCACATCCGAAGCTTCCTGCTGGCCTTGGGCACAACGACTGGGTTTGCCAGCCATTTTGGATGGAAGACTTCTCGGATGAATCCGGCTTCGAGCAACTTCTTTACTTCTTGTCGGATGAAGTTCTGTCGCTCTACGGATTGCTTCCGAGGCTTCTGATGCACAGGCCGAGCATCGGGGTAGATCTTCAGATTGTGCTCAATCACTTCCCTGGGGATCCCAGGCATTTGTGACGATTGCCAAGCAAACACGTCGACGTTAGCCCGGAGGAAAGTGATGAGCGTGAGTTCCTATTTGTCGTTCAATCCTCCCGATATACAGGTGGTCTGAGCAGCATTGGAACCAATTTGGACGACTTTGACGGGAATGTTGGTGTCACCGCTTGGCTGCACTCGAGGTGCAGAAGCCGAGCCTCGTTGACGAATGCTCGGGGGTTTTGGAGCTTGCTCCTACCTGGAGTCCTCCTCTTGCGCCGTGGTGAGCGCATGGAGCTCTTCCAGTGCAGTTACTCCGGTAGTGCGATCTCTGCGGATCCGGAGAACGCCTACTGGCGTTGGCATCTTCAACACCAGATAGCCATAATGAGCAGCCGCCATGAATTTGTACAGGGCAGGTCTACCCAAGATGGCATTGAAGGGTAAGTTGATCTGCGCGACGTCGAAGACCAACTTCTCGGTGCGGTACTTCTCCCGTGTCTCGAAGGTAACAGGGAGAGTAATAGCTCCGTGTGGGGTGATGGCCCCCGGACCTACTCCGGAGAAAGGTCGAGAGGGGTGGAGATCCGAAGGTCGGAGCTGAAGCTTAGTGAAAGCTTCGAAGCTGATGAGGTTAAGCCTCGAACCTTCGTCTACCATGACGTAGTGGAGCTGGATGTTGTTGATGGTAGGAGATACCATCAAGGGTAACTGTCCTGCTCCAACCATGCTCCAGGGACAATCCGAAGCATCAAAAGTGATGGTTGTGTCCATCCACTTTCAGTGAGGTTCCGGCCTGACTGTAGGAGCTACAGCGGTCATATCCCGACGCATAGTCTTGATGACGCGACGGGAGGTGATATCCCATGATCCACCAAAAATGGTGTTCATGGTCTTCCGACGCTCGTTGTCAGAGATGTCAGAATCATCGTCGACGGAGGTGTAGACGGCCTTCAGGACCTTTTTGGGATCCTGGAACCCCAACTCCTCTTCTGCCGGAGCTTCGTCGACTTTTTGCTTTCCTTCCCACTGTCGGAAAGGAGATTCCTCCCGGTGCTTGTTGTAGCGCTCGACAAGGTTTTGGACCTCCCAGCAGTCTTCCAAATTGTGGCTGCTCGTTTTGTGAATGGGACACCACACTTTGGATTTGCCACAGTCTTCAGAAGACGGTCGAGGTCGCTTCTCGGGGCGTGGCCCCCGGCCACCCGGAGCTGTAGCAGCTGCAACGTGGGATGTGCCGGCCGACGGCTTCTTCTTGCCATTGGTCTTCTTTTTCTTCTTGCCACCCCCAAAGGTAGCGGCTTCTTCTTTGGAGGATTTCTTGTGACCCTCCGAGGTTGGTTTGGAGTGCATCTCACGGCCCTCCGCAGCTCGGGCACATTTGTCAGCCAAGCTGAAGAGTTCCGTGACACTGGTGATCTCCTTGATCGCCACTTTCTCCAACATCTTCTTGTCTCGTACGCCCTGTCTGAATGCCACAATGACAGAGGCGCTAGAGATAGAAGGGATAGTGTTTCGTACCTGAGAGAACCTCTGGATGAATGACCGCAAGGATTCTCCCCCTTTTTGCACAACCGCAAAAAGGTCTAGTTCAGTGCCTCGTTGGGTGTATGAACTCCCGAAGTTGCAGTGAACTGATGGCACAGCTCCTCCCAAATGTTGATAGAGTTGGGTGGAAGGCTCATAAACCAGGACCTGGCAGTCCCAGTTAAGGCCACTGGAAAGTAATTGGCCATCACGGCCTCGTTTCGTCCAGCGGCCAAGATTGCAGTGGAGTATATCTGAAGAAATTCGGCGGGATTGACAGTCCCGTCGAATTTTTTCGGCAGGTGAGGCCGAAACTTCTGTGGCCATCTAACCATGCGCAGGTGCATGGCCAAGGCTGAACAGCCTCCTCCTACTCCTTCAGAGTAGAAAGGTCCTGAGCTTCCTGTCTTTCACGGGCACGCTCAATATGGACTCGGCTATCCTGCTGGTGGTATCAGCGATCAAGCTCCGCCCGAAGGTCATGAGTCGAAAGTCTGGATACCGTGTGAGTACGTCGTGCCCCGAAGGGCAATGACGTCACTTGTTGTGATGCAGCACGTCTCCTGCTATTGGAGACGTGCGGGCCAAGTCTACCAGACAAAGTCCGCCGCTGCGACGGGGCTCGTCCTGAAGGAGGAGGACCCTGGTTGCTGAGGCGTTCGGCTGCTGCTGCAACCAAATGCTCCACATCGGTCCTCCACTACTCCAGTGCATCCCGGGATGCATCCGGAGGTGGTGGGCGTTGGAGAAGAGCACGTGCTGCATGAAGCGCGTGTTCCGGGTTGTCATGATTTGCCGACACACTGATTGACGTCGGCGCACCATCACGCTGTCCAGCACGATTTGCTGGAGGAGACGGTGGTGGTGGGAGTGTGACTCCTGCTGGTGCTGAGGCTCCTGCTGGTGGCTGCCTATTGGAGGGATTGCCTCCAACAGCCTGAATAGCAGGTTGACCGTTGGATGATCCAGCAGCTGAGTTCACCATTCTCGAAATCTCAGGCGCCCCTTCCTGGCGCGCCAACTGTCGGTGATTTGGAACTGGCAGATCTCCCTACACTGCTAAAGTGATAGGGGAGTTTGATGTTCGGTATGGGCGCGCGGAGATTCAAGAAGGTGAGTAGGAATTGACATAGGAGACACAAGAGTTTACGTGGTTCGGGCCGCCTGAGCGTAATACCCTACTCCACGGATGTGTTGCTGTTGTATTAGCTGTATGAGCTTGTGTTTAGCGTCAATGGCGTGTGTGTCTCTCTAGCCCCTTGAACGTGGCGTCGGCCTGTCCTTTTATAGTACAAGGGCAGGCCGTTACAAGTTAGCCTGGCCCGACATGTGGCCCCAGCAGTTACTAGTATTGACACTTATTTAACACATTTAATTGCTCTTAATGACCCTATAACAGGCTTTGACAGCACCGTTATTGGTGTTAAGATCGTCCGTTTAAGTGTCATTAATATGGTATTAATGACACTTAATCGGGTCTTGAAGTCCTTGATTCCCCTTTGAAGATCCGGAGCCGTTGTGGGGTCTTCCGGAGGTTAGAGGCTGAAGAATCGACGGTTGGACACATGGCAGCTCTGGAGCATACTGTGGAAATAGGTAACTCCGGGGCTACCCGACACATGTCAGGTCCGGAGCTTCTCTCGGTCTGGGGCTAAGTCCGGAGGTGCCATTTCGGTACATGGCCCGGAGCTTCCCCCTTGTGGGCGGTAGCTCCGGTTTGGTAGTACACGTGGCGACCCAGGGATTAACCATGTTGGAGAAGCGAGTCCGGTTATGTCTGACATGTGGGCCTTCGAGGGTCTTCAAACCAAGTAGATGATTTTCCTTTGAGATTTTTATAACCTCAAGGGGTGTACGGTTTCTAGGGTACCGACAGGTACCCACGCGGGACAGAGTTAGAAGCTCGAGATCTTCATCAGGTCCAGAGTGGCATCGTACAAGATGTTGAGGCTTCTTCCACCATCCATCAGTACTTGGGTGAGGCACGCGAGTCCCACAATCGGTTCGACCACCAGAGAGTATCGCTCGAGCTACGGGATGGAATCGAGATGGTTCGATCTATCAAAGGTGGCGACTGTTTTTGACCATCTGAGGTAACATGGGGCGCCCGGGTTGGCAGGCCCCGACTTCTAGCGTGTCTCCTCTTTCTCGGTTTGATTTCGAAGCATGAAACTATCTTCGTGTTTCATGAAGCTGTCGTTGTCCCTGTCAGGGGCGAATTCCATCGACTCGGAGCCTGGAGCGACTGACCTTTTCATCCTATAGCTCGGGGTGCCGAGCTTCCCAGGAAACGCCGTAGGAGGATGCATTCCTTCAGCGCGTGTTTTGCCAAAGAGGCAGGATGGGTGCAGGGTGATGAGATCATGCACATTATTATTGCACCTACAAACATGACACAATGTTTATTTGTTTGGGATCCTGGCTCAAGTGAATATGCACTCTTATTTGATGGGCAAGATCAAGATGGCGCACTATGTCGGCCACTACCTTGGCCGCCTCCATTCATGCATACAAGAAGATTTGATGGCGTTGCACATTTGGACCAACACATGAGAGGAGATGAACTTGAGTCGAGGACGACTCCAATTCAAGAAGGAGAGAATGATGAGGACATCACTTCTATGGATACAAACAACACTCCGTTGAACATACAAGATGCAATCAATAGAGTTCATACACAACAATTAATTTCAGAGGTGAACTCGTTCTTATATATTTCCTTATATGTTTTTGAGCATAGATTGCTACTTAATGATTTATTTGTGATTAGGATCCATGGAGAGGTTCAAGGAGTACTTGGAGGGAGTATTAGGGACGTGGAAGACCAGAGAATTCGTTCAAAGAAGATGGAAACCGAACCAAACTTCAAATCGTATCCAACTCGGTGTCCAGGAGCAGTACGCACTAAAACGGACGCCCAGGATGCATACGAACTCCGTTTTAGTGCGTACTGCTCCTGGACACCGAGTTGGATACGATTTGAAGTTTGGTTCGGTTTCCATCTTCTTTGAACGAATTCTCTGGTCTTCCACATCCCTAATACTCCCTCCAAGTACTCCTTGAACCTCTCCATGGATCCTAATCACAAATAAATCATTAAGTAGCAATCTATGCTCAAAAACATATAAGGAAATATATAAGAACGAGTTCACCCCTGAAATTAATTGTTGTGTATGAACTCTATTGATTGCATCTTGTATGTTCAATGGAGTGTTGTTTGTATCCATAGAAGTGATGTCCTCATCATTCTCTCCTTCTTGAATTGGAGTCGTCCTCGACTCAAGTTCATCTCCTCTCATGTGTTGGTCCAAATGTGCAACGCCATCAAATCTTCTTGTATGCATGAATGGAGGCGACCAAGGTGGTGGCCGACATAGTGCGCCATCTTGATCTTGCCCATCAAATAAGAGTGCATATTCACTTGAGCCAGGATCCCAAACAAATAAACATTGTGTCATGTTTGTAGGTGCAATAATAATGTGCATGATATCATCATCATAAGCATGAGAAAAAAAAGAAAAAAAAAAGAAAAGTAGCCATGTTTCATCCCTGCAAAAGAAAGAGTGATGATACCAAAAAGGAGTTATCTCAAGTATCTACATCCACTTTTCACTCCATCACACATGTACTAGTCTTGTATCAAAAAAGTCTTGATTTGAATTCTCCTAAGGCTTACTCTTTTGACTTAGCAATATATGTGATGCAAATATGCCTACTTACTTTCCTTACCAAGCTCCACATACAAGCCATATTCAATGAGTAGGAATAGTAGAGGCACAATGCTTTGGTGAGGAAATAATTCTACTATCCACAAAGGAGTGATTGAGAGAATCAAATTGAGGTACTTAATATCTAAATTGAATTCTCCGGAATTTAAGTGGAGCTTGATTTCTAGGCTATGTTTTCTCCATTTGCTATTCTACCTTTCAACTACTCATGAATATGAAAAAGTATAAGCCCCATGATAAGTTAAGAAAGGTAGAGTATCATAGCCAATTTCTGCAATACTAGGTAGAGTATTTTGTTGTGTATTAGATACTTTTGAAAATAAGACATTGTAGCAACTCCTGATCATCAACCTAAAGTCTTGACTTTGCTCGGGATGAGCAAAGGATAAGCTTGGGAGAGTTTGTTGACGGCTGTTATATACCAATTTCATCTGTCAATTTAACTCAATTATGTGAAGGATTTGTCATTTCTTGCACACATCACCTTTCTATCTAACCCAATTCCACTTGGACTTGGATAAATATGTATATGCAACATTTTATGCAGGAAATGTAGAGGGACCAATCCTATAAAATATCATCCCAGCCAATCAGGCGATGACACGTGGCATCCCATGGATCAAATGGCCCACAAACAGAAGTATCCAAGGTGATCCAACGGTGTATCACGCATATACATCAAGGGGGCCCACCTGGCAGCCACCTGGAGGAAGCACTCCGCGTCAGCCGACCTCTTCCTGGCGCCAAACGCGGTCAAACGACGCGTGTTGGCTCCTCCTGGCTTGAAGGAGTCAATGGTCACTGATTCGCGCGCTTTTGATGGTGGGAACCGACCTCAACACTAGTATAAATAGGACCCCCTACCCCTCACTTCAACACACACCACTTGAGCTTCATCTCTATTGTATACACTATCATCCATAGTCTTAGAGGAGTTAGGTTGTAGAGAGGAGAGTCTCTAGTCCCAAGTCCAAATTGGGAAAGGAGTAAGGAGTCTCTCTCTTCCTAATCCTACATTAGGAAAGGTATGGCTCATGTATTCTTTCTTGTAATTGTGACTTTATGCATAATAAAGATAGTATTTTTAGTCTCTACTTATACATATACTTGGGCAAAGCGTTTCTTGTTTGATTCTGGAGTCCATGTATGTGGAAGGTATAACTTCTATGATTGTTTCATCATGAAAATATCTCATTATCATAGAACCTATAGACCCCCACTATAGTCTAGTTAATTATAACATAACTAGGTTAGTATGAATAATTATGTTGTGTATCAACAACGGTTCAATGATGATCCAATTCATTGCCATAGGATGGATTGTGCCTAGGCTCTTAAGGTAATTACTTAATATGCTAGCATGATGTTAGGATAAATAAGTAGCATTGGATGTCTCGTAGACCCACAGATTGAAGAGGTAGGCAGTAGGTGGTGACAGCTCTATCTGTCCTTTATAATCCTCCATGTTCGGCTGTGCCACAGGCTCTTGGCGGGAGTCGCCCTAGTATTGCTAGGGGTAAGCCCGTGCCCGATGTGTTGAACCACATAACATAAGTATTCACGATTGACCTAGCTTATGGATAATTAGATTAGACTATGTATATGTACAATAGAGCATAGTAGGAGTACCTCCATAACTCTCAACCTTAACTAACCTCTAGGATCCTCTTACCCCCCTTAGACTTGAAAGCTTTTGTGTGTGTCACTCACCTCCACTATTATTTTATCCATCCTTACTATATTCTTACCTAAACCTTTCTACCCTTTCCACTTGATGATTGTTATATCTCTTCTCAGTCTTCCTTTAGGATCAAATAAATGACACCCTTGGGAATACTCTTAAGGAAAAATGCTACAATGATACCTCCATGCGCTTGCGGAATTCACTCTGTGATCCAATAGAACTATTAACAAGCATTTCTGACACATCAGTTGGAGATGTTTAATTAATGGTGCCTAAGTAATACCAACAAGCATTTCTTACACCGTTGTCGGGGATGATTGTATAGTATATCTTAGGAGCCGTCAACAATACGCCACCCCAAATATGGCGATCCAAGAGGAACGGATCCGCTGAAGCTTCGTCGCCACCTCCTTGTGATATTGGGGAACCTCTCAAAGCTTGGCAGCCACAGCGACGACATCCAAAATACCGATTTCCTGTCGGCCGAGCACCTGGTTGCATGCCGCCATCGCCACCTCCCGAACTCCCTCGTTCTCCCCCTGGACGATGATGAAGCGGGTCGGGATCTCCCAAAGGCGAGCGCCCAACTCTTTGCCCGATTCGGACAGAAAAAGCACCACTCCGCACACAGCGGAAATGGAGGCACGGAGGGCACTAAGCTCCTTGGTTGTTCGCGCCGCCTTCGCGTGAGCAGTGACAACCGCGGCACGTAGCCGTGCCAACTCCGCGCGCGCCCCTTCGTCATCCGCTCGGGTGTCTTCGGCCTTCGCTCGAGCTTGCCCGACCTCATAAGACAATGCAGCTCGCTCGCCCTGTCAAGAAATGGGGCCACCCTCACGCGAGAGTCGGGCCATCTCGACGGATTCCTGGGACAACGTCTGCTAGGAAAACCAAATTCAACCTCGAAGGCAACCCTAACAAAAAGTCGAAGAAAATCACCTAGCTGCCGTTGGATGCCACCCTCAGCCTTTGGAGCACCTTGAGGACTCCGTCGCACCCTACCTCAAGATTCATCCTCGCGCCGACGAGTTGGGAGCAGAGGAAAACAGTGTCCTCGAAAATGCTCTTCCGCTGGGTGAGCATCTCGGCTCCACCCTGCTCAGAGATGCCTCGATCCGCAGGAAGTGGAGCTCGAGGGCTGCTGACACCTCTAGCGCCTAGAGCCTCACCCATGCCAGATGTAGGAGTAGGAACCCTAGGCTGCGATGACGAGACAATGCTTCCGTATCCTGCCTTAGAAGGCCCCGACAACCACGCACGATTCGCCGACTTCGTAGCTGACTCGTCGGCGGGCAGCCATTCAGATGGGACCGATGTTGTCGGTCACTGTGACGATGCGCACCACCAAGCCCACCACAATAGACAGCGGGAACGACAACATGTCATTCTACCACAGAAGCGATCACCGAGGACGACCACACCTATTCATGTCGAGACGGGGATGTCACCATACTCGGGGCACCCATCCTGACGGACAGGCCACCGGTCCCAACCCCCTCGCCAGACCCATCACACCGGGGCAATACTCACTGAAACAGAGGAATCAGGGTCCTCGAAGGATGGAAGTAGCAGGAATGCCTCTAAAGGAAGTAGTGGGGGATTGTTTTGAGGAAGGCCTCACACATAGTAATGAGCACCGAAATATGGAGCCCCGATCTTGGTGTTAGGTGTTGGAGGTCCAAATGGTACTCGCTGAGAAGACCACTAAGGAATTGTGTCGTCAGGTACCCCAAGCCCCGACGATGGCAGGACAGGAAGGATACCACTTCATCATCCCGATGCGCTCACCACCGGGACAATGGGCACAACGACGATCGTTGGTGACATCAGGCCTGAGAGACCAAGTCGTTGGGCTTCTTCGAGCACAAGGACTGGCTCCACTTCGCCATGAAGCAAGCAATGCCACAAAGAGGGGCAGCGACAGGGAAAGTTCTTTCTTTTGTCTATCAGTGGCGTGGTCTATTTCTCTGATTTTGCTGGAAGAACGATAGAAGCGCATGGATCATGAGACGAAATGGTACTGCAGAGGAGGTAAGGGTTATTGACGGTAGGACATTTTGTAGCCCTAGACGGGGAGGTTATGAGCGAGAGTTTTTCGGAGGATGACAACACTTGAAGGCGGACGTGGGCCTTTAAGGCACATCGTTTCAGCAACCGTATTGTGGTGGACCCGTGGACTGGAGTGCCGAAGAGCGTGCGACGGCCCCCTGACCCTCGTAACCAACATTGCTTCGAATCATTGTGTCTTCTAAATTTGGCACAAATTGAATTGGCCTGGCATCTCACTTGATGAGTAGCTTAGGCCCCATCTTCCGAAAGGTAAGTCAATTGAGGTTGATAACTCGACGTTGATGATCTGAGGCACTTGAGGAGAATCAAAACCCCTGCAACCACCACACCACTGCTCCGTTGTTATCAAACGTTTTTCACATGCTTGACCTGGCCAAGAAGGCTAATCCCTGCAAGTACAACCAAGAATGCAAGCAAGAATGTAGAAGATTGCAATCTGAAATTGTAAATTTGGGGTCTCACAAACCTTTGAATGATGATATTGCTTAATCTAAGCAAAACCCACTGAATATGACCGACAGCTGCAGTATTTAAAGGATAGGGTTCGACCATAAGACACTTAGATGCATGCCTAATGGACTCGTATGGGATACAAGGCCCAAAGGCCCAATACGGTGGCGCAGCACAGGAAAGAATGTGGACTCGAATTGTTTTGACGATTACTGACGGCACCTTTGGAATTTTTATGTGAGACCAGAACCATTAGAAAGTTTATCTTGTTCCCTTTCCGTGCATATGTAGAATGTCAAAAACTGAGTCTGTATGTGTCCTGGTCATCAGTTTTAGGATGGAATGCTCCTGGACTCCAAGTTGAGCTCGAATCCAAGTTGTAAACTGTTTCCATCAACTTGTCGACACCCCAGCTGGTTCTCCATGTTCCCAAGTCCTCCTCCCTTCACTTTTTTATGTTTGCCACTGTTTCTAATGACAATTAAATCATCACATAGCAATCTATTCTCAAACTCACATGCAAAGGAAGTTAGGAACGAGTTCACCTACTGATTTAGTAACCGCGCTTGTGCTCTTGTGATTGGTCCTTGTAGTTCAATGTGTGTTCCTACTGTTGTGATGTCCTCATCACCGACTTTCTTCTAGGTCGTACCAGCACCGACTCCAAGTCTCGTGATTCCTCCTTGTCTCCCGCAGTGGTACACCCACAGGCCGATAGGCCCAGGTAAGATGGGTAAGTTTTTCGGCTCACTTTTGGGACCCCTTATAGTTTGGGGCACCTACCTGTTTGATAGGTTGTAGTGTTGCTGCCCGAACGAACAAGAATGCGGGATGGATGATATGAGGTGGCCAACGACTAGGCGTACTCAGGGTGTTGATCCCCCCAACACCTCCGACTATCCATGTCCAGGTCTTAGCTCTGCGACTCCTTACTACCCTAGTGATGGGTTGGCTCTTGAGCCACTCAGGTCTATTAGTGGACCTGAGAACTATGTAGATGTCCATGGGCAGATTAATGAAACGCGGGCATTCGTGCCTTGACGTGCAGCCATCAGTAACAAACAGCGATGGACGCCTTCTAGTCGCCCCAAACGAACTGGCTCAACCGGGTTTCACCTGGATTACCCGTTAGATAACTTACTGAGCGCATTATTTAGATCCTACCCTGGGAGCTTTCTGGTCTGCTCACCCCTCCGAGCAAATGAACAGCTCATCGGCGGGACGCAAACAAAGTTGCAGGTAACAACCTGGCCTCATAAGAGGTTCGGGCTCCACCATGTGATCTTGGCTACCGACGATCGGGCACTTGCGCCCCGTCGGAAGTAGTTCAGGTCGCTAGTGGTCAGATGTGTAATCAAATTGATACTAACATATTTATTGAACTCTTGTTTTTTATGGTCCCGACACGAGTTTAAGTTCAACCTATGACCAACCCCACGAAGACTCGGCCGAAGGCTCAAGGGCTACTGACGGAGTTCTTTACCTTGGGTACCAAACATACAGGACCTGATGGTATGTGATCACTATGTGGCTACGAATCATAGCAACCCTCCGCTCGAGGAAGGGGCTGCCACCAATGCCTTGACCTGCCGAAATTGGGGTTTCCACCCTGCCCAAGTCCCAACCGAGAGGTCGGCGGATGATTCCTCTCAGGCTTGGGCCCGGGAGAGGCAGGTAATTCGAGGCAGTTTGACAGATGGTGACCGCAGTAACTTTGGTAGGGGAATGAACTCGTGATGTGACCTAATGCAGGATAAGCCTACCATCTGTCCCATCCGTCGTCAGAAGGAGGATTACCTCACACACAAGATGTTTCCTTGGATTCAAGAAGTCAAGACTGAAGACTAAAGCTTTCGCACTCTAGACAGACCGGATGCTTAGAACGAACACTGTAAATCTGGCCCCACTATGAGGAATGTCAGTTAGATAGGACCGCCTCGCCCCTCTATAAAAGGACCCCCAAGATCCTTTGCGAGGGGGATGAATTCACTCTGTATTCGCGTTGCTGTACAAATTTTACTTTACGCATTTCCTTTATGCATTTTTCTTTATGCACTTGCATTCGTGCCTTACTTTTCATACACTCATGTGCATTTTCGCTTATGCGTTACTTTCATAGAAGTTCTTACTTTCCTAGAATTCATATACTCGAGCAAGGCTCACTTGTAATATGTTCTCTCACTTTTTGAGCTAACAAAGATCATGGATAGACTCCCTCTGAATGTAGAGCCCACTACAAGAATCGGGCAAACAAGTGTCGGCTAGAGTAAAATCGTCGGGCCGTCGATTTTAAGTCGACTAAAATTGTCGGTTTTCTGTAAGCGACAACAAAAAACTTATGATCGTTTGCTAGCCGACGACCAGAATTATAGGCTTCGGTACCACTTGGTGGACTGAAGGTCATAAATATAGCCGTTGATTTAACCAACGTGGCCGACGGCCATAAGCTGGGCCCCGCGGGCTCCGAATTCGGCTCTCCCGACCCAACATTACACTCGTTGGCCACGTCAGCAGACCAACAACTTTAAATTGAAAGTGTCGGCCCAGCCGACGACTATAAAGTGGGGACCGCCTGTGTGGAATAAATTCGTCGGGGCGATGAGGCCGACGACAATAACATTATTAGCCACGTAAGCTAAACTCCTCCCCAATAAAGCCTATTGATCCCATATCGTGCGCTTTTCTACTCCGCCCGCCGCTGCTCTTCCTACGCTGCCGCTCCCCACGCCGCCGCTCTCGTCGGCCCTTTCACCGCTGCTCCCTGTGCTGCCGTTCCCGCCGTTCCTACTGGCCCGAGCGCCTCTGCCGCTGCTCCCCAACCGAGGGCCACCACTCCCCTTGGCTGCTTCCTCGCTGCGCTCGCTTGCGCCGCCAGTTCCCGGCTCGCGCGCCTCCGCCGCCTATCCCCCGCGCGCCTCTGCCTCCCCTTTCGACAACAAGGTTAAAATCTAAACTTCTAAATTGCTATATATTTTGTATATTTCATTTCATTAGTGTGGCATTAGTTTTTTGGATTGCATTAGTGTGGCATTAGTTATGCAATTTTACATTATGTTTTATCCATATATGTGTACGTGAACTTGATTATCATATATGTTAGTTATTAGTGTTCAATTATGTTTATTTGAATTTTTTTAGTGTTTATGTATTATATGTATATAAAAACATGTTTCGTGCCGGGTAGAACCGGCACCAGAAGTTTAGGGTTAGGGTAAAGTCGGGTGTGATTTTATATAGCTGATCTATAGATCCGACGGTTAACGTAAATTGGGCCTTCAAGTGGCACAGGCCCATCCCAATGGTTGTCCACCTGACTCAAGACGCTTACCCCTTCTTCCGCCATGATTTCATCTGCTCTAACCGTCAAGCCACCCCTTGCACCGCCGCATCAATGACTTATCATCGTAGTCGACTGGACGTCGACTAGTCGCCCTAATCGACGACTAGTCATCCTAGTCGACCTTATTGCCCCTCAGGTGACTAGGGTCGATTAGACGACTTGAAAACATTGACCGACACAACCCATTTAGGGCCCGACACAACCCATTTATTAGGAAAATAAAGTATGCATCTAAATGGGCACGATGGTGAACGACAATGGCGCGAACGACGTATGACTCGCAACATACGTATGACGGCTATAACCGTATAGCCGCCCCCTTTTTACTTGAAGAACTGCACCGAATAGGCGGGTGTAGTGTTAAACAGGTGGTGTTATGCTGTCGAAATTTTAGGACCTATCCTGGACAATAGATGTGGGGTCGTGACATTAAACAAAGTATGAAGTAACCATATATGTTCATTAACATATATTTATTTGATGTAGTTTTAAAATGGGTGACGATCGTAAGGCGATGTATGATGGATGGAGTTCTACTGGTGCACACACTAATGAATGGGGTCATATCGCAAATGCTTTCCCGAGCCATGCGTTTGCTAGTGATGCTTGTGTTGTGAAGTGTCCGTGTATCAAGTGTCAGAATCGTCGACGTCTAGATAAGTCTGAAGTGGAGTTGCATCTTTGCAAGCACGGATTTAGGCCTGACTATCTAGTGTGGCGCGAGCATGGGGAGATAGGGAATGATGATGAGTTGGACGGTAATGACGATGAAGATCGGATGGATGAGATGATAGCAGACATTGGTAAAGAGTACAAAGATCGGTCACAACCGAAGCAGGTGAAGGAGTTTTACGTGCTTCTTGTTGCCAGAAATCGGAAAGTGTATGAGGGCACCAATGTGACCGTTTTGCAGGTGGTCACACGACTTATGGCGATGAAGTCCAAGTACAATTTCGCGAACAATTGCTATAATGGTATCATTAAGCTGATTATTGATCTCCTTCTGTCAGTTCATCAGATGCCACCGAATCTATATTAGTCTAAGAAAATTTTGGCTGGTCTGGGCATGAATTATGATAAGATTGATGCATGCGACAATAATTGCATGTTATTTTGGAAGGAACACATGAATGTTTCTCATTGTATGCATTGTCAGAAATCTAGATATGGGGACGTCATGAGTGATGATGGAGAATGAATAACTACAAAAGTACTGATCAAACAACTTCAGTACATGGCAATCACATCAAGGCTTAAATGATTGTTTCTGTCCTAAGAAACAGCGAAGCACATGAGATAGCATTATAAAGAGATACTGTAGGATCGAAGAGCACGTTAATAGCTACCAGAGGGGGGGTGAATGGTAGATTTAAAAATCTTACGCAGCGGAAACAATTAAACCCCAAACCCTTTCGGCAGAAAAACGATCTGTTAAAGAAATCGTGTGTGAGACTAATCTAAATGTGTTTCACCGTGAAAAAGGTGATAGATATCAGAGAGAATCAAGTCACGAAGACAACACAAAAAGAATCACTCAAATCCGTCGAGAAAAACTCAAGTTATGATCAAAAGGTCAAACAATGGTCAATGTGCCCTACCCGAGAAAAACAGTTCTGTAACGCTGCAAAGAAACTCGGGTAGATCAGAAACCAAAAATCCAATGACCGTGAAATTTTGACATATGATAGATAATCAAGTTGTGAAGACAACCCAAAAAGAATCACGTCAATTGGATCTGTAAAACTCGAGTTATGATAAAACCACCAACTAAAGGTAGTGTTGTCCAGAAACTCGACGAGTAAAACTTGTGTGGAACAAGTCGGACGAACAAGGCACAAAAGTTCCTTCAAACTACGAATTTTATTCAATAGAACACAAGAGGAACAGCCCCAAAGTCGTGCACCACGAGCTCTGAGCTCCCTTGCTTATATAACCAGCCCTTAGGCCAACCCAATATCAACTAGGACTTCAATCGTACTCAGATCACGAATCATAACTTTCCATAACTGCTCAAGATTCTTCTATACGCAGATAGAAGCAATCTTAAGACTTCCAAACACCTTAGGAACGTATCCCACATTGCTAAACAACTCAAATTCGTGACCCACACGAAATCCTATCATAACCAACTCAAATCTTTCTA
Organism: Tuctoria greenei; assembly: GCA_036927565.1. NCBI lineage: Eukaryota > Viridiplantae > Streptophyta > Magnoliopsida > Poales > Poaceae > Tuctoria > Tuctoria greenei. The sequence continues at coordinate 96,826,072 of JAYESD010000001.1, forward strand.
TATTTGAGTCAAACCCGACTCAGCCACAGCCTGAGTCCATAACCTAGTCGGTTGGACCTTTCCGACCAATTCTTTACGTCCACATCTCTTCATCACGTCTCGGAACCATGTAGCCACGTACATGCACTCCTTGCACATTTGCAAACATCTTCCAACGACGTCCACGATACCTTCACATGCATTGTTCTTGATTCAATCATGCTGCGCAACCTCCTTATCAGCTCAACCACAATTCCTCCTGAATTTGGTTGTTGGAACCTCATCTCCTCCCTGAGACTAGTCCAATGGATACCGTCATCAGCAATGTCTTGAACTCAAGCAACACCTGCACATGAATAAACAACCAATCCATACGATCCCAAGTCCTCGACTTGACTCAAGTTAGTTCTGAACACAACACCTTACGTGAGAACATAAGCATGTTGTAAAACCACGGTAACACAATATTATCCATATCAACCAAAACGCACCAAAAACTTAGCAAATGAATACTAAGCAATCTTTCCAACAATGTAAAGCAAGTACAAAACATTGCAAATGAAAAGCAGAAGAATTGCGGTCAAGTTCCGGACCATCCCACAGCAAGCTGGAGCTTGAGCCGGAGCTTACCAAAACTAGTACAATGAAGCATCTGCCGGAGCTTACCAAAACTAGTAGAGTAAAGCACCCGCCAAAGCTTACCAAAAACTAGTCAAAACGATTCAATCCAAAAACCGGAGCTAGAAAAACTACGTCGGAGCTTAGCAAAAGCATGCCGGAGCTATCAAATATATGCCGGAGCTATCAAAGACATGTCAGAGCTAAAGATAAAGCTCACCGGAGCTAACCAAAGCTAGTCAAACCTTACCAAGAAGTCGGACCTAGCTTCGAACATAGCCGGAGCTACCCAAAACAAGTCGGACCTAGCGTCGGACCTTGCTGTAGCTCGGAGCTAGAGTCGGACCTTGATAAAAAGGTGTTTTGGTGATATTCAAAACTTTTATCATCAAAGCCAAGTGTATTCACTACAAGCCAATGTATTCAACACACATAGGTCTTACAATCTCCCCCTTGATGAATGCATTGGCAACACCATATAAAATCCGAACATTGGCTTATTCACATAAAAATTTTGAAGACAATTTCTCCCCCTTTGTAAATCAAAGGTAAATGAGAAGAAAAATTATCCCATATTATCTCTCCTCCTTTATTATCTCTCCTTATGCACATATTCTCTCTCTCTTCATGCTTATCTCTCCCCCTTTGACAATGTATTCAGCAAGTCATGAGATATAAACAAATTATCTCTCCCACTTTAGTTGTTATGAGCATATTATAACATATACATATAAACAAAGTTCATCCAAGTCATACTATCAAGTACCTTACATTATCACATCAATGAAATACATAAAGTAGTGTAAGCCATGCTAGAGATCAAATGTAATTTTCAATTTAATCAAGTCATGATCTCACAAACTTAACTATTTCAAAACCTGAAAACATGACACTAGTTGCTTCATTTTATTATTTTTCAAAGCATGAATTTGGATCATATGATATTTGCAAGAGATTATATGCGCATCTGCCTTATTCTAACCAACCAAGCCAAGCCTATGTCATTTGACAATGAGAAGCTTAAGGACATGGTCTTAGTCATACACAACTTCTTCCAAGTTCATATCTAAGTGCAATGATAAGCCATCTCAAAAGAAGAAGTGCGATGCATGCATATTCTCTTGATCTTTTCTCAATTTATATTTGTTCATAAAAACTCAACATGTGAGTTGATTACTTGATTAATTCTTAATGATTAAAAGCACTTATGAACATGTAACAAGTTCAAAACAGCAAGAAAGTTCGACCATGACCAATTTTAGTGTAAGTAATTATTCCAATTACTAGACATGGCAAAAACTACAAAATGTATAACATGAGTAATGTAGTAAGAACTTTCAGCATGTAAAAGGAATCACAAAGTCATATATGAATGAAATACTATGCTCATATTATTTTAATTTCAGATTCACACATAGACTTCCCAAGTTTCAAAAACTCCCCCTCAATTTAAGCTATGAGGATGCATAACCCCTATTTCACTACGAATGTAACAAAAACGAGTGAAATCCAAAGGTTTTGTAAAAATGTCAGCCAATTGTTGTTCGATATTTATATGGTGAAGCACAATGTTTCCTTTTTCAACATTATCTCGGAGAAAGTGATACCTAATGTCAATGTGCTTAGTTCTAGAATGTTGCACGGGGTTTTTAGCAATGCAAATGGCACTAGTGTTATCACAGAATAGTGGAACACTATCTAGATCAACCCCATAGTCCTTAAGTGTTTGAACAATCCAAAGAATTTGTGAGCAAGCACTAGCAGCAGCTACATATTCAGATTCGGCTGTGGATTGTGCAACTGAATTTTGTTTTCTAGAGGACCAAGCAACAAGAGAATTACCAAGAAAATGACAAGCACCGGAAGTACTTTTCCTATCAATCCTACAACCCCCAAAATCAGCATCCGAAAAAGCTTTCAAAGTAACGGTTGAGGAAGAAGGAAGAAAAATGCCGAATTCTTGAGTTCCATGTAAGTACCTGAGAATCCTTTTGACGGCTTGACGATGTGAAACACGTGGGGAGGCTTGAAGCCATGCACAAATACATACGCTGAATTGTATGTACGGTCTTGATGCCGTAAGGTACAAAAGTGATCCGATCATGCTTCTATATTCTTTTTGATCCACGGGTTCACCATCTTCATCAAGTTCAAGTGTTGTTGCTGTTCCCATTGGTGTCCGAAGAGGCTTGCTTTTGTCCATGTTGAAGCGCCTTAGGAGATATTTGGTATACTTCGTTTGATGCACAAAGGTACCCTCCTTGGTTTACTTGATTTGCAGCTCCAAAAAGTAAGTGAGTTCACCCATCATACTCATTTCAAATTCGGAACTCATCATTGCTGAAAACTTGGACACAAAATCTTGAGAAGCACAACCAAAGATAATATCATCCACATACACTTGAACGAATAATGAGTTATTGCCATGCTTAAGCACAAAAAGAGTTTTATCAACCTTGCCCATGGTAAACCCCTTTTCAAGTAATAATATTTTTAACCTATCATACCATGCTCTAGGGGCTTGTTTGAGACCGTATAAGGCTTTGGACAGTTTGTAAACATGATTAGGAAAATCTAGATTTTCAAAACCCGGTGGTTGCTTGACATAAACCTCCTCATCTATGTAGCCATTAAGAAAAGCACTTTTAACATCCATTTGATATAGCTTAATACCTTTAGATGCTGCAAAAGCTAACAAAATTCTTATGGCTTCTAATCTAGCGACAGGAGCAAAAGTTTCATCAAAATCTAGACCTTCAACTTGAGTGAAACCTTGAGCAACCAACCTAGCCTTGTTCCTAACCACAACCCCATCCTCACTTTGTTTATTTTTATACACCCATTTAGTTCCAATTAAAGTGTGACCTAGAGGTGGAGGTACAAGTTTCCAAACATTATTTCTTTCAAAATTTTCTAACTCTTCTTGCATGGCAATAATCCAAGATTCATTAGTGAGTACGTGTGATATATCTTTGGGTTCAAAAGAAGCAACAAAAGCAGAATGAGCATGAGAGTTTGGATCGCAAAACCTGGACCGTGTGACTCGTTCGTGCAAGCTTCCTATCATCTGTTGTGGGGGATGATCTTTGTAAAAACGTAGGGGAACAGATGTCTCCCAAGCTTCTTCTTCGTTAGGTTCATCGTAGATTGATGAGCTTGTGACTTGTGGACAATCAAGACCAGCATAGGTGATAGCCGAAGCTTGTTCAATGTCTAGAGCTGGACACGTGTCAACTTCGGAACTACCAGGCAGTATCACCGGCTCTTCTTCATCTTCGAAAATACCCCCACTGAGGATACAGATCTGGTCCTGCAACACCGGAGCTAGTACCTGGGCTAGCTTCATCAAAAGACACTTCACAAGTCTCCAAAATTTTGTTAGTGTCAAGTAATAACACACGGTAGCATCTAGTATGAGATGGATAACCAAGAAACATGCCATCAATGGATCTAGGTTGAAATTTATCAAGATTACCATGTTTCTTAACAAAGCATTTGCAACCAAAGACCCGAAAGTGTGTAACACTAGGCCTATGTCCAAACCGAATCTCATATGGTGTTTTACCTAGCTTAGCACGCAAGAAAACACGATTTGAGACATAACAAACGGTTGCTAACGCATCATCCCAAAATTTCATAGGAGTTTGATATTCATCAAGCATAGTCCTAGCCATCTGAACTAAGGTTCTGTTCTTTCTTTCTACAACACCATTTTGTTGAGGTACATATGGTGAAGAGAATTGATGATCTATTATATTTTCAGCACAAAAGTGATCAAAAGATTGATTTATATTCAGTTCCATTATCACTTCTAATTGCTTTTAATGATCCTGGGTGATCAATTGATAATCTAAGAAATAAAGTTCTAAAGTGACTGAAAACTTCATTTTTAGATGCCATAAAGTAAACCCAAGAGTATCTAGAATAATCATCAACGATAACAAGAACATACCATTTACCTCCAAAGGATTGAACACGTGAAGGTCCTACGGTGTCAAGATGCAAAAGTTGACACGGTTCAGTTGTCATGATCATTGTGAGAGGAGTATGTGAACCTGCAACCATCTTAGCATGTCTACAAGAAGAGCACACAATTTCTTTGTCCCCTTTAAGCTTAGGCAGCCCACGTATGCGATCAAGAGCACTAACACGCGTTAGGTGATCAAAGCCTACGTGACCAAGTCTACGATGCCAAAAATATAAGTCCTTTGAATCATTAGCAACTAGACACCTATGCTTATAGGAAGACATATCAAAATCAGCTTTAAAAACTCTTCCAAACTGAGACATGTTAAAAATAAGCTCACTATTTGAACCTACAACTTTGCAGCAGTTTTTATTGAAAATAATTTCTATATTTTCATCTAGCAATTGTGAAACAGAAAGTAGGTTCTATTTCAAATTTTTGACAAGTGCCACATCCTTCAAAGTGTAGTGATCATTTACTCTAACCGAACCCTTAGCAATTATAGGAGTTGAAGAATTATCGGCAAAGGTAACATTTTCTACATGTGACACAAAAGAGAGGGAGGAGAACCAATCTTTGTTACCGGTCATGTGGCGTGAGCAACCTGAATCCACAATCCAAATGTTCTCCTTCCTCAAACGTGTAACCTACGTAGAAGCACAATACGTCGATGACTCAATACTGAGGTTAGTCAAAAGGCATTTAGGAATCTAGTACTGAGTCATGCGACGTGCAACAGGAAAAACACGCGAAAGCTGAGACAAAACAGCAGGTTTATGAGTCAAAGTTTGAGATTTTTTATTCTTAACTACTGACCTATAGGGTGTTATTTGTGTAGCACAAAAATCAGTAGCTCCGGAGGCAAAAACAGAAGGTCCGGAGGTAAACTTTGAATGTTTTTGACTCAAAACAGCAGGTTGTACATTCGGTTCAATGTGTGCAGCAAATTTTGCCTGAAATTTATGAGATCTAGCAACCATTCTTTCCCTTTTCTGTTGTTTAGCTAGTCTATAACAAAAATCTATGACATGACCATCTCTACCACAGAAGGTACAATGAAATTTAACTTTGTGTTCATGTCTAGATGAGCAAGCAATATTTTTATTTGAAACCGAATGAGGCAACACTCCTGCAAATTTGAAAACCACTCCATTTTGTTTAGGAACTGTTTGAATCAAACCACTTCCTAATGACTTTACAATTTTAGGTGGATGTGCCTTAGCATGAGCATGAGAATCAAAACCTAAACCAGTTTTATCATTGCAAGACTTGGAAGAATTCATCAGTAAGTTTAGGTTCTTATTCCCATTACAAAACCGATCTAATGTCCTATGCATGTCATCAAGTTTATTGGATAGATCAAGGTAATTTTCACATGAAGTTTTTCCTTTTAGTTTGCAATTGGAACAAAATTTAACTTCATGAGAACGTAAAGCATTGTTCAATATAGAAATTTCATTCATAGCATCCTGTAGTTTCTTATCAAGATCATCACAAGTAGAATAATGCAAATCAATTGTAGAACAACTAGCATCTTTCAAGTTTTTATCATTAAGTGCAGCAAGCTCTCTGTTTTTTTCAATTTCTAACTCAAGTTTATCTAGAGTGGAGGAGTGTGCACTTCTTAATGTGGACAATTGTTCATAGATTAAGTCACATGAGGGACATGCATCATCACTAGGAATCAAAGTTTTTAAACAGTTAATTTCAGATTCTAGTGATTCAATTTTAGCAGCATTATCCCTAAGCTTTTTGTCCTTTTTCTTGACAATAATAGTTGCACGAGAAATAGCATCACACATTTCATTGCAGGTAGAACATACCTCATCGTCTTCACAGTTGTGTTCTGCATCCTCCTGACTTGACCTTGATCTTGTTTTGCCCGCCATGAAGCATAAGTTGGCCAGATCGTCATCATCTTCATCACTTTCAAAGTCTACATCACTTGAACTAAGTTCTTGAAGTGCAGTGATGAAGCTGTTAATCATCTTGCGTCCTATGGTACCCTTCTTTTTCTTCGTATCTTTTGCAAAGGAGTGCTTCGTTCTTGTTTTCTTTTCATCCTGGGAAGTAGGACCTGAAAGGTTAGGGCAATCTGAACGAAAATGTCCTGTCTTACCACATTCGAAGCATCGTTGAGGTTCGGAGCTTCCTCTCCTTCTAGTTCTCACATTTTGCAATGCTTTTGAGAACCTCGTAGAGAGAAGTGCTAGCTCCTCCTCTAGAAACTCCTCAATCTGTTCAAGGGTTAGAGAGGACAACAAAGAAAGTGTACTACAAGATGAAGATTGGCCGGACCTAGGCATATCACGTTGAGAAACAAAAGCAATAGACTTGTTGGGGTTCTTACGTGATATTATATCAATTTCATGAGTTTTTAGCTTGGAATATAGCACATCTAAAGTAAGTGTACTCATGACAGTAGATTCACGAATAGATGTAACTTTCATCTCCCAAATTGACATGTCTAATGCACTTAACAATTGTCTAGCATTTTTAGCATCTGAAAAATTAACATTGACGCTACGAAAGTTGCTGAGAATTTTATTAAAGCGAGCAAAGAGATCATCAATTGACTCACCGGGTTGCTTCTCGAAGCGCATGTATTCTTTCTTGAACATGTCTTGCCTTACCTCTTTGATCGTGTTGGATCCTTCGTGGTAGTCACAAAGTGCTTTCCACACATCGTATGCAGATCGGAGATGTGCAACACGGTCGAAGTCGCTTTGTGTTAATCCTTGTATGATCAAGTTCCGAGCCTTGTTGTTGTTGTCGACATCTCTCAAATTTGTAGCTGTAACTTGATCGTTTGATGGCACTTCGTAAGGCTTGTATACCTTCTCCCATATTGCAAAGCCTTGTGCCTGGATGAAAGCCTCCATGCGTGCCTTTCAAACCTGAAAATCAATACCAGCAAACACACACGGTTTGGCGGAGTGCTTTTCCATGATGATTAGTCAAAAACACGCGCAAATCACAAAGATTAGAACACCCTGGCTCTGATACCAATTGTAGGATCGAAGAGCACGTGAAAAGGTACAAGAGCGGGGGTGAATGGTAGATTTAAAAATTTTACGCAGCGGAAACAATTAAAACCCAAACTCTTTCGGCAGAAAAACGATCTATTAAAGAAATCGTGTGTGAGACTAATCCAAATGTGTTTCACTGTGGAAAAGGTGATATATATCAGAGAGAATCAAGTCATGAAGACAACACAAAAAGAATCACTCAAATCCGTCGAGAAAAACTCAAGTTATGATCGAAAGATCAAACAATGGTCAATCTGCCCTACCCGAGAAAAACAGTTCTGTAACGCTGCAAAGAAACTCGGGTAGATCAGAAACCACAAATCCAATGACCGTGAAATTTTGACATATGATAGATAATCAAGTTGTGAAGACAACACAAAAAGAATCACGTCAATTGGATCTGTAAAACTCGAGTTATGATAAAACCACCGACGAAAGGTAGTGCTGTCCAGAAACTCGACGAGTAAAACTTGTCTGGAACAAGTCGGACGAACAAAGCACAAAAGTTCCTTAAAACTACAAATTTTATTCAATAGAACACAAGAGGAACAGCCTCAAAGTCGTGCACCACGAGCTCTAGGCTCCCTTGCTTATATAACCAGCCCTTAGGCCAACCCAATATCAACTAGGACTCCAATCCTACTCAGATCACGAATCGTAACTTTCCATAACTGCTCAGGATTCTTATATACGCAGATAGAAGCAATCTTAAGACTTCCAAACACCTTAGGAACGTATCCCACATTCCTAAACAACTAAAATTAGTGACCCACACAAAATCCTATCATAACCAACTCAAATCTTTCCATATTTGAGTCAAACCCGACTCAGCCGCAGCCTGAGTCCATAACCTAGTCGGTTGGACCTTTCCGACTAATTCTTTATGTCTGCATCTCTTCATCACGTCTCGGAACCATGTAGCCACGTCCATGCACTCCTTGCACACGTTCAAACATCTTCCAACGACGTCCACGATACCTTCACATGCATTGTTCTTGATTCAATCATGTTGCACAACCTCCTGATCAGCTCAACCACAATTCCTCCTGAATTTGGTTGTTGCAACCTCATCTCCTCACTGAGACTAGTCCAATGGATCCCGTCACCAGCCATGTCTTGAACTCAAGCAACACCTGCACATGAATAAACAACCAATCCATACGAGCCCAAGTCCTCGACTTGACTCAAGTTAGTTCCGAACACAACACCTTACGTGAGAACATAAGCATGTTGCAAAACCACGGTAACACAATATTATCCATATCAACCAAAACACACCAAAAACTTAGCAAATGAATACTAAGCAATCTTTCCAACAATGTAAAGCAAGTACGAAACATTGCAAATGAAAAGTAGAAGAATTGCGGTCAAGTTCCGGACCATCCCACAGCAAGCCGGAGCTTGAGCCGGGGCTTACCAAAACTAGTACAATGAAGCACCTACTGGAGCTTACCAAAACTAGTGGAGTAAAGCACCCGCCGGAGCTTACCAAAAACTAGTCATAACTAGTCAACCAAAAACCGGAGCTAGACAAAGTACGTCGGAGCTTAGCAAAAGCATGCTGGAGCTATCAAATATATGCCGGAGCTATCAAAGACATGTCGGAGCTAAAGATAAAGCTCACCGAAGCTAACCAAAGCTAGTCGGACCTTACCAAGAAGTCGAACCTAGCTTCAAACATAGCCGGAGCTACCCAAAACAAGCCGGACCTACCGTCGGACCTTGCTGTAGCTCGGAGCTAGAGTCAGACCTTAATAAAAAGGTGTTTTGTTGATATTCAAAACTTTTATCATCAAAGCCAAGTGTATTCACTACAAGCCAATGTATTCAGCACACATAGGTCTTACAGTTACATGAGAAGAATGACAAAGACATTATGGCGCATCCTTCATATGCCACGGCTTAGCAAGCTTTAGACCGTTTTGATCTGGAGTTTGCAAGAGATTAGAGAAATCTTCATCTTGGGTTATCAACAGATGGTTTCACTCAATTCAGCACAAGTAACAACCAATACTGTTGTTGGCCTATTTTTATCATGCCCTACAATCTCCCTCCCAACATGTGCATGAAAGAAGGATACATATTCCTTGAGGCGTCATTCCTGGTCCTAAACATCCAGGCAAGAAAATCAATATATTTATGCAACCGTTGATTGAACGGTTGAAAGAGCTGTGGCAAGGTGTAAAGGCATATGACAGTCATATGAAATGTGAATTTGACTTACATGACATGTATCTATGGTCAATTCATGATTTGTTGGCATATGGCATTTGATCTGGTTGGTGTGTCCACGGACAGTTGTGTTGTCCCATATGTATGAGTGATCTGATGCCATAAGGCTGAAGTATCGGAAAAAGTCAGTTTTTTGATTGTCATTGACGATTCCTTCCTTCAAATCATCCTTTCAGGGGGGATACACAATCATTTTGGAAAGGCATAAGAGTTACTAAAGGAGCACCTCGTCGTTTGACAAGCGAACAAAAAATGACATGGCATGCAAAGTTAAAATAGTCCGAAGAAGAAGGTTTCGAAGGGTATGGTACAGAACACAACTGGACTCATTATTTCTTTTCTTTGGGAGCTACCATATGCAAAGGCGTTGCTTCTACCATACAACATTGATTTGATGCACCAGGAGTGTAATGTCGCTGAAAGCATCATAAGCATGTGTTTTGATTTTACCAGTCAAACCAAAGATAATTTGAATGCAAGAAAAGATTTAGCTGATCTTTTTGATCGTCTTGGGTTTGAGATTAGAACAAATTCAAGTGGAAATGAAATTAGGCCACATGCTCCATACCGTGTCAAGCCAGAAGAAAGAAACCAAATACCTAGTTGGTTGAAAACATTCAAGTTTCCAGACTGCTATGCAACTAACATAAAACGATGTGTTAATCACACCACTAGTAAACTGAATGGGCTGAAGAGTCACGATTACCATATTATGATAGAAAGACTTTTACCGGTAATGTTTCATGGATACTTCAAACCTGACTTGTGGAAGATATTTGCTAAACTTAGCTATTTTTATAGGCAGATATGTGCTAAGGAAGTGTCGAAGAAGATAATGCGGCAGTGGGAGAAAGAAATCATCGTGCTTGTATGTATGATGGAAAAGGTGTTTCCGCCTGGATTTATGAATGTTATTGAACATTTGATAGTGCATTTTCCTTATGAAGCGTTAGTAGCAGGACCTGCACAGTTCAGGTGGATGTATAGTGAAGAAAGAGAACTAAAAAAACTTAGAGCTACAGTGCACAATAAGGCAAGAGTTGAGGGGCTAAAGAGATTACAAACTTCTCTAGCAAATATTTCACACTTGTCAATAATTTGAATGCATCTACGACACAATATCATGATGCAAAAGAGCAGCATATGACTGAACTTAAAATTTTTCATTGGAAGGGTAAAGGTGTTGGGGTTGCCACTTCTCATTATATTTAGGAGCAAGAGAGGAACTCCACCATGCTTTACATGTTTTTCAACATGGAAGAAGTGTTACCATTTTTTGAAATGTTTGACAATCTGTATTGGACATCTTCTCGGAGGCTGACACAAAGTCAATTGGATAATCTACGTCAGCATGACATAAAAGGTGGCAAAAACTTTGTGAACTGGTTCCGTGAACTTGTAATTTTTTATCTGTCCTTTGTTCTTCAATCATAGTTGATATATTTATTATAAGATGCTAATTTTGTATATTGTTGTACATGTAGCCTATGAAGGATTTCAACATTTCCGATGACTTGCGATAGATTGTGAATGGTCAATTGGAAGCTAGAGAATTTAGCTAGTACGATATCAATGGATACCGTTTTCGAACGGCAAGTTTCGAAAAAATCTCCCACTTGCAGCCACATCAAACAGTGGAGTGTATATAACGGCTGCAGATGGTAGTGGAGAAATGAAGGAATACTATGGTGTTCTTCAAAAAATAATTGAGTACACATTTGGCGGTACAAAAGAACTGAAGCTGGTGTTTTTTGACTGTCACTGGTTTGATCCAACATCGGGCACGTGAGTGGATGATTTTTGAATGGTGGAGGTCAACCACAACTCACGCTATACATCCACTAACAACAATGTTGTACTTGTGCATCAAGTGGAACAAGTGTACTATTTAAGTTATCCTCATCTAAGTTTGAAAAATTGGTGGGTTGTATATAAAGTTAACCGTGAAGTGCACCCTTGTCGTTATGATTAGTAAATAGACAATCATAAAGATGATGATGGTGGTGTTTATCAAGATGAAGTCGAGGATGTACAAGATATTAGGATATCTTCTTGGACTGGCCTTCAGAAATTGCTAGTAATACTCTAGAGTTAATGTCTGAAGAACAAGTCGGGCCTTTGACAAAATGTCTTCGGCAATATCAAAGGATTATTGAAAAGCAAAATAGAACTTTTGAAGAAGAGACTGAAGGAGAAGAGATTGAATAAGAGATGGTAGAAGAAGAGATACATGAAAATCTTCATGCATGTGTGATAGAAGCAGATTATGATGCTGATGATTTTTAGCAGATTCTGATGCTCATGATTTTTAGTTCATATTGTACACATTCTTTGAGATTTTAATTTTATTGTGTACATCTTTTAGTCTTTATCATTTATTGTTTATTGTTTTATAATCTCGTATACTAATCACTATTTTGAAATATGTGCAGATGTGGAAGCATTTCAAAAAAGGAAAGAAGCGAAGTGATGATATTCTTCCTCCGCGTCTCACCACAGTAGTGGTTCGGTTCACACATCCTTGTTTTAGGTACTTTGTTTTTTATAAACACTTCAATATCATAATCAGCTAAATACTATTTGTTATATGTTTATTTGCATTTCCAGGGCACGACCATGAGTGCAGATCGACAGGAACAGCTCATGGGGTGTGACAGAGCAGGCATTGAGTCAGCTAGCACCAGGTTTGAGTCCCACACAAGTCAGAGATGTTTGGAACTAGGTGTACTCGAAGGAGGCTTAGGAGCAGGGAGGAGGCTTAGGAGCAGGCACAATGGAGGAGGCTCAGGAGAAGAGCAGGCTCAAACGCAGGTCTTTGGCTTGTCTTCTAAGGGTGGACAGGATGCTACCAAGGGTGGACAGGGTGGTACTGAGGTTGAAGAGAGTGGTGAAGAGGAAGATGATCTGGAACGAGATGCAAGGTTGGCAAGATTGGCAGAGTTACAAGAGGCAGCAGAGGGGTAGAGTGATCGATGCCCTTACAGGTATTGTTTTCCAACTAACTAATGTTACTTGTACATGAGCAGAGGGGCAGTTATAAAGCCAAAGGGTACTAGGTGCTGGATCGAGATTGGTTGGGATGGCAGGGGGCATCGACGCTGTGTTAACACAGAGTTGGGAAATGCCATCCAATTTTGCTTTCCTGGGATGGTTCTTGCTGGAGGTCAACTAATTGCGGCGCATAATTGGGATCACTATGCCCTGAAATCATATGGCACTGCGGGTACTTGTCAGGACAAAGTTTGGGAGCTTTTTTGGGTAAGTTTGTTTTCATTGTTTAAATTATGTTGCATCTTATTTGGTTGATACTAATTGTTGGTTTTATGCAGAGTATATTTAAATTGGAGGAAGGTGTGGTTCCATCATATGCGAAGTCCATTTTCGAGACGTCAACGAGAAAGCTCACAAAGTACTCCTTCTCTGATGCACGAGTCAATGTTGTGACCGTGTATTACAAGACCAGGTTGCGTCAGCCCATGACAAACAAGCGAGCATCTACAATTTATTTACATATGCATGAGTACATGGAGAGTAGTGTGGATTGGATGTGTGTATATATGGCAGCTTGGGAATGGCTATGCGAATATTGGGTGTTGAAGGAGTTCAAAAATATTTCGAAGAGAAACCGAAGCAACCGAAAGAGCAAGCCTAGACTACAACGTTATGTGGCAGACAGACACGTGCGGATGGCACAACAATGGTATGAACTATTACAATCACTTGTAAATTGCTTCAAAAAATTGCATTAATTGAACTGATGTTGTATTTTGATGTTGCAGGAAGCTGAAATTGGTGTCGCTCCTTCTTTTATCGAGGTTTACCTCAGGGGGCACAGAGGCACAGATCCGGCACGCCCGGAGCAGCCGTGTGACGAGCTAGCAACACAAAAAGTGGTAAGTGTGTTACGTGCTCTCTATCTATGAACTGAATCTATCTTTTATTACATCCACTCGTGAACTTAATTTATTCTTACAGACAAAATATGATGAGTGTATCAAGAAAAAGCATGGAGATGTCGTAGATTATCTAAGAGCGGTGTTGGATATGGGTTCGGTGTACGAAGCCGGCGGAGGCATACCGCGTGGGAGAAGGTGTAAAGATAATGATTGTTTAAAGGTTAATTACTGTTGATTCATCACATTTGTTTTTTTTTTGTAGACTTGGATTAGGCAGTGGTTATTTGGAGCGTGACACCTATGTGGGACGACGGTCCTCTACTTCCGGTTCGAGTCGATCCCGTGTTGCAGACGCTGAGGAATTGAAAGAAAAATTAAGACGGTACGAGAAGAAAGTGGAACTCCAACAGCTACAGATGCAACAACAACAGCAAATGCAGATTCAGGAGCAGACGCAGATGCAACAGATGCAGCAGCAGATGCAATATTTTTATATGGCGCAGGTAACTTGTAATCTTAACAACTAAATAGTTTATTCGTTTACAAAATTTTCTACTTAAGATCTCATGAATAATTTCCTTTATGTAGTTCTTGGGTCAATGCAACACTGGAACTCAGTTCAATATGCCACAACAGTCTCAATTCAAGATGATGTTGTAGATAAACTACTGTTTTACTTAAGTTGGTATACTTATTACCATATTTGTGTTGAAGTCAGTAACTGAATACTTTTACTTTATGCAGTTCTTCCCTCAAGATGGTTTTGGATCGCAATTTGGTATGCCTCGTTTGATGCAGCCTGATCCATATGTTGGCTCTTCTCCACAGGTATAACTGCATTTCTTATTAACTCTACTTATAGTACGAAATACTAATCATATTTGTCTTAGGGTTCCCACAGTGATCAAGCCTATCCTCCACATTATCAGGGATTCATGTCAATGGTGGCCCCTGGATTGCAACCTTATCATGGTGTTCTCCCATCATTGCCCTTCACTCCAGGGCATAGTCAACCACCAACACCTCCAGGCGCCGCAGCGGTATGATTACTAAATCATTAGCTCTAATGAAAACATAGCTTAATTTGAACAATACTTAGCAATCTATTCAATTGCATAGTTGATAATACATTTAAGTCAATTACAAATGTGAGTTGGGCATTTGTGAATTTTAGAAAGATTGAGACATATGAATTGTATGTATTAATTCAAAGTTAACTTTTATTTTTTTCTCGTAGGGTTCCCCATCATGTAACACCTCATGTTTGCGATGATTTCCTCGATTTGAACGCCGGAGGTGCAAGTGGTGGAGCTCCGAACAATGACATGGAAGCGGATTAATCTTCACAATGGTCCATTGGAGTATTTGAATATGTGAACTCGTTGTTATATTGAAGTTAGCTGTTGTATGACTGTGTGAACTCGTTTTATTGTGTTTTTCTTATGACTATGGCCTGTATGCAATGTGTTTGCATTGTCGTTTTAGTTGCTGCTGTGTTTGACTTGTGTTGAATGTTGTATATATGTGTTGGAATTGTTGAATGCCTGCTGGAATGTGGCATATATGGCCAGGAGGCTCCCCACCCAGGGAGGCAGCGAAAGCAGCTGCGATTTCTTTTTAAAAAGCCAGTAAGGCTATTGGTGTGGGCCAAGCTGACGGTCATAACTGCCATATGGCCATCGGTTTTGCTCCCAGACCGACGGCTATATGGCCCCCAAGGAGAACACGTTTCCACCTTATTGCTGTCGGTACGCTCGGGGGGGGGGGGGGGATGCTTTTAATCCTAATAAATATGTCGGGAACCGCGGGCCAACACCTTTATGGCGTTATGGCCGTCGGTGTCGCCAGGCCGATGTTCTTAATTCGTTTTCAAACTAAAGTCGTCAGGTTCTTGATACCCGGCGGCTTTAAGTGCCTAAAGTCGTCGGGACCGAGAGCTATAAGGCCTTAAGAACGTCGAACAAGAGTCAATGGCTATGACCGTCGGTAGGCCGACAACTTTAGACTATAGACGTCGCTTACGGTACCTTACTGACGGCTATAGGACTGATATTTCTTTGCCCAATTCCTGTAGTGGCCTTTTTGTCCGAATCAGGATAAATATCTTGTCTTTGCAGCTAGCCATATAAGACGAATGTGATTCAATACAAATTTACTAGTCGGTTTCCAAAATACGACACATGTTAACAAAACGAAAAACAAGCAATAGCAAGTAGACAACCTTTTAAAAAAACAGCAAGTGGACTAGCAGGCCGCACATGAGCCTTGCCTAAAGTTGAATCTGACACACACAAAATTGGGGTAGAACCAAGTAATCGAGTGGTCTCGCTCAACAGAAGTGTTATAAGGATGTAACAAATGGTAAACTTTCAACTAAACAAATATCAATAGTTCTTGCAGCCTCTAAAACCTATGAGTAGATGGGGATGACCACAAGGGTGTTGGAGTTGTCATCAAACCCTAGGATGTGTCCTTAACCGGCCCAACTTGATCGACGGTTGATCGGGCGAAAAAAGGGTTATACAATAGTTTCAATAGAATATATATTTGTAATAATTAAAGAAAATAGAGCCCACCCTGATACAGTATGGACATGAGGCCGGCTCCATTTAAAATAGACTTGATAAACTTTTCATGAAATACTAGAACACCCAAGCCAGAGTGCATAAGATGTCGTGGTGACCATTACAAGTTGATGTTATCATGTCATTCGAGTCTAACTTGCATATGTCCCTTTCCCTTTTGATCCTGTTCATAGTTCCTCGGCAAAACAAGAGTTGACGTGGTTTTATGGTTTAAAGATGTTGGCTATAATCCTACTAACAAACTCACTTGATAGTTCATTTAACGTGCATAAGTATAAGTAATCAAGGGCAGTGATGTCAATTTCAGGTTTTTTTTTTATTTTGCTAAAGAGCATAAAGGTGTGGTTTCCATCAACATTGGATCAATGCTGTACTGACCTTCGGAGGCATGAACTTTAATATATTTTTATGGATATAACAGTAATTTTGTAAACCATACTCTTAGACGTCATTCCACAAATTTTGAGAAACCTAACAACAATTCGTAGCTCTAGTTCAGTAATTTCTTAAGCCTTGATATCAACAGTTTTTAAACCTAGCTAAGTAATCTACCGAATATCGGATGCTCAACAATTTTGAAACTCCTACTTGGAATTTGTTAGGGATCCATTAACAAGTCGCACATTCAGGAACAAAACACAAATGCAGGGCCTTCATTTACAAGGAATAGTAATGGTCACATATATTAACATAATCTCTGCATATGTTTTCAACATTTCATAAAATTTCCTTAGTGGTAATGGATAACCACCTTAATTTAGCAATCCATATGTTCGTTTTATGGGGCTCTTTAGTTTGTTGCCAATGAAAACCTGACCAATTTTTTGTGTGCCCACACAATTTGCTTTGGTTTGGTTCTATTCCAGACTTTGGTGTGCCCTAAAATTTTGGGCAATGCATGTGTAGAGATCTGGCCAAACCATCGGCGAGAAAAACATTCGCCCGCATGTTGCAATCGCTGCCAACAGAAGAAGGAATGAGGTGGCACCATCACGTTGTCCACTTCATGAGTACATTTAGTGAAAAAATAAATTAATGCCACGTGGACCCCACATGTCATACAAACAATTGTGATACGTGTTAGTAATGCTACGATCCAAACATTCTTTTACCAACGAATTAGTGTTACCCGTATTTTGGTATTACCATGTTTTGGTAAGATAAAAATAAGTAATCATCTAAACAAGCCCTATGTAGGTTGAAGCTCCCGTTGACTCATCGAGAATGACTGTTGTCAAACAATATATATACATATACATTTATATACATACATACATACTAAATTTCGTAAAACCTCAAGCTTAGACCTCATTCCAGAATTCAAGAAACCTACAAGATTTTGGAAGTCTAGTTCAATAAGTTCTTAAACATAGGTATCAACAATTTTCTAAACCTAGCTAAGCAATTAATTTCTTGAACCTTGAGAAGGATGTTCATCATTTTTGAAACCCCTACAGGAAGTTGTCTAGAAAGACATTAACTAGTTGCACACTACAATAAAATACCAATCAAAACCTTCAATTTACCAGGAAAAATAATGTCATAGATTTCAAAGCTGTGCATGTACTCAACATTTTCATAAAATTGCCTTATTGATAATGTATTACAGCTTCACGTAATTCAGTGTAGGTTTGTCAGTACCCTGCATACCGAGTACCCCCGCGCACAAGATGAAACTGCTAAGGACCTTACCTCCCCGTAGAGGCAAGCTCCATAGCTGCAACGTGCCTCGCATAGCCGGACCTTGCCTCTCCTCAGAGGTGGGCAACATACATCTGGTGAAGGAACACATGACTAAATAGCTTTATCTCCTTAATAAGATGTGTTGTGAAATGGACGCTGATGTCAAAAAAGGCAGGTGTAAAATACATCTCAAGGAAGCATAAAGTTTCATAGTGCCTTTTTCCAATGACTCGAGATCTTCTTCACATAGTACTTTTTGACCAATTGCATTGAAGAAAAAGCAAAAGTTCATTATAGCCTCCCGAACATTGACCGGTAGGATATTCCGAATTCCAACAACAATCATTTGTGTAAGCAATACATGGTAATCATGATATTTCACACCGGGAGCTACTTTTAGATTTGGAAATGAAATAAGCCGTGAGACGTTTGTCGAGTAGCCGGATGGTACTTTCACAATTTTCAAGAACACACAAAACTCTTTCTTTTCATTTTTTGAAAGGGTGATGCATGATGTGGGTAGTTTCGTTCCTTTATTGAGTCATCGATCCACAACTCAGGCCTAATTCCCAATTTCTTTAGATCTGCCCGTGCATGTCCATGGTCCCTAGTTTTCCCATTCTTGTTAAGCAATGTCCCGAGTAGGCTCTCAGACACATTCTTCTCAACATGTATTACATCAGTCGAATGACGGGCATCTAAGTCTTTCCAATACGGTAGCTCCCAAAAAATCGATTGCTTCTTCCACATGTCATCTTCGCCTGTATTTTGCCAGTCTTTTTCCGCTTACCAAGGACAACATGGATATCCTTGACCATTGCATAGACTTCATGACCCGTGAGATGAGGTGGAGGATGCCTCTTCTCAGTGTCACCATTGAAATTATCCTTCATACTCCGAAATGGGTGCTTCATTGAAATGTAGAGTCGATGTCTCATGTACACTATTTTTTGTGACTCGCTCAAGTACTGTGAGTCTATTTCTCTCAAACAATGTGGACATCCCCAACCTACTTTCTTACTCTGTCCGGACAAGTTACATGCCGCTGGAGAATCACTAACAGTAAAAAATAAAAGGGCTTTGAGGCAAAAGTACTCACGTTGTGGTCATCCCAGGCCTACACTCCATCGTTGTACTACAAATGCTTCAGATCTTCAAGTAGAGGCCTAAAATATGTGTCGATGTCATTCTCAAGTTATTGTGGCTCTGGTATCAGTCCTGACATCATAATATATTTTCGTTTGTTGCACAACCAAGGAGGAAGGTTCAAAATTGTAAGCACAATTGGTCATGTGCTATGTGTGCTACTGTTCAAAAAAGGATTCATGCCATCGGTGCTAATTGCGATCCTAATATTCCTCGGATCAATGGAAAATTCAGGATTTTGTGAATCAATATTTCGCCACTGTGTGGCATCAACAGGATGTCTTATCATTCTAGCATCCTGCTTATGCTTCTCTTTGTGCCATCGCAACAATTCTGACTCCTTCTTGTTTGCAAACCAACACTTCAAACGAGGAATGATAGGAAAGTACCAAAACACCTTTTTAGGCCCTCTTTTTCTTCTATTGCAGTTCTCTTCATCACCGTCGTCTTTCCTACGATTGAATCTGTCCACTCCACAAATAGGGCATTTCTAGAGGTTTTCGTACTCAGGTCCACGATATAAAATACAATCATTCTTGCACGCGTGGATTTTCTCCACCTCCAAACCAAGTGGACAGATTATCTGTTTTGCCTCATAAACTGTCGTAGGGACTGTGTTGCCTTGGGGTAACATGTCCTTAAGGAGCATCAACAATTCCTTAAAACTACAATCACTCCATCCGTTGCTCACCTTCAACTGGAAAAGTTTTGCCATCGCAAACAGACTGGTGTACTTATCCGCACAACCATGATACAATGGCTTCTTCGAGTCTTCGATCATCTTCTTGTAATTTGTAAGTTCACCGTTACTGTACTGATCATCGTCGTCATGTCTCTCGACATTGTGTATTATCTCCTCTACGTTATGCACCTGAATCTCAATGTCATCATCGGTGAACCCTGATATATTTGGCTCGTTCACATCCTCGTCGTGATTTTTTTTGACACTGGTAGGGACCTTCCTCTCCAGATATGAATCTCTCATATCTGCTTCATTAAGCCCCTCCTCCCCATGTTTGTTCCAACATCGATAATCTACCATGAATCCATGCGTGATCAAATGTGACCTCAACACTTCATCTGTGCAATATCTCTTCTCATTTTTGCAATGTTTGCAAGGACAACAAATAGTCTATCTAATGTTGTCCAACATGTCTTTCTTCGTGAAAGTGATAAATGCATCTACCCCTTGGATATATTCATTGCAAAGATGCGGCCCATACATCTAACTTTGATCCGACGACATCTAGGTACAAAAAAGAAGAGCTAAATCAAAGAAATTCGAAGCCACTGATAGTCAACATCTAAAGGTAAAAAAATAGTAAGGAATAGGAGAGTAGGAGAGGACTAACCCTTTGTTTTAAGATCCACTAATAATCACCGCAATACTTTTAGAATGAAAGAGGGAAAGAACAGGGCAAGAACAAGGCAGATCTGGTAGCCACTTGTTTTGCCACAGCAGGGAGGTCGTAGAAGGGCAACAGATATAAAGCAAGCCTCTCTATAGATGGAATGACAGACGGGCCCGCTTCCACAACTAATGTAGACGCGCCAGACCGGTGGTTATGGGAGACGCGTCTGATGCCATAATGAAAGGAGACGAGATGCAACCAAAGTCCGTCTAAGTTACCTAACAAATATGAGTCGCGCTTTATAAAAGCGTGTCTCCCATTTGTTAGAGAGGAGGGCGCGTCTTGGATACCTACTTAACTGAGACGTGTTGTATTGTAACGTGTCTCCTTGTACGTTCAACAGAGCCATGTCAGATCCTCGCTGAAGTGGGCTCATCTCGCTTAAGCTTATCAGAGACGTTCTCTTTTTAGCACGTCGCACATCTTTGTCTTCTATTTGGGTTTCTTACGTAGTGAATGGAGACTCATTACTGCTTGAAACATAAATCGGCTACATCATTCAATTAACATGGGAGATTAAAAATAGGCCCAAGATCTAAACCGAACGGTCCATATTCAGGGTATCTTAAAATCTCAGGAACAGGCATATAAGGCACCATTTACTGTGAATCTCCCGCCTCGGGTACAGGATAACAAGGCAGATTTGGAGCAGCAGACATTGGAGTCGAAGCGGGCAGTGGACCAATGGCAGCAGGTTCAGAAGAGGAAATGGTGGCAGAAAGGAAATATTAATTACCCCTCCCCTACTGTCACCCCAGCTAATAGCCAATACTTCAGAGACAGACTTAAAGGCCAATGCTATAATTGCCTTTCTTTTGACCATTTCAAGTCGCAATATAGAGACCCCAAGAGATGTTGGGTTTGCTAATCCAACGGGCATATCTCTTCCCACTTCCCAAGTAAGGTTTGCAGTTATGGTACAGAGAAACGTGATGCGGCTATATTTTCCACTGTTACCCCCCGACACAACAAACCATCCCGCCTCTTTTCTACTCCTGCCATATCTCATCACAGCACTCCCCTCTCTACCAAATCCAATCTGACTATGGAGAGAAGAAGCTCACTTAGTGATGATCCTCTGAGTTTTCGTCGTCGAGTTGATCATGGTGTGGACCGATCTGAGAGATCGGTTCTTACTTCCCACGGTAATGCCATCAAATTTCCAGGTAACCCAAGGCTCAGGCCCCGCTATGCAGAGAGGGTGATGAATCTGTCTGATGATATGGTTCAACGACTTCATTTGCTCACCAGTAGAGCATTCCTGGCTACTGAAGATGGTGTCCTTGGTGTGAGCTCGTGTGAAGAGCTCAAGTAAGCCATCATCCATCACCTTGAGTTTCGCAAATATGAATTTCATGTCTTCCGCAGCTCTCCAAAGCCATTCCTGGTGTTCTTTATCAGTGAAACTTCAAGAGATATTGCCTTTGCTAGAGGCCATATCAGTGAGGGCCCCTTTGAGTTCAGTTTTCACTCATGGGATGCTGACGCCAATGGTGAGAGATGTGTAATCTCGTTTCATGTCAAGATTAGCCTCGAAGGCATCCCTCATCATGCTTGATATGAGGAGTCTGCTTCCAAAGTACTGGGAGACTCTTGTGTTATTCATCATGTGGCTGCTGAGTCTCGACAAAGGGAAGATCTGCGTACTTTTGTCTCCTGAAAATTCTGTCAGGACTCCAACCGCATCCCACAGATTGTCTATCTCACTCTCTCTCAGCGAATGGGGCAGCAAGGTGTTGACTCGCAGGCCCACTTGACAAGGCCAAGAAGTCTTCAGCATGGTCACACCTACATAATTATTGTTCATATCGACTATGTGGAGGACCTATTTTTCTGCCATTATCACCCGGAGGAATTATTGGCTGAAGGGAAGAAGTCGCTTCATGAATTCCGCTGGCAATATGGAAGAATCGATGGTGATCTTTCTGAGGAGGAGATCTTCCCTCCTAGCCATGGTTGTCACCCCACTATGACCCACTGGCATCCCCCAGGGATGATGATGATGATCAAGATACTGCTGATCGCCGCACTAGGCCTCGACCACTCATGGCTTGTATGGCTAGTGGGCTGGGGAACAGAAGTGGGAACAGAGGACATTCCCCTGTTCGCTCTCGTCGGGACAACTGGGGGCCGGGAGAAAGTTCCAATCGGCGTAGGGCCATTACATCACCCCCACCTTCACGAGGAGATCCGACTTTGGATGAGCGTCCAGCTCTTCGACAGCTCTGGAAAGCAAAGGCACCACATATTCAGTCTGTCCCGATTGACAATACATCTTATTCCGTTAGCAACAACCTGACGGAGACAGAAACTTTGGGTTCTGTGTTCTCGGATGCTATCATTATCGTCCCAATTCCTGACCTGTGGCTCCCTCATGAGGTGTTGACCGATGCACAACAAGAGGACGGACAAGAGGACGGATGGAACTTCTCTTCTGACGCTATTGTTATCCAACCCTCCGCTGAAGCTTTCAAGGAAGTCCAGATAGTGGCCCCTCCCTGTGCCCTCTTACCACATGAGCAGCCACCAGTGCCGCCACAGGAAGGTAATGCTCCTGCAGACATAGGAACAGTCGTAGAAGTACAACCAGCAGACGCTACTGAGCTGGAGAGTGTGCCACCAATTATAGAGGTAGTGGAGGAAGCTTCAGACATTACCAAGCTCCTGGACTTTGCAGAAGAGATTGCGCTTCCCACGCCTCCTGCACTTCTTCCCACCCCTAAACTGAACTGTGAAGATAATCCAGATGACTCCCTGCCAACCAAAAATGTTTCCAAGCAACAGCGCGACAGTCCAAGACTCAAGAACAAAGGAATGCATCGCAAGCCGGCCATTACGTTGGCCCAAGAAGTTCGTGCAAAAAATGAGGTCTCATTAAACCTGACCAATCTCTGGACGATACGAGCCTTCAGCAGTACCTGGACACTTCAAAAAGCCTCTCTCTCCTTCAGCAATTGAAGCCATTTCCACCCTGATGACGGTGGCTGAGCAGAACAAGAAGTGCATGACCAAGGAAAAGGGAAAGGAGAAGAAGAAGGCCAAGAAGATTGATAATGAGGTGGAAATTGTGCCTGCATGACGATCACTGTGGTTTATCCTATTAGTAGTGTCAGTGATGCAATGTTCAATATGTTTTGCTGTCAGATATTAGTCCCAGCTGGCAACTGCTATGCCTCCTACTGTCTTTGTCAGTCTTTTAGTTGGAGTTCCTTCGTGTCCTCTCCCTTAGGTAATTGGGATTTACTTCCCCATCTCAGTAGTTGGATGTTGATCTGGACTCATGCCTCATTTTGTATTCGAGTGTGGTTTCCTTGTTTTGCTCAGTATGGTCACTTAAATAGCAATATTGCCTGTTGGTTGAATTCTGCTACAATTGCACTAGCGGCTCTATGGATCATCTTTAACCACTTATGTTGTTCCTTCTGTTGGTTGATGCGTAACTCCTGGAATGGATAGTCGGTGTAATACCCTGAATATTTTAGGAAAAAATTTATAACAGTCAGAAACACATACGGTTGATCAAATTTTGACTTCTTGAAACTTTGATCTGATAGACGATTGAAGACTGTGGATGCGTTGGGCTCGTCGAGACGATTCCGTTTCACTACTCATATGCTTGATTTGGAGATCGGATGGGTCGGTTGGGAGCTGGTTTATTTTAAACTGTAGGATGAAACTTTTTATTTTAGGTCAACTTGCCTAGAAAACTACCGATCTCCTTTTCTCTCCCAACTAGCATCGCTGTTTTTCCCCAGCAGCCGCCACTAGGGTTCCCAGGACTCTGCTGCCCCGATTTCTGACGTCGCCTTGCCGTGAGCTGCCTGCTTCCCCGTCTCTATGGTGTGGCTTGCGACCTTCCACGATTGTCTCTTTTCTCCTGTCCTGCTGCAGTGCCGCTGCCCTCCCACAAGTTTGGTTCGGCTGCCACTTAATCTATCTGTTGTCCCTAGTTGGTAAGTTTCTGCTGCTGCTATACAGTGCCTACAGTGAATGCTGCTGCTTTTGTTTAAGGTTTAGGAAGGAAGTGGATCGCTGCCTTGTTTGTGCCTGAATCTGCTGCCGTAGGATCACAGAGCTGGTCTCCGTGTCTTTCTGCTGCTAGTTTTGCTGCTGCAGCAGGAGATTTGCTGTTTTCGCTTCATTCCTTTGCCGCGTTTAATCTTCTAGCTACTTCCACCGCTGGGTTGGTGCTGTTGTCATTCAGTACTGCTGCTGACTTATTCATTTCTTGTCTACTACTTACTGCTGGTAATTGCTAAGAACTGCGCTATTTTTGTATTACATGTTGTGCTAGTTGACTTGCTACTGCTTGGCATGATTTTTATTATCTATTGTGATTGCTGCTGATTCAATTAGCAAACTATTCGATAAGCAAAGTTTTGAGAAAATTTTGTTTATGTCCACAATGCATTGCTATATTAATCTGTCCAAAAAATTAAAATTTATGCGTATAACAACAGGTAGTCAATTTTTAATCTTCTTGCATCAAATAGATGTTACTTTAAGTGTGGTTAAATTTAATAGGCTTTGAGGGCTACGCCGAAGAGAGTGCAATTTCAGAGTCTCGCCGGGGTTAAGGCAAGTGCATGACGGGTTTATCCTAATATGTGTGTATTGCTTGTGGTTAAGCTTTCTTGTGCCTTAATTCGTTATTTGTGGTTTCAAGATTCAATTGCTTAATAACTCCATTTTATTCATGTTCAAGATTTAAGTTATTCATTTAATTGTCGTTCAAGTACCGGTTAAGTCCGGAGTCATTCTTATATTCAAGTTCCTGTGCTGGCCCCACTTGCTCAGCTTTACCGGTAAATGCTAAGGAGAATTCAAGTGTCGTCCATTTTAGACGGAAACTACTATTTCATTGTTCTTCCATTCAAGTTCAAGTATCGCTATGTTTAATTCAATTTGATTCTATTTTTCTTCAAGCTCTAAGTATACTTGCTGAGTGTTTTTACTCACTGTTGTGTTTATTTGGTTTTTAGGTACTCGTTGATCAAGCATGCATTGGGAAGAGGGTAGCATCTGCACTTGAGCACTCAAACCATTTAATAAGCTTAGTTTATTGAAATTCTTAGTTAATTACATACTTTTTGTGTCATTGAGACTGCGTTGTGGTTATTTGAGTCTTTAATCCTCTTGTGGGAATGAATATAAGTTTAATAGTGTTGCTATATAATGTTATGCATATTATTGTGTTTGGTTGCTCGCGGATGATAGAGTTTTCAAAGGAGATTCTGCCAAATTTTTTAATATTTTTCTGACTTAGTGGTAATGTTTAAATAATTTTAGTAGCGTCCAGGATGTTCATACCTAGGGTGTTACAGTTGGTACTCAGAGCCTAAGTTTTATAGTTTACCTAGATCTTTTAATGTCTTGCGAGTAAAAAATAAAATTAACTACATAGATCTAAAATTAAATTTGACACACTTATGCACAATAAGACGGGTTCATGGGAAGAACTTTCATTCTTCTTTTCGTTGCATTTTTCTCATGTTTATTTTTCTTATGATGATATGTTATTTAGTTATACTTTTCTGTACTTTAGAATTATGCCGCTGCGACGGAGTGCACGTGTTGCCGCACGTGGGAGAGGTCGCGGGAGAGGTCGTGGTGGTGGTGGTCGCGGTAGATGTGATGCTAACCAAGAGGTTGAGCACGAGCAAGTAAACCAAGTAAACAAAGAGGTTGAAGGAGGGGAGGAACACTAAGGGTCCCTTTGGTTCAGCTTCCCCAACCAAATTCTCTACAAAAAAGCTAAAATCCCAACCAAAGGCCTTTCTCACAGAATTAAATTATTGAAAATCTGCAGATTTTACTAGTGCAACTCGGAATCTGTCTAGACCCCAGATTTTCCAGATTCCTATTCTCACTTTTTCCCCAAATTTACCCACCATGCCACTAGTTACACAACAAAATATTATTTTTCTTTTTCCTCTCCCACCCAGCACCCTCGTCGTGAGGGCCGCCGCCTTGTTGCCACTCCACGGTGATGCCCCGCCGCCTGTTCGCGTGTGGGAGGCCGCCCTGCCTGCTGTTTCGTGCGTGGGAGGCCGTCCCTTTGAGACTGAGAGGCCGCCGCCCCTGTTGTCCTTCGCGCAGAAGGCCACCACCCTTGTCGCCCTTCGCGCGGGAGGCACGCCCGACTCGCTGCTTCCCGTCGATCGTGGAAGTCGGTGCCTATGCACTAGAGGCCGCTCTGTGCTATGGTCGTTGTCGAGGGCCCCGCCGCGGTGCTCAACTTCCCGGAGATGGCCGCGTCCCTGCCCCACCCGGCCTCCACCGCGCGACGCGACGTGCAGGCCGCGGTCTCGCTCGCCGCGACCATGGACCACGTGGGCGGCGCGACAATGACGCATCAAGGGCAGGCGTCGTTCGACGAGGAGAAGGAGGAGCTTGAGGAGATCGTCGATTTGTCGTCAATTAGAGAGGACTTTGTTGGGGACCTCATGTCATCCTGAACACCTTTCCAAGACTGCGGCCCATCAGCTGCAGTACGAGCAGGCATAGACACATGTCGGCATAGTGGCGCACGATGAGCTAGTCGTTCTTGGGCTCGAGGGATCTTCTCTTGACGCAGCCGGACGGCATTGTATCTTCCTAGTTCGGTCCGCTCCTGCTATGGAACCCGTAAAATTATGACTCCATCTACCTAGCTCCGTCTCTGATGGCTCTCTATAGTTTTTACACATGAAAAAATACGCATTCATAATGCTATTATAGGAACTTTTCTTAAAAAATCCACAGCTGACAGTTTTTTTTAGCCAAACGGATTTCAGCTTCCCCACAGCTGACAGCTCACGACAGCTTCCTCACAGCTCACAGCTAGAATCAGATTTTTAAGAATCTACAGCTGAACCAAACACACCCTATGTGGCTGTTGAAGTTCCTATTGCTCGGGGTTGTAATGTCGTGGTCCAGACAATGACATTCGCCAGGTGGATGTCTATGCGCTTGGACACCTTTGATGGTTTTGGAACACCTACCGATGCTGCTGATTGGCTACGAAAGATGGAGAAGGTCATGACTGCTTGTAGGATGACAGAGGAGGAGATGATCTTGTTCATTCCTCACCAGTTGACAGGTCAAGCTGATATTTGGTGGGTAGGACAATGTGACGCTTGGACTCCTGCTCGTGGTGCTATCACTTGGGAGGTATTCTTGGCACAGTTCAAGGCTAAATATTATCTAGATTCCTTCAGAGATAAGATGAATGATGAGCTGAACCATATCCAACAAGGGGACAAAACAGTGGATGAGTATGAGCGAGATTTCAGCAACATCGTTCGCTTTGTGCCTAGTGTTGCAAGCAATGAACGTGAAAAATCTAGGAAGTTTTTTATGGGGCTTAACGCTCGGTACCAAGAGGTGATGGGTAGAAACCCTCCCACT
Source organism: Tuctoria greenei (assembly GCA_036927565.1). NCBI lineage: Eukaryota > Viridiplantae > Streptophyta > Magnoliopsida > Poales > Poaceae > Tuctoria > Tuctoria greenei. The sequence continues at coordinate 96,854,008 of JAYESD010000001.1, forward strand.
ACATAAATCACAACGGTTGAGGAGGCCAAAGGTATGGAGACTCAGTTTCAGCTTACAGCTCTACAGAAGAAACGTAATGGGAATGGGAGTAATATTGGAAAAGATCATAAGAGGGTTCATCATGAGGGAAGAGAGTCCTCTCAACATACCTCTTTCAAGAAGCCTAAGACCAACAATCTATCTCAACAATCTTTCAAAACCAAACAGTTAGTTGCTCAATCTTCCACAGGGCAGCACACTTCGAGTGCCTTGTTTATGCATCCAGGTCCTGGACAAGGTTTGATTTGTTTCAAGTGTGGGAAGCCTCATCGTGCTTCAGACTGTGGTTTTTCTGGGACTTGCAGTCTTTGTGGGAGAGAGGGTCATATGGCTCTGGTTTGCAAGAAAAACCCAGATTCTATTATCAAGTGGCAGAAGCCAAACTCTTCCTCACTAGGACCAACATCTATGGCTAGCTCCAGGGGTTCAGCTCCGACAGTCAATGCTCCTCGTGGTACCGTTCAAATGATGACTGGTCCCGCAGCTCCACATTACCAGTTCCCTTAGTAGCATTTTCCTCCATCAGGCTACTATTGGCCTGCGCCTCAACTTCCTGCTCCATATGTTCCACTATAGTTGCCTGCTCCTCCTGCTCCTGCTGCTCAGCCTGCTCGGCATGCTGTAGGCGGTTCTTCCTCCACCCCTATAGGAGTCTACACCATGCCAGCACAATCCTATTTGAGTTGTCCAGATGTGGTTTCAGGTACTCTTATTGTTGACTCTCATGACGCTCATGTTTTATTTGATTCGGGTGCTAACTTTTCATTCATTTCACTTTATTTCGTAAGAAAGGCGAATATTTCCAGTCAAGAGATATCTCAGTCGGTTCGTGTTAGTTCTCCTGGGGCTTGGTTTCTAGTTTTGTTGTGTGTCCTTGTTGCACTATTTCTATATGGGATGACAAATTCGTAGCTAATCTAATGGTGATTCCACTACAGGTTTTTGATGTTATCCTCGGCATGGATTGGCTACACCGCTATCGAGCCATTAAATCTTGTTTTTGGAAAACGGTTACGTTAGAGGCGCCATCTGGGAAGACTATCACTTTTCAGGCGGATGCACCTCTTTGTTCTTTATCGGTGATGGCAAATCTTTTTCCTGGTCATTATCTTGTCTCTTGTGAAGACAGGCTTTCTATGGAGCCTTGTTGGAAAGCAGGCAAGGGCACTGATGATTGAGGAGATTCCAGTAGTGCAAGACTATTCTGATGTCTTCCCTGATGAGCTGCCAGGAATGCCACCTAAGCGAGAAGTTGAGTTTTGCATTGATCTTATACCTGGTACCCGTCCTGTATCCATTGCTCCCTACAGATTATCTCGTCCTTTTGAATAGGAGTTAAGGAAGCAATTGGATGATCTATTTGCCAAGAAGTTGGTACGCCGTAGTGTTTCACCTTGGCGAGCTCCAATATTGTTCACTAAGAAGAAAGATGGAAGTTGGCGTATCTGTGTAGATTATCGTGGCTTAAATGTCGTGACGATTAAGAACAAGTATCCATTACCTCGCATTGATGTTTTATTTGATCGATTAATAGGAGCCAAAGTCTTTTCCAAAATCAACCTTCAATCTGGCTATAATAAAATTCCTGTTCGAGAGGAGGATATTTAGAATGCAACTTTTTCCACCATGTATGGTCATTATGAGTTTAGAGTTATGCCTTTTGAACTCACTAATGCACCTACATACTTTATGGAGACAATGAATAATATGCTTCATGGATTGGAGGAGTTTGTAGTGGTCTTTATTGATGATATACTCATCTTCTCCAAGTCCGAAGCAGAACATGAGAAATATTTGAGAAGAGTTCTTGAGACTGTAAGGAGTCAGAAGTTCTATGCCAAATTGAAGAAGTATGAATTTTGGCTCTCAGACGTTGGCTCCCTAGGTCATGTAATTAATCAACATGGCATCTCGGTTGATCCGAGCAAAGTTTCTATAATAGTTGAATGGGAAAGACCAACCAATGTCAAGGAGGTTAGGAGTTTCTTGGGTATGGCTAGTTATTACTGTCGCTTTGTAAAGGATTTCCCTCGCATTGCTAAGCCTATGACACAAATTACTCAAAAGAATGGCAAGTTCTTGTGGACTCAAGAATGTGAGTGTTGCTTCCAATTATTGAAGGAGAAGTTGATCACTGCTCCTATCCTTGCCCTTCCTGAGCCTGGTCGGCGTTTCACTGTCTATTCAGATGCCTCTCGCGTGGGACTTGGTTGTGTACTTATGCAATAAGGAAAATTGATTGCCTATGCCTCAAGATAGTTAAATACGCATGAGCAGAATTATCACACCCACGATTTAGACTTGCTGCTGTAGTTTTCCCATTGAAAATCTAGAGACATTATTTATATGGGGAGTCATCTGACATTTTCACCGATCATAAGAGTTTAAAGTATATATTCACTCAAAAGGACTTAAACTTGTGGCAACAGAGATAGTTGGAGTTGATCAAGGACTATGATATAAATAACCATTACACACCTGGTAAAGCAAATGTGGTGGCTGATGCATTAAGTCGTAGAGCTACCCCTCCTACTATGAATTCCTTAATAGCTGATTTTGAGCGGATGGATATTTCTTATTGCTATGTTGGAGTTGTGGAGATAGAGACTCAACTAATATTATCATCAGATATCCCAGAACGAGTCTTAGAGGCACAAAAATGAGATCGCTTGTTGCTAGATGTTAAAAAATGAATTCAAGAAGGAAAGGTAGGAGATTTCACTTTGGACGCCATTGGGGCTGTTCGGTTTCGTGGTTGCTTATGTGTGCCACAACGATCTCAAGTTAAAGAGGATATCCTTAAGGAGGCACATCGTGCTCATTATACTGTACATCCTGGAGAGAATAAGATGTACCATGATTTGAAGAAAATCTATTGGTGGAAGATAATGAATGTGGATGTAGCAAAGTATGTGACTTCATGTGGGGTTTGCCAACGAGTGAAGGAGGAACATAAGAGTGTCGCTGGGAAATTACAATCCCTTGAAGTTCCCGTGTGGCCGTGGGAGGATATCGCTATGGATTTTATTGTTGGCTTACCCCGTTCCCCAAAAGGACGAGATACTATTTGGGTGGTAGTTGATCGTCTTAGTAAGGTTGCTCACATTATTCCTATTCGGTCAACGAGTTCAGCGAGTGATTTGGTGCCTATTTATATGAGAGAAGTAGTGCGACTGCGTGGTGTACCTCACACCATTGTTTCAGACAGGGATACTAAGTTTGTCTCCAAGTTGTAAGAGAGCTTACAATTAGCATTGGGCACAACACTAAGGATGAGCACCGCATTTCACCCTCAGACTGATGGACAGTCAGAGCGTACTATTCAAACTCTGGAAGATATGCTCAGATCATGCGTACTATCTTGGCAAGGAAGTTGGGAAGATCACTTACCTCTTGTGGAGTTCTCTTATAATAACAACTATCACTCTAGCATTCGATGTGCGTCATATGAGGCTCTTTATGGAAGGAAGTGTAGGTCGCCCCTTTGATGGGATGTGGTTGGTGAGAAAACTGTTTTGGGTCCAGATTGGTTCAACAATCGACACAGCGAGTTGCTGAAATTCGAGAACACATGCTTGCAGCACAAAGTAGGAAAAAGAGCTATGCTGATATTAGAAGGCGATACTTGGAGTTTCAAGAAGGTGATGAGGTTCTTCTTAGGGTGTCGCCTACCAAGGGTATTGTGAGATTTGGTACTAAGGAAAAGCTTAGTCCAAGATATATTGGACCCTTTGTTATCAAACAACGAGTGGGAAAATTGGCATATCGATTAGAGTTGCCAGAGTCAATGGGAGGAGTTCACAATGTATTCCATATCTCAATGTTGAGAAAGTATTTGAGGGATCCAGAGCATCACATAGTCGTAGAGCCAACGACTATTGAACAAGATCTATCAGTTGAATCTTGTCCTGTGAGGATTTTGGAAGCGTCAGAGAGGGTGCTTAGACGCAAGTCATTCAAGTTTGTGAAGGTTCTGTGGACAAACCAAACTGAGCGTGAAGCCACCTGGGAGCTTGAGTCTGAGATGCAAGAGAAATACCCAGAACTATTCAACAATACTGAGCATTTATAGTTTTCTTCAAATCATCAGTTTCGCTTCATTTCTCCTATAGCGATAATAAAGAATTTGAGGGCGAATTCTGTTGAAGAGGGGGAGAATGTAATACCCCGAATATTTTAGGAAAAAATTTATAATTTAGCGGTTAGAAACACATACGGTTGACCAAATTTTGACTTCTTGAAACTTTGATCAGATGGACGATCGGAGACCGTAGATGCGTAGGGCTCGTCGAGACGATTTCGTTTCACTACTCATATGTTTGATCTGAAGATCGGATGGGTCGGTTGGGAGCTGGTTTATTTTAGACCGTAGGATGAAACTTTTTTAGGTCAACTTGCCTAGAAAAATACCAGTCTCCTTTTCTCTCCCAACTAGCATCGTTGTTTTTTCCCAGCTGCCGCCACTAGGGTTCCAAGACACTGCTGCCCCGATTTCTCACGTCGCCTTGCCGTGAGCTGCCTGCTTCCCCGCCTCTCTGGTGTGGCTTGCGACCTTCCACGATTGTCTCTGTTTTCTCCTGTCCTGCTGTAGTGCCGCTGCCCTCCCACAATTTTGGTTTGGCTGCCACTTAATCTATCTGTTGTCCCTAGTTGGTAAGTTTCTGCTGCTGCTATACGGTGCCTACTCCTGTTATATGGTGAATGCTGCTGCTTTTGTTTAAGGTTTAGGAAGGAAGTGGATGGCTGCCTTGTTTGTGCCTGAATCTGCTGCTGTAGGATCACAGAGCTGGTCTCCGTGTCTTTCTGCTGCTAGTTTTGCTGCAGCAGCAGGAGATTTGCTGTTTTCACTACATTCCTTTGCCACGTTTAATCTTCTAGCTACTTCCACCACTGGGTTGGTGCTGCTGTCATTCAGTACTGCTGCTGATTTATTCGTTTCTTGTCTACTACTTCCTGCTGCTAATTGCTAAGAACTGCGCTATTTTTTTTAATTACATGTTGTGCTAGTTGATTTGTTACTGCTTGGCATGATTTTCATTATGTATTGTGATTGCTGCTGATTCATTTAGCAAACTATTCCATAAGCAAAGTTTTGAGAAAATTTTGTTTATGTCCACAATGCATTGCTATATTAATCTATCCAGAAAATTAAAATTTATGCATATAACAACGGGTAGTCAATTTTTAATCTTCTTGCATCAAATAGATGTTATTTTAAGTGTGGTTAAATTTAATAGGCTTTGAGGGCTACGTCGAAGAGAGAGCGATTTCAGAGTCTCGCCGGGGTTAAGGCAAGTGCATGACGGGTTTATCCTAATATGTGTGAATTGCTTGTGGTTAAGCTTTCTTGTGCCTTAATTCGTTATTTGTGGTTTCAAGATTCAATTGCTTCATCACTCTGTTTTATTCATGTTCAAGATTCAAGTTATTTATTTAATTGTCGTTCAACTACTGGTTAAGTCCGGAGTCGTTCTTATATTCAAGTTCCTGTCAGTAAGTGTTGGCCCCACTTGCTCGGCTTTACCGGTAAATGCTAAGGAGAATTCAAATATCGTCCGTTTTAGATGGAAACTACTATTTCATTATTCTTCCATTTAAGTTCAAGTATCGCTATGTTTCATTCAATTTGATTCTATTTTTCTTCAAGTTCTAAGTGTACTTGCTGAGTGTTTTTACTCAATCTTGTGTTTATTTGGTTTTTAGGTACTCGTTGATCAAGCATGCATTGGGAAGAGGGTAGCATCTGCACTTGAGCACGCAAACCATTTAATAAGCTTAGTTTATTGAAATTCTTAGTTAATTATGTACTTTTTGTGTCGTTGAGACTACACTGTGGTTATTTAAGTCTTTAGTCCTCTTGTGGGAATGAATATGAGTTTAATAGTGTTGCTATATAATGTTATGCATATTATTGTGTTTGGTTGCCCGCGGATGATAGAGTTTTCAAAGGAGATTTTGCCAAAATTTTTAATATTTTTCTGAGTTAGTGGTAATGTTTAAATGATTTTAGTAGCGTCCAGGATGTTCATACCTGGGGTGTTACAGTCGGCTATCATCATACTCCTTCTTATCCTGGAATGTAAGGGGATTGAACAATGGAGCCAAACGTGCAGCGGTCAGACAAACCATTCAAAGTCATCAGCCAATGGTAGTTTGCTTACAAGAGACAAAACTTGCTGTAATGGACACGCAAGATATAACAGCTACTCTGGGTGCACAATATGTTGACAACTTCGGTTACCTGCCTTCAGAGGGTACTCAAGGAGGTATCCTCCTCGCTAGCAACAGTACCCGCAGAACATTAACCAATTTCTTAATACCTAATTTCTCTATCTCAGCAATAGTTGTTGATAACAGAGCATCCGAGACAACCATAATTACAGGCGTTTATGGGCCTCAATTGGACCTGGACAAGAGACGGTTTCTCGCAGAGATCAAGCAACTTAAAGCTGTTGTTAGTCAAGCTCGGCTGATACTGGGTGACTGCAATATGATTTACCGGGATGAAGATAAAAACAATGGATGCCAAACAGAAAATCGATGTTGAGATTTAGCAATGCTCTCAACTTTATGGAAGTTAAAGAAGTTCCCTTGGGCGCCAATTCACCTGGTCTAATGAGCAACATCAGCCCACCTTAACATGAATAGACAGAGCGTTTACCACGATGAACTGGGTAGATGTCTATGGCAATCCGGTATTACACCCATTATCATCTTCGGCCTCAGACCACTGTCCAATTGTGATGATGCCATTTGAGGACAAATTCCGTAGTTGTATTTTCAGATTTGAAGCCTTCTGGCACAAAATGCTTGGATTCCATGACTGCGTGCAAAAGGCTTGGCAACAGCCAACTCCACACCCACACAATGCTCTGCTCACACTTCATATCAAATTAACCAGAACAGGCAAGGCTCTCCGGAGGTCATCGAAATCTCTAATACCCCAACGAAAATTGGCTCTGTTCCTTTGTAAGGAAGTATTCCTCTGATTAGATGAGGCTATAGAACACCATTGTCTCTCTGATGCAGAAGTAGACCTCAGGTCAGTATTAAAAAGTCGCATTCTAGGTCTTGCAGTCATTGAAAAGTCGCGAGCCAAGCAGTGGTCCAAACTGTCTTGGATTCGCAAAGGGGACACCAACATGATATTCTTTCATTATATGGCGAACACTAGAAAGTGAAAGAAACTTAGATCCAAATGAAAAACTTAGTCACTAAAAGATTTTGGTACAGAGAGATCAAAACTAAAAACAAATACATCATAAGTGCTAATCGTCTTGATTAGCACATGAACACGTCGATGGCGCACCTTCTTCCACCCTTTTTGTGTCTCTCAGATTGCTTGAGGAAGTGGCCATCTAGCCAATATGGCGACGGCCACTAGAAGAGCAGTTGAGGCCTTTTCTCCCCTTGTTTCCCCTCTTATTTGATCGGTTACTAATTACTGTGATTGAATTAATTTGATCCAAAAATCGTACCATATTTATACTTAGTAGAGGGGCGCAAGAGGGGGCCTCCAACCGTTAGAAGAGATGTGTCCCCCGATCTGGGACGCGTCCTTCGGTTGGTTGTGTCCCTTCATTAGGACACATGAAAATTAAAATTAATCACCTGATTAATTATCTTAATTACAAGTTCATAACTAACATTCTCCCCCTTGAACTCGAATCTTAAAACTTACCCACTTCCTTAATACTAAACTTAGTTTCAATCTCCTCATGCTTGACATATATGGCACGACGCATCAAAACAGCCATTTACATACTGTTTGACTCAAAGACCACAATACATCTCACATTTAAAAAATGACCATACTCTTAATTTTGGCCCCTAAGTATCTAGTGATCATAGGTTCTCCCTTAAATCCATGCTAGTCACGTGTTCACTGAACACGTTGGGTGGAAGACCTTCTGTTAGCGGATCCACAAGCATTCACTTGGTATTTATATGCTCAAGACTTACGGTATGATCCTGGATTCTGTCTTTCACAACATAAAACTTAAATTCGATGTGTTAGGCAGCACCACTCGACTTATTGTTGTGAGAATAAAATACCGCGGGTCATTATCGCAGTACAACTTAACTGGTTTTTTAATGCTATCGACCACTTTAACACTGGCAAAAATTTCTTAAGCCAAACTGCTTGCCCGGTGGCCTCATAACATGCAACAAACTCGACATACATCGTAGATGATGCAGTAATGTTTTGTTTGGAGCTTTTCCATGATATAGCTCCATTCGTGAGGGTGAATATATAATCTAACGTGGATTTCTTTGTATCCAAACAACCCGCAAAATCTGCATATGAATATCCCACTACTTCAAGTAGATCTGACTTACTATACGTTAACATGAGGCCTTTTGTGCCTTGCACATATCTTAATGCTTTATTAACTGCCTCTAGTGATCAATCCCTGGATTGGCTTGATATTTGCTAAGCATTCTGGTCACAAATGCTAAGTCAGGGCGAGTACAAACTTGAGCATACATAAGGCTTCCGACAACAGAAGCATATGAAACTGACTTCATTTGATCGATCTCATATTGGTTCTTGGGACACTGAAAGTTCCCAAACTTATCACCCTTGAAAATCGGAGAAGGCAATGGCTTGCTCTTATGCGTACTTTAATTTCTCAGTACATTTTCTAAGTATGTCTTTTGGGATAAGCCTAATACCCCTTATGTCTATCTCAGTGAATTTCTATGCCCAACACATAGGATGCTTCACCAAGATCTTTCATATAAAAAAATTAGAGGATAAAAACTTCTTAGTTTTTGATAGTATATTGACATCACAACATGCAAGTAGTATGTCATCCACATAGAGCACAAGGAAAACAAATTTCCCGTTCTTAAACTTTGCATAAATGCAGTTATCCTCATCATTCTCTTTAAACTCAAACTTTCTTACTGTCTCATTGAACTTGAGATACCACTGTCTTGATGCTTGTTTCAGTACATAAATAGACTTCCTTAAATGGCATCCCATATGTTCCTTACCTTTAATGACAAAACCTTTCGGTTGTGTCATATAGACGTTCTCATAAAGATCCTCGTTGAGAAATGCCATTTTTACATCCATCTGATGTAATTCTAAATCGTAATGTGCTACTAAGGCCATAACGATTCTAAAAGAATCTTTACATGCGACGGGTGAGAATGTCTCACTATAATCTATGCCTTCTCTTTGAGTAAAGCCTTTTGCCACAAGTCTGGCTTTAAACTTATCAATATTCTCTTTGTAGTCACGTTTGATTTTGTAGAATCATTTACAGCCGACGTTTTGGCTCCATTAGGAATCTCAACTAAGTCCCAGACTTTATTAGCATCCATATACCTCATTTTATCCTCCATAGCTTTACAACATCCATATACTTCTCAAAGCTTCTTGAAATGTGGTGGGATCACTCTCCATTTGAATCACCTCACTCATATAAATCTCATAATAATTTGTAATGGCCGATCTTCTTTCTCTTTGAGATCTTCTTAATTGCACATTATCATCATTTTGGGGCTATTGTTGCTCTTCATTAGTAACGACAACAAGTTCATAATCTTGAAGCTCTCTTACTAATTTTGTTGCCAATGGAAAACTAACAACAGGTGCTGAATTTTCAACAACAGTAGGTAATGAGAAATTTGTTCTTGAATTATAGGAGTGGGTACATAAACCCGCTTCTCTTCAAGATCAATTTCTCGTCTTACCGTACTCCCCATGATTATGGCATCCTCTAAAAAGATGGCATGCCTCATTTCTACAAACTTAGTAAATCTTTCTGGACAGCAGAAATGATATCCCTTACTCTTTTCTGCATAGCCAATAAAATGACAACTTATTGTCTTGGCATATGTCGAAGTGTAGCAACAACACTTCCCCCGGTACTACTAAAGTGTATCCCGCGGAGGTTTTTATTTTTGTTGGGGCACGCAAAGATCAAGATCAATATGGCGACACCAGAGATATACGTGGTTCGGGCCGCCACCACGGGGTTTGTGTGTGTGTGTGTTGTTGTATTATGAATCGCTAGAAAGCGTAGTCTCTGGCTCCACTTGGAGTTGTCCCTTGTATCGTGCGGCTCAGTCCTTTTATAGTCCAAGGACTGACCGTTACATCCTTCGCCCGGCCCGACATGTGGCCCCGACGTATTTAATAGCCTAATACACTGTCTATGAGTATAAAGCATGATTAATAGTGTGATAACGTGCCTTAATGGCTGTGTTACCTCTATTAATAGTGCTTTTATCGCGTGCAGTTAATATAGCATTAACAACAAATAATCAAGTCTTGTAACTGCCGCTTTATCTGTCACTTGAATGTCCGTGCTGAAGGAGATCCGACAATGTATTCGTTGGTGAAGGTCCGGAGGCTCCACATGTGGCAGCTCCGGGGCTTCCCTTTGTGGGGAGGTAGCTCCGGAACTGCTATACACGTGTCAGCACCAGAGCTTCCCTCTTCTGGGGGATAGGTCCGCCATCATTATACACGTGTAGATCGCGGAGCTTTCTTGTGTTTGGAGTGTATCTTTGGATTCATATTACATGTGTCAGTCTTCGGAGCTACCCATATGAGGGATGCGGGTCCGGTGTAATATGACCTATGGGGCCTGAGGAGACCTTCAACTTTGACAGGTAGAACTCTCTTGCACTTCTTGCGGTATCATAGGGTACCCGATACGCAGGGTACCATAGTGTCCCCTGGGCCCACCTTTGGGAGAAACCCTTTTGGGTTAAATTATTCTACCAAAGGTGGGGCCATCCTTGATTCCCGCGCTTCGACTTCAAAGGTCAACTAATGTGTCATTGGGGCGACGGTCCGGGGTTAAACCATCACCGCGTGGCTTGCTATGAATGCGACAGATGAGATCTTTGAGTGCGGATCTCACGCAGTTGAAGGTCGCCAGTTCCCAATACAAAAATAGTATCGGTTCCAAGCACCTTGTCAGGGTGCCACCTTTGGGTCTCCCACCACCCATCATGACAACGGTTCGCCTGGGGTAATAACCTCGATCTCTTCGTCGGGGTAGCCTCGGACACATTTGTCATGGACGCGGTAGATTTTTTTAAAGGTAATCCCACTCTTGTTGAGGTTTCCATCCAAGCGTCGCGGAGGCTTACTTAAGAAGGAAAGTGTGCATGGTTTGAGGACTCTTTACGCTTTCGATCAAACTTGCGCTCAGAGCCTCTCAGACTTTGCCTAGCTTTCTCTTCCTTCGCTCTACTTTGCCGCGATAGAGTTGGGTCTTCCCAAGAGCCGCCTCAAGAGCAAGGACGATTTTCTGAAGGCCTGGACCTATATGGGGTGGTCCAGTGACTCCTTTAGCCACCTGATCCACGCCGGCGAGCTCCCGTTCAAGAAGGAGCGTAATGGCGACATGGTGTACTTCTTTGCATACGCCATGGTGGGATTGATTCCACCTTTTTCAACTTTTCTTTTAATGCTGCTGGACTTTTACGGTCTCCAGCTGTATCATCTTGGCCCCCATTCTCTTCTGCTAATGGCGACCTTTGTCCACTTTTGCGAGATGTGGGTGGGTGTTCCCCTCTGCATCGAGCTGTTTCGTACCTTCTTCACTGTCCATACCACCGACAAGAGGACTGAGCTTCTTGGCTTCTACTATTTCGTGAAGCGTAAGAACTGCCCCTTTAAGTACTTGAAGTCATTTCCTTCCGGCAAATGGTATGACTAGAAGAAGGACTAGGTCATCATTGCAGTGGAGGAGCACGAGAGGTTGGAGCTGCCCCAATGACTCCCCAACGTTGACACTAACACTTGGAGTGTAGTTTCGGTGCTGTCAGATACCTTTAACCCCGTCCTGACCAGAATCCGCGAATGCGTGGAGGGTGGAGTGACCCCTCAGATTTCTTCTGCAACTTTGTGGTCAACAGATGGGCTCTGCTGAGGAAGAGGGAGAAGCTCGCTTGGGCCCTCAACAGGGTGATGGATGACGACCGGATTGAAACTGGTCTGAAATCCAAATTGGATGACGAAGCTTTGAAGCTTCATCTCAAGAAATTCCAACATGGGATAAACGTCGACGGCGATGATTTGATTCCTCCTGCAGCTTTCTTTCCCCTGAACATGGAGCCGCAGTTTAGCAGAGAGCTCCGGAGGAAGATGTCAGCGCTTGATGAACTTGGTGAGGTGGAAAGACGTCCGACCTCCAGGCTGGTAATCCTGGGAGCTTTCGGAGGAGGGCCTGCCTCCGCCCCCAGCCGGAGGGTTGAAGACATCAACAAGGGCAAAGGCAAAGAGCCAGCCAAACCCTCGAGTCGGAAGAGGAAGCTGAAGCACACTGATGGGAGGTCCGTCAAGGCTGCTCCCTCTACAACAACTCCTTCTACCCGGTGGAGGAGGTCTTCTGCAGCTTCACCTTCTCCGGCACAGGTGTCTTCAAGAGGCGCTGGATCCGGGCCGTCGACAATGGCTTCAGTGCCGACTAAAAGCTCCAAGCTCGGGAGTTCTTCCTGGCCCAGAGAAGCTCCGACCGAGAGGACTCCGGCTGCTGCAAGTGGTCCCCAGTTGAGGTCTGAAGTCGTTGCCTCACCGGACTTGGTGGGCTCTGGCTCCGGGCCTCAGAAGAAGAGGTTCCGAGGCAACTGGGGCGGTAGCATCCCTAGGTAAGCATCGTGTGCTCGCCTTAAAATGTTGATCTTGTTTTTATTGTGTCTTTAATATTCTCGTCCCTTTTATTTCTAGGGTGTCGAAGAAAGGGTCAGGAACTTCAGCGTCTATCGTAGCGACCGGGGATGCGCATACCGAAGCTCCGGCTTCAAGCACTGAGCCTCCTTCTCAAGTGGTGGCAGAAGTCACCGCAGCTCCGGTGCCAGCTGTCGTGGACTTGGATTCAGAGTCCTTGCCGAAAGCTCCCGTGGTAGCACCAGACTGCAGGGGAGAAGTTGAAAGTGTACCTCTGACAACGGTGCTGGAGGCTGATGCTCCAGTACCGGAACCAGAAGTCGTTGAGGCCCTGGCCGCTGAGCCGGAGGCAATTGAGGCCTCAACCATTGAGCTGGAGATAATTTAAGCTCTTCCCCTTGTGCCAAAAGTTGTTGAAGGTCCGGCGGATGAGCCAGAGATTATTGAAGCTTCGGTCACTGAACCGGAAGTGACTAACGCATCAGCGTCTGAGCCAGAGGTGGTAGGGGCACCGAATGAAGATCCAGCTGCTGCCCCGGAGATAGCTGCCCCAGAGATGTCTGGACCTGAGCCAGAGAAACCTGAAGAGGTGGAGAAAGGTCCTCCACCCTTAGAGCCGATAATTGAAGACCCGAAGCAGCGCCTTCGACCCCCAGTCCGGAGGTGGGAGTCCCCCCAGTGGGTTCTTCCTCTGCTGTTGCTGAAGGGCTTCTGGAGAGCGGCCCTAGTGCTGCAGGAGCTCAGGGGACCTCCCTTGTAGAGTGGGACCCAATTTTTGTGATGGAAAATCCTCTTGAGCCCACGGAGTTTGTCCCAGCAGGTCCGGAGCCTATCCCTCTGGCGTTGTCTATAGACAACGTCTGCTCGAGCCTTTGACAAGTCCAACTCGCCTTCAATCATGAGAGCAAAGCCCTGGAGGAGGAGCGCAACACCTTGAGGCATTGGCGCAACAGACTCCACTTCAAGACCAGGCTTGCCCAGACAAGGCAGGCTGACCAGAAGGAGTGGATCAAGAGGGAAAAAGCCCGGTTGGAATATTGGGACAAGCTGCTGGAGGAGAAGGAAGCCGCCATCCGGGCGCTCGACGTTAACTCCAGGGAGATCCTTGAGCAAGACAAGGAGAGGCGTGATGCTGCTGATGAGCATCACAAAAACCTTAATGAATTGAATGAGGTTCTCCTGAAGCGTCGGGCGGACCTTGAGACGAGGGAAGAAAAGCTCCTGGAGCAGCAGGAGGATGTTGTAAAGAGGGAGGCGGAGGTCACCCAAAAGTTGACTCTGGGTGAAAATAATTTGGTGGATCGCAGCAAAAAAGTTGGATCTATGGAGCAAAGAGGAGAAGGAGAAGTACTGGAAACTGGGTCAGGAGCTCTCGAAAAGAGAAGCTGACGTTGCCACCAGGGAAGGGAAGGTGAGAGGCAGGGAGAAGGACTTGGTGGAGAGGCGGAACCGCATCCACCTCCGGCAGAAGGAGCTGACTGATCGTGAGAAGCAAGCTGCTAAGAATATGCAACAGCATGCTAAATTGGTCGAGCGTCTCGCTCAGGAGGGTTCGGAGCTTGCGGCCGCATGGAAGTCACTGGAGGAGCTGCGAAGCTTGAAGGAGACTGAGTCCATCCAAGTATGGGACTTCTTGGGACGAGCCAACGACGCGCTGACACCACTAGGCTTCAGTACTGTACGTCTGGACAATCCGGAGCTGTACTTGGACCGAGCACTGGTGGCCCTCAATGCTGCTGGCGGCAAACTCGACATGATGGGCGATGTCATTGCGGACCAGTTGGAGACAGAGGAGAAGTATTTAGCCACAAAAGTCGCTGAATATGTGCTGACATGCTATGTGAGCTGAGACCCCCAATTCTCCTTGGACCTGGTGCTCCAAGGTCCTGTTGCTGAAGAGGAGGACACTGCTGAGGCTAGTGTCTAGGAAGTTGCCAAGAAAGTCGCCACATTCTTCCGCAGGACATAGATCCTCCAGTAGCTAGGACTTCTTCCTTTTGCCTCCTGCTGTAATCCCAATTTTGTAATCCAGTGCTTCAATTTAATGAAATTCATTTTGCCAAGAACTTCATTTTATTTTTGTCTTCAATATAATGTGTTCTGTCTTGTTGCCCCCTGGTATATGTGCACAATTGAAGTGTGTACATGTACCAAAGGATTTGATAGTATATTGATGACTTGAACGCTTCACACTTGTAGATTTTAGGTCTGAAGTCTTCATTTTTGATGCGTCGACGGTAGGCCCCCAGGGATTGGCGGAGCTTGGTAGCTCCGATGGTACCCACTATCGACATATAAAACATTGACGATGGGCCCCCCAGGATCTATCGAAGCTTGGTAGCTCTTGATGTCGCCGCACGAATAGTTGAAGGTAAGCTCCCCAGGGGTTGTCGGAGCTTAGTAGCTCCGACGTCGTCTACCATCACTATGAATTTATGTTTTTCCTACACATTAAATTCAAGAAAAGAGTAAAATTCGTCCTCTTGTCTATAAATCATTTGTGACTTATTGTTCTTACTTCAGTTTTTATTCCGAAGTAACTCGATATGGTAACAAGTATATCGATGTAACCCTTCTGGACCCATAGCTTTTTTAGTACTCACCCTACCGATGCCTGCCGGAGTGTAGGTAGAGTGGTGTACTTAGGGTGCAGGACCATGCTAAGTCGATAGCACAGTCCGGACATATGTTGGCTTGGCGTTCAGGCAAGCAGACTATACAACATATTAAGACCTAAAGAGGTCAACAATATAACTTGCAACACATATGTATAACTTGGGTAAAAACTAAAAAAGAATTGCACAACTTCATTATAGACAAGAAGGTTAAAAACAATAATTTGATAAATCGAGCCTTGTACAAAAATAAATGCACGTGGAGTCTGTTTTCACACAACATTGTATTTCATTATAGGTCCAGATTACAAGGGAGACAAGGACACACTTAGAGACCAAGCTAAGTGTGCTATACATCTTGTACTAACCCAGAGTAGGTAGTTACAGTTTTAGTGCGGTGACTGTATGAAGTGTACTTGAACTTCCCGGACCCTCCCGGAGGGGTCCGGATGTTCTCCTGGAGGACCTACCCATGTCTGTTTAACAATTCTATAACATACAACTTGTGTAATTACAGACTCACCTCCGTGATTTTAAGCATAAAACTTACAGAGGTGCTCCATGTTCCAAGGATTAGGAAGCAGAGTCCCATCCTCAGTTGCCAAGTGAACGCATCCGAGACAGGATACATTGATCACTCGGAATGGACCTTCCCACCTGGTGGAAAGTTTATTCATTCCTTCACAAGTTAGTATCTTCCGAAGCACCAGATCGCCTTCCTCAAGTTGTCGGTTGCGCACATGCCTTTGATGATAGCGCCGGAGCGCTTGGTGATAACGTGCATTCTGAACAGCTGCTTGGCACCTTCCCTCATCGACGAGGTCAAGGTCTTCACACCGGAGCTGGTCCTGCACGGCTTTGTCGAAGGTCCAGATGTGGAGTGACCCCAAGGTGATTTCCGGAGGAAGGACTGCTTCAGCTCCGTACACCAGGAAGAAAGGTGTTTCTCAAGTTGACCGGTTAGGTGTTGTCCTGTTCGCCCACAATGTGGATGGAAGCTCTTCAATCTAGTTGGCTTCGTGCTTTTTCAGGCGCTCATATGTGCACATCTTGAGTCTTTTTAAGATTTCTACATTTGCTCTCTCGGCTTGTCCATTGCTTGCTAGGTGAGCTACTGAAACGTAGTTGAGTTGAATGCCGAGGTCTTCGCAATATTCTTGGAATGCATCACTTGTGAATTGGGTTCTGTTGTCAGTTATGACTTTGTTTGGAACTCCGAATCTGCATATAATGGACTTCAAGAACTTGATTGCTGATTGCTTGTTGATTGTCACAACTGGAGTTGCTTCCGGCCACATGGTGAACTTGTCGATGGCGACATACAGGAACCTGTAACCTCCGACGACTTTTGGGAATGGTCCCAAGATGTCCATGCCCCACACAGCGAATGGCCATGTAGGAGGTATCATTTGTAGTAACTGAGCCGGTGTGTGAATCTATTTTGTGTGGAACTGGCACGCTTCACATTTTTTCACTAGCTCAACCGCATCCTGGAGTGCTGTAGGCTAGTAAAAGCCATGCCGGAAGGCTTTACCGACCAGCGTGCGAGAAGAAGCATGGTTCCCACACTCACATCCATGGATTTCCGCGGGGAGCTCGCAACCTTCTTCCCTTGCAATGCATCGCATTAGGATGCCATTGGCACCGCGCCGGTAGAGATCCCCTTCTACCAACGTCTATCTTTTAGCCAATCTAACAATTCGGTCAGCGGATACACCGTCTTCAGGGGGATATTGTCTTTCATGTAGCTCCGGATCTCCGAGATCCATGCATTGGAGCTTACTTGAGCTTCTGAGTCTTGCGTGCTGGGTTGCTCGGAGCTTCCGACAGCATCTACGACCCTTAGTGGATGCCATGATAACAGGGCCACTAGGACTGCCAGCTTCGTGGTGCTGGTCTCTCCCCCTTCGCTCAGTTCGGCAGGCTGAGCTGTTGGTCTTGACAACCTCCGGACGAAGATTCTGTCAGGAGCCGGAGCTCCAGTTGAGGGTTTCGTCGAGTGTTCGTCAGCTTCAGCATTGTGAAGACGCTGAACATGGTGGAGATCCAGTACTTCGAAGTCCTTCTGGAGGCTCTGGACTTCAAGGAGATAAGCAGCTAGTTGAGGATTGTTACAGGAGCATTCACCTTTGACTTGTTTGATGATGAGTTTTGAATCTCCCTTCACCAACAACTATTTGACACGATAAGATAGTGCCACCTTGACTCCGTAAATGAGAGCTTCATACTCCGCCATGTTGTTGGTCGCATTGAAATCAAGGTGAACCATGTACTTGACCTTCTCCCCAGTCGGAGCTAGGAGAAAGATTCCAGCTCCGGCTCCCTGCTTCTGCATTGAGCTGCCGAAGTAGAGAGTCCAGTGAGGCTCGGTGAATACCGGAACCTTGAATTCCGATCTCTGCTCACTGTGGCTTCCAGGGTTTGATGGAGAGGGAGTCCGTTCCGCCACGAAGTCGACCAAGGTTTGACTTTTGATTGCTTGTCTTGACACGAATTCTAGATCGAACTTGGCCATTTCCACTACCCACTTTGCAATGTTCCTAGTAGAGTTAGGGTTATGCAAAATAGCACGCAGTGGAAAAGATGTTACCACTGATATTTTGTGGGCTTGGAAGTAGTGTCGAAGCTTTCTTGAGGAAATAAGAACTGCGTAAAGCAGCTTATGCACCTCAACGTATCTTGTCTTGGCGTCATGGAGCACTTCGCTAATGAAGTACATGGGGCGTTGGACGGTCCGAACCCTTTCAGAAGGACCCGAAGCTTCTTCTCCATCGACTCGGACCCTCCTGGAGGGGTCCGGACCTTCATGCCGTGCTCCTTGGACCCTCCCGGAGGGGTTCAAAACTCCTTCTTGTTTGACTCAGACCTTGCTAGAAGGGTCCAAATTGTCATGGTCAGCCAGGTGAACCCCCTCAGGTGAATGAGGTTGATCTCTTAGCATTTCATCATGAAGTTCTGTGTCTGTTGGCTAGGACCTAGTCACGCCTTCAATTAACTCCGGACCCTCTCGGAGGGGTCTGGGTTTCGGGACTGGATGTGGCTCCGGTCTTTCCACAACCAGGACCATACTGACAACTCCGGTGGTTGCCAAAATGTAAAGCAGTAAAGGCTCACTAGGATTCGGAGCTACCAATATCAGTAGTGTGTTGAGGAGATTTTTTAGAAATTGAAACGCCTTTTCTACTTCTTCAGACCAATGAAATTGTCCGGACTTCCTCAAGAGTTTGAAGAAGGGTTGCGCCTGTTTTGCCAGTCTTGAGATAAACTGACTGAGCGCAGCTAGACATCCAGTTAACTTCTGGACATCCTTGATGCGGGCTGGGGGGACTCATATCTTCTATGGCCTTGATCTTCGCCGGATTTGCTTCAATTCCTCGGTGAGTCACCAAGAAACCTAGAAGCTTCCTGGAGCTAACCCCGTAGACACATTTGTCCGGGTTCAGCTTGGTGTGCATAGTGCGCAGCTTATCGAAGACAGCTTGTAAATTGTTCAGGATTGACTCCTTGTTTTTTATCTTCACGACGATGTCATCGACGTACACCTCCACCAAGTCTCTAATTAGCTCTCCAATTGTTTTGTACATAGCTCGCACAAATGTTGAAGCAACATTTTTAAGACCAAATGGCATGGCAGTATAACAGTACAATCCATCTACTGTTATGAAGGCAGTATGCTCTTCATCTTCCTTAGACATTTGGATTTGATGATATCCAGAATATGCATCTAAGAAACACAATAGTTCACACCCAGAGGTGGAGTCCACTATCTGATCTATTCTAGGTAGTGGGAATGGATCCTTTGGACATGCCTTATTTAAGGCGGTATAGTCGATACACATCTGAAGCTTCCCACCGGCCCTGGCTCAAGATTGAAGGTATATGATTTTGTACCTGAGAAAACCGCTGAATGAAGGATCGCAATGATTCCCCCAATGTTTGCTTTACAACAAACAGATCCAATTTAGTGCCTGGCCAGGTGTAAGAACTCCCGAAGTTAGCACTGAATTGTTGGCATAGCTCCGCCCAACTATTAACAGAGTTGGGTGGAAGACTCATGAACCAGGACCTTGCAGTCCCAGTCAGAGCCACTGGGAAATAATTGGCCATCACAGCCTCATCACCCACCGCTGCCAGTATAGCAGTGGAGTAGATTTGAAGGAACTCGGCGGGGTTGACAGTCCTGTCAAATTTTTTTGGCAAGTGAGGCCAGAAATTTTGTGTCCATCTGACCATGCATAAATGCATGGCCAGGGCAGAACAGCCTCCTCCTACTCTCTGTCGAGCAGGGTTGTCTCGAGCCTCTCGCCTCTTGCGAGCACGCTCGATATGGATGCGGTCGTCCTGTTGCCAGTAACGGCAATCCAGTTCCAACCTCAATTCATGAGTCAGAATCCTGGTAATGGTGTGGGTGCGTCGTGCCCCGGGAGGCAATGAAGTCACCTGCTGGGATGCAGCACGTCTCCTCTGCTGCGAGACTTGCAGACCAAGTCAGCGCGACAAGGTCCGTCATTGTGATGGTGCTCGCCCCGAAGGGGGAGGACCTTGATTGCTAATGCAAGTGGATGCAGCTGCAACCAGATGGTCTACATCAGCTCTCCGCTGTTCCATAGCACCCTGAGGTGCCCCTGGAGGTGGTGGATGTTGTAGAAGAGCTTGCGCGGCATTGAGCTTGTGCTCAGGGTTGTTATTTGTTGATGTAGTGATCGACGCAGATGCCCCATCTTGTCGTCTAGCATTGTTTGTCGGAACAAATGGTAGCTGTGGTGCCATAGTGCCTGTCAGAACAATGGCACCAGCTGGCTGCTGCACGTTGGAGGGATTGCCTCCAGTAGGTTGTTCAGCTCGATTGCCGTTGGAAGATCCAGCAGTAGCGTTCACCATCTTGAGATCTCGGGCCCCCTTCCTGGCGCGCCAAATGTCGAAGTGTAGCAACGACACTTACCCCAGTATTACTAAGGTGTAGCCCGCAGAGGCTCTTATTTTGGTTGGGGCACGCAGAGATCAGGATCAAGATGGAGACACCAGAGATTTACGTGGTTCGGGCTGCCAGAGCGTAATACCCTACTCCACGAGGTGTGTGTGTGTGTGTTGTTGTATTATGAATCGCCAGAAAGCGTAGTCTTTGGCTCCACTTGGAGTTGTCCCCTGTATCGTGCGGCTCTGTCCTTTTATAGTCCAAGGACTGATCGTTGCATCCTTCACCTGGCTTGACATGTGGCCCTGATGTATTTAATAGCCTAATACACTGTCTATGAGTATTAAGCATGATTAATAGTGTGATAACATGCCTTAATGGCTACGTTACCTCTATTAACAGTGCTTTGATCGCGTGCAGTTAATACAGCATTAACGACACGTAATCAAGTCTTGTAACTGCCGCTTTAACTGTCCCTTGAATGTCCTTGTTGAAGGAGATCTGACAATGTATTCGTTGGTGAAGGTCCGGAGGCTCCCCACGTGGCAGCTTCAGGGCTTCCCTTTGTGGGGAGGTAGCTCCGTAACCGCTATACACGTGTCAGCACCGGAGCTTCCCTCTGCCGGGGGATAGGTTCGGGATCATTATACACGTGTAGATCACAGAGCTTCCCTGTGTTCTTAGTGTAGCTTTGGATTCATATTACACATGTCAGTCTCTGTAGCTACCCATATGAGAGATGCGGGTCCAGTGTAATATGACCTGTGGGTCCTGAGGAGACCTTCAACTTTGACGGGTAGAACTCTCTTGCACTTCTTGCGGTATCATAGGGTACCCGGTACGCAGGGTACCTGTCGGTGGTTTTGATCCGGCAGATCTCCCGACACTACTAAAGTGTTAGAGGAGTTTGAAGTTCGGTATGGGCGCGCGGAGATTCAAGAAGGTGAGATGTCGAGTGACACAAGAGACACCAAGATTTACGTGGTTCGGGCCGCCTGAGCGTAATACCCTACTCCACGGAGTGTGTTGATGTTGTATTGGATGTATGTCTAGAGCGTCTGTCTAGTATGTTTGTAGAGTGTCCAATATGTGTGTCCAGTGTTCGTGTCGTCGGCCTGTCCTTTTATAGTACAAGGGCAGGCCCTTACAAGTTAGCATGGCCCGACATGTGGCCCCGATGGTTACTGATATTGATACACATTCAACAAGTTTAATTGCCCTTAATGACCGAGTTATGGGCTTTGACAACACCATTACTAGTAATTAAGGTCGTCCGATCGTGTGTCATTAATATACTATTAATGACACTTGATCGGGTCTTGAAGTCCTTGATTCCCCTTTGAAGATCCGGAGCCGTTGTGGAGTCTTCCGGAGGTTAGAGGCTGAAGATCCGACGGTTGGACACGTGGCAGCTCTGGAGCACACTGTGGAGATCAGATAGGTCCGGCGCTACCCGACACGTGTCAGTTCTGGAGCTTCCCTCGGTCTAGGGTTAGGTCCGGGGATGCCATTTCGGTACATAGCCCGGAGCTTCCCCCTTGCGGGCGGTAGCTCCGATTTGACAGTACACGTGGCAACCCTGGGACTAACCATGTTGGAGAAGCGGGTCCGGTTATGTCTGACATGTGGTCCTCCGAAGGTCTTCAAATCAAGTAGATGACTTTCCCTTGAGACCTTTGCAATCCCAAGGAGTATATGGTATCCAGGGTACCGATAGTGGCCCCCTGGGCCCACCTCTTGGGAAGACCCCTATGGTGAAGTCATTCCACCGGAGGTGGGTCCATCCTTCGACTTTTGAACTGAGTCTTCAAAGGTCTTCGGATGTGCCGTTGGCGATAGTTTGGAGTTAAATCCTCGCCGCGTGGCATATCCCTTGTGCGACAGATGAGATCTTCGGCGTGCGGATCTGACGCAATTGAAGGTCGCTGGTTCCCTATACGAAAACCGTATCAGTTCCGCGCGCCTTGTCAGGTTGCCGCCATCGGGCTTCCCGCCTCATGATGACAACCGTTCGCCTGGGTAAGAACCTCGACTTGATCGTCAGGGTGGTCCCGGGCCCTCTTGTCATCAGCTGGGTGGAATTTTTGAGTAGTATCTTCGGCTTCCTTGCGGTTTCCATCCAAGCGTTGCGAGGGCTTACTTAAGAAGGAAAGCGCGCACCGTCTGGAGTTCTTTACGCCTCTCATCAGATCTTGCGCTCAAACTCCCAACTTGTGCTCGCTTTTCCTCTCTTGCCTTGCTGTGCTGCGATGGAGTTGGGTCTCCGCAAGAGCCGTTTGAAGACTGAAGGTGACCTGAAGAAGGTTCGGGCCCTCATGGGATGGTCCCTGGACTTCTTCAACCACCTGGTCCGTGCCGGGGGGGAGCTCCCGTTTGAGAAGGAGCACGCCGGCGAAATGGTGTACTTCTCTTCGTACGCCATGGTGGGGTTGATCCCACCTTTTTCCTCCTTTATTCTTGATGCTGCTAGACTTTTATGGTCTGCAGGCTATACCACCTTGGCCCCCACTCCATTCTTCTTGTGTCTATCTTCGTCCACTTCTGTGAGATGTGGGTGGGCATCCCCCCTGCATTGAACTCTTCCGGACCTTCTTCACCGTTCATACCACCGGTAGGAGCAATGAGTACCTTGGCTTCTACTACTTCGTGAAGCGCAAGAAGTGCCCATTCAAGTACCTTCGGTCGTTTCCCTCTGGAAAGTGGGATGACTGGAAGAAGGACTGGATAGTCATCCGGGTGGAGGAGCACGAGAAGCTGGAGCTGCCTGAAGGCCTCCCCAACATTGACACTACAGTCTGGAGTGAAGCTCCAGTGCTGGCGGAAGCCTTGAACCCTGCTCTGACCAGGATCCGCCAGTGCGTGGAGGGAGGATTAACTCCTCAGGCGGTGTTTTGCAACCTCCTGGTCAACAGGTGGGCACCGCTGAAGAGGAGAGAAAAACTCGCTTGGGCCCTCAACAGCGTGATGGACAACGACCGGGTCGAGACCGGGCTGAAGTCCAACATGTCGGGGACAACCTTGGAGTTCCATCTCAAGAAGTTCCAGCACGACATCGACGTCGCGGGTGACGACTTGACTCCGCCATCAGCTGTTCTCCCTCTGAACATGGAAGTAGAGTTCAGCAGGGAGCTCCGGCGGAAGATGCCTGTGCTTGACGACCTTGGTGTCGTCAAGAGAAGATCGACCTCCAGGGTGGTGATCCCTGGGGCCTCCGAAGGTGGCTCCGACCCTGCCCCAAAGCCAAGGATCAAAGTCTTCAGCAAGGGCAAGGAGCCGGCAGACGAACCCTTGAGCCGGAAGAGGAAGCTGCAGCATGCCGACGGAAGGTCCGTCAGGCCTACCACCTCTGCATCAGCTCCTTCTCCCCGGGGGGGGGGGGGGGGGGGGGGGGAGGTCTTCTACAACCGCGGCAGTTGTTCCCGCATCGGCGTCCTCCCGGGGTGCTAGCTCCGGGCATGCGACTTCAGCACCAGGGCCGGTTGAGGCCTCTAGGTCCGGAGGTCCTTCCCGGTCGAGGGGGGCCTCGACTAAGGAAGTGCACGTGGCTGCGACGAGTTCCAGGGGCCTTCCGGGGCTTCCACGCTGGCGGCGGCTATGGTCAGCCCATAACGCCCGGGAAAGAGGTTCCGTGCAAGCTGGTGCGGAAGCCTCCTGAGGTAATTTTTAATCTTTACCTCAGACAGTTGTTTTGTTGTAGTAATTGTTTTTTAAGTTTCTTCATCCATCATCTGCAGCGTTCCCAAGAAGAGGAGTGAGGCTCCACCCTCAGCCACAGCAGCTGAAGCTGTGAGGGCGGAAGCTTCTGCTCCTGTCCCGGTGCCGCCCCAAGTGGTGGCTGAAGCTGCGACAGCTTCGGCGCGAGCTATCGTGGTCATGGACCTCGACTCATCCCCAGAGACTCCCGTGGTAGTGCCGGACCGCGAGAGAGAAGATGCGCCAGCGGCACCTACTCCGGAGGTTGAAGCTCCGGGTCCTGGTGTAGAGATGATGGAAGCTCCGGCCGTTGAGCCGGAGGAAGCAGTAATTCCGGCCCCAGAGCCAGAAATTGTCGAAGCCCCGGCGGTTGAGCCGGAGGTAGTTGAAGTCTCGGCGTGCGCGCCAGATGTTGAGGAAGTCCCGGCGGTTGGGCCGGCTACTTCTGAAGCGCCGGCCGCAGAGCCGGTCGTTGTTGGAGCTCCGACCGTAGGGCCGGTTGATGTTGAAGACTTTCCAGCTCCCGAGCCGGTTGTTGCGGAGGCGTCGGCGCTCGAGCCCCCAATAGAGGAGGTGCCCAGGTCGGAGCCAGAAGCAGCCCCTGCTCCAGAAGTGACGACATCGGAGGTACTCGCGGCTGAGCCAGAGTGCCCTGGTAGAGTCGCTGGCCCCCTGCCTGAGGGGACAAATGTAGATCTGGCGGCGGGGCCTTCGAAACTACTTCCGGAGGTCAGAACTTCATCAGCGGGACCCTCCTCGATGGCGACTGAGGCCATCCCGGAGGACGGCCCTAGTGCCATGGAGAGCCAGGGGACCACTCTTGTGGAGTGGGACCCAATTTTTGTATCTGAAAACCCGCTAGAACCAGCGGAGGAGACCCCAGCAGGTCCGGAACCTATCCCATTGTCATTGTCTATTGACAACGCCTGTTCCAGTCTGCGTCAAGTTCAACTGGCCTTCTTCCACGACAGCAAGGCTCTTGAAGAGGAGCGCCAAACCCTTAGGCGGTGGCGTAACCGGCTCTACTTCAAGACCAAGATGGCGCAGTCGAGGCTAGCAGATGACAAAGAGTGGATCAAGCGAGAGAAGGTCCGCCTGGAATACTGGGGCAAATTATTGGATGACAGGGAGAGTATGAATCGCGCCCTCGACGCTCAATCCCGGGCCATTTACGAGCAGACCAAAGCAGCTAACAATGTGGCCGATGAACGCCAAGAGAGGCTTGAGGCCATTAACACTACTCTCATCAAGCGCCGGGAGGCACTTGAGGAGAGGGAGAAAAGGCTCGAAGATGAAGAGCAGAAACTCCTAGAGTTGCGGGATGACGTCCTGAGGAGGGAGGAGGAGCTCATAGAAAAGGTGGCTCTGGCCGACAAGGGCCTCGAAGAGCGCACCAAGAAATTGGAAGAGCGCTGCACTGAGGAGGAGGAGAAGGCCTGGATGCGAGGGCAGGAACTCTATGAGCAAGAGTGTTCCCTTGCTGCCAGGGAGAAGAAAGTGAGGGGCAGGGAGAAGGACCTGGTTGACCGCCGGAACAAGATCCACCTCCGGGAGGAGGAGCTCGAAAAACTCGAGAAGCGAATTGCTGAAAAGATTCAGCAAAACGCCAAAGAAGTTGAGCACCTCGCTCGCGAGAATTCTGAACTGGTGGCGGCCAGAAGATCCTTGGAAGAATTGAAGGGTTTGAGGACTGCGGACTCCCTACAGATTTGGGAGTTCCTGGGCAAGGCCAACGACGCGCTGACACCGATGGGCTTCAGTCCCGTGCGTCCGGATGATCCGGAGCCGGAGCCGGAGCCGGACCTGGCGTTGCAGGCGTTGAGCTCGGCAGGTAGCAAACTCTCCAAGGTGGGCGACATCATCGCGGACCAATTGGAGGTTGAGGGGCAATCCCTGGCGAAGAACGTCGCAGAGTATGTGCTGACGTGCTACAGCAGCCAGAATCCCCAATTCCCTCTGGACCCGATGCTTGAAGGTCCCGTCGAAGGAGAAGGTGAAGCTGCCCGAGCCAACGTGTCGGAGGTTGCCTAGAAGGTCGCCCAGTTCTTCCATAGGGTCTAGGACCATCTCCGTAGCTCCCACTTGTATTCTCTCTTTTTCTTCCTCAATTTTGTAATCCCTTGTCTCCAGATGAATGAAATCCCCAAATTTTTGTGAATTTCACTTTTTGTCTTCAACACTTTTGTCTTCACTTGGCCCCCTGGTAGATGTACACAATTTGATTGTGAACATGTACCAAGAGGATATTGTGTTTTGTTGAAGAATCATTTGCTTCGAACTTGTAGAGTGTAGGTCTGAAGTATTCGATAGTGAAGGCCCCCTGAGGTTGTCAGAGCTTAGAAGCTCCGACATTATCTATCGTCAGAGCTTAGTAGCTCCGGCAATAGTCCCTATCAACGCATAGAGCATCGATAGTTATTCCCCCGGGGTGTTGGTGCTAGTATCTCCGGCAGTGACCTTTACCAACATGTAGTTTGTCGGTAGCAGACTCCGTTTGCAGGGTCTTCTCACCATCTTATATTTAGCATCGACGGCTGGCCCCCCTAGCTTTACCGGAGCTTGGTTGCTCTGGTGATGCTCGTTTTCAATGCTCAACATTGATTACAAGCCATCTAGGGGAGTCGGAGCTTTGTTAGCTCCGGCTTTTCTCCATCAACGTGGATTTTTTATTTTTCCTGCACACCGAAGCCATGAAAAATAGTAAAATTCATTTCTTGTCTATAACTTCGCCGCGGCTTACGATCCTCAAGAAAATTTTAGGTCAAGCGCGATTCTGAATACAACCGAATGCATTGTCTTTTCTTCTAGATCCAATTGTACTTGGACCCGCCTTACTTCGGCCTGCCGGGTTGTAGGTAGAGTGGCGTACTTAGGGTGCTTGACCAGGCTAAGTCGATAGCACACTCCGGCCCTAGGTTGGCTTGGCGGCATTCAGGCGAGTGGGCCACGAACAATAGTTGAATCCAAAATAATCGACAATACAACTCGAGTTGTATATGAACCGGTCGAACTAAAATTTCTTAAGAATTGCACGTCCTTATTATAGACAAGAAAGAGAAAAATAAAAAAGAATGTGGAGCCTGTACAAAATAAATGCACGTGGAGTCTGTTTCACATGAAGATGTCTTTCATTATAGGTCCGGGGTACAGGGGAAACGAGTACACTCTTAGGGTACGGAACCAGGCTAAACGTGTTTAATTTCTTGTTTGACCCAGGGTAGCTAGCCACACTTATAGTCCTGAGACTGTGACAAGTGTTGCATGAACTTTGCGGACCTTCCGGGAAAGTTCCGGCTGTTCTCCCAGAGGAACTACTCGACTCTGTACAATGACTCTATAACATACACCTCAAGTTACTACAGACTCACCTCCGTGATATTAAGTGTAGAACTTACGGAGGTGCTCAATGTTCCAAGGATTTGTGAGAGGTGTCCCATCCTCGGTAGCCAAGCGAACGCTTCCGGGACGGGATACTTTAATCACTCGGAAGGGTCCCTCCCAGTTGGGGGAGAGTTTGTTTAACCCTTCTCTGGATTGTATTCTCCGTAGCACCAGATCGCCTTCCCCGAGCTGTCGGTTGTGTACATGCCGCTGATGATAGCGCCGAAGGGCTTGGCGGTATCGGGCATTCCGAACAGCTGCTTGGCACCTTCCCTCCTCAAGGAGGTCTAGGTCTTCACGCCGGAGCTGGTCCTGCGTGGCTTCATCGAAGGTCCGGACCCGGAGTGACCCCAAGGTGATTTCCGGAGGAAGGATTGCTTCAGATCCATACACCAGGAAGAAGGGTGTCTCTCCAGTTGACCGGTTTGGAGATGCCCTGTTGGCCCATAAAGTGGGCGGAAGCTCTTCAATCCAGTTGGCTCCATGTTTTTTCAAACGCTCATAGGTGTGCGTTTTGAGTCCTTTATGTATTTCAGCATTTGCTCTCTCGGCTTGGCCATTGCTTGTGGGTGAGCTACGGAGGCGTAGCAAACTTGAATGCCGAGGTCTTCACAATATCCTTGAAATGCAGAGCTTATGAATTGGGTCCCATTATCAGTGATGATTTTGTTTGGGACTCCAAATCTGCATACAATGGACTGCAAAAAGTTGATAATAGATTGCTTGTTGATTGTCACAACTGGAGTTGCTTCCGGCCACTTGGTGAACTTGTCAACGGCAACGTACAGGAACTTGTAACCTCCGACGGCTCTTAAGAAAGGTCCCAAGATGTCCATCCCCCACACAGCGAAGGGCCATGTAGGAGGTATCATTTGTAGCGGCTGAGCCGGTGTGTGAATTTGCTTTGCATGAAATTGACATGCTTCGCATTTCTTCACTAGCTCAGTTGCATCCTGGAGTGCTGTAGGCCAGTAGAAGCCATGCCGAAAGGCTTTACCAACCAGCGTGCGGGAAGACGCGTGGTTCCCACACTCGCCTCCATGGATTTCTGCGAGGAGCTCGCAGCCTTCTTCCCTTGTAATGCACCGCATTAGGATTCCATTGGCACCGCGCCGGTAGAGATCCCCTTCTACCAACGTGTATCTTTTAGCCAATCTGACTACCCGGTCAGCGGATACATCATCGTCAGGAAGGATGTTGTCTTTCAAGTACCCCCCGATCTCTGAGATCCATGCATCAGAACTAACTTGAGCATTTGAGTCTTGCGTGCTAGGTTGCTCGGAGCTTTCGGCAGTACCTACAACCCTTGATGGCTGCCATGGTAACAGGGCCATCGGGACCGTCAGCTTCACGATGCTTATCTTGCCCCCTTCGCTCAGTTCGGCAGGCTGAGCTGTGGGTTTTGACAACCTCCAGACAGAAGTTCCGTCAGGAGCCGGAGCTCCAGTTGACGCTTTCGTCGAGAGTTTGTCGGCTTCAGCATTGTGGGCACGCTGGACATGGTGGAGATCTAGGACTTCGAAGTCCTTCTGAAGCCTCTGGACTTCAAGGAGGTAAGCAGCTAGCTGGAGATTGTTGCAGGAGCATTCACCCTTCACTTGCTTAATGATGAGCTGTGAATCTCCCTTGACCAGCAGTTGGTTGACACTGTATGACAGTGCCACCCTTAGTCCGTAAATGAGTGCTTCATATTCCGCCATGTTGTTGGTCGCCTTGAAATCAAGGTGTACCATGTATTTTACCTTCTCTCCGGTTGGCACGAGGAGAAGGATTCCAACTCTGCCCCCCTGCTTTTGCATGGAACCATCGAAGTAGAGGGTCCAGTGAGGCTCGGTGAAGAATGGAGCCTTGTGTTCCGGCTTCTGCTCGCTGGGGCCCCCAAGGTTTGATGGAGAGGGAGTCCATTCCGCCACAAAATCCGCCAATGCTTGACTCTTGATTGCTTGCCTTGAAATGAATTCGAGATCGAATTCAGCCAATTCTGCTGCCCACTTTGCAATATTCCCAGTTGAATTGAGATTATGCAAGATTGCTCGAAGTGGGTAAGAGGTCACCACCGAGATTTTGTGAGCTTGGAAGTAATGGCGAAGCTTCCTGGAGGCAATAAGAACTACATAGAGCAGCTTATGCCCCTCTAGGTATCGAGTCTTGGCATCATGTAGTACTTCACTGATGAAGTACACTGGGTGCTGAATGGTCCGGACCCTCCTGGAGGGGCCCGGAGCTTCCTCTTCACTGACCCGGATCCTCCCAGAGGGAACCGGATTTTCTTCGGGGACCTCCGGGTCCTGGCTAGAGGAACCCGGAGCTTCTTCAGGAGCGACCTGGACCCTCCCGGAGGGGTCTGGGTCTTCTGAAGTGACTTCTTGTGGAAAGTCTGGGAGCTGGGACCCAGACTCGCTTTCAGGATCCTCCAGACCCTCCCGAAGGGGTTTGGGTTTCTGAGTATGGGGTAGTTCTGGTCTCTCCGCGACCAGGACCATACTGACGACTTCGTTAGTGGCTGAAATGTAAAGCAGCAAAGGCTCACCAGGGTTCGGAGCTACCAGAATTGGTAGGGTGGTGAGGAACTGTTTTAGCTCCTGGAATGCCTTTTCTGCTTGATCAGACCATTGGAATGGTCCGAACTTCCTCAATAACTTAAAGAAGGGGAGTGCCCGTTCCGCCAGTCTTGAAATGAACCGGCTGAGGGCTGCTAGACATCTAGTTAGCTTTTGGACATCTTTGCTACGGGCTGGTGGCCGCATGTCTTCAATGGCTTTGATCTTCGCCGGATTAGCTTCTATGCCCCGGTGACTTACCAGGAAACCAAGAAGTTTTCTGGAGCTAACCCCGAAGACACACTTGTCTGGGTTTAGCTTTGTGCGGGTGACCCGCATCTTATCGTAGATAGCCTGCAAGGTGTCAAGGAGTGACTCCTTGTTCTTGACCTTGACCACGATGTCATCGACGTACACTTCCACTATGTCTCTAATGAGTTCTTCAAAGGTTTTGTACATAGCTCGTACAAAGGTTGAAGCTGCATTTTTGAGACCAAATGGCATGGCTGTATAACAGTACAATCCATCTACTGTGATGAAAGAGGTATGCTCTTCATCTTCCCTAGACATTCTGATTTGATGATACCCAGAATATGCATCTAGGAAACACAGTAATTCACACCCGGAGGTGGAATCCACTATCTGATCTATTCTAGGTAGTGGGAATGGATCTTTTAGACATGCCTTATTTAGTGTTGTGTAGTCGATACACATCCGAAGCTTCCCACCGGCCTTGGGCACAACGACTGGGTTTGCCAGCCATTTTGGATGGAATACTTCTCAGTAGAATCCAGCTTCGAGCAACTTCTTCACTTCTTGTCGGATGAAGTTCTGTCGCTCTACGGATTGCTTCCAAGGCTTCTGATGCACAGGCCGGGCGTCGGGGTAGATCTTCAGATTATGCTCAATCACTTCCCTGGGGATCCCAGGCATTTGTGACGGTTGCCAGGCAAACACGTCGACATTAGCCCGGAGGAAAGTGATGAGCGCGAGTTCCTATTTGTCGTTCAATCCCCCCGATATACGGGTGGTCTGAGCGGCATTGAAACCAATTTGGATGACTTTGACGGGAATGTCGGTGTCGCCGCTTGGTTGCACATGAGGTGCAGAAGTCGAGCCTCGCTGACGAATGCTCGGGGGTTTTGGAGCTTGCTCCTGCCTGGAGTCCTCCTCTTGCGCTGTAGTAAGTGCATGGAGTTCTTCCAGAGCAATTACTTCGGCAGTACGATCTCTGGGAATCCAGAGAACGCCTACTGGTGTTGGCATTTTTAACACCAGGTAACCATAATGAGCAGCCGCCATGAATTTGTACAAGGCAGGCCAACCCAAGATGGCATTGAAGGGTATGTTGATCTGAGCAACGTCAAAGACCAACTTCTCGGTGCGATACTTCTCCCGGGTCCCGAAGGTAACGGGGAGGGTAATAGCTCCAAGTGGGGTAATGGCTCCCGGAAGTACTCCGGAGAAAGGTCGGGAGGGGTAGAGATCCGAAGGTCGGAGCTGAAGCTTGGTAAAAGCTTCGAAGCTTATGAGGTTGAGCCCTGAACCTCCGTCTATCATGACATGGTGGAGCTGGATGTTATTGATGGTAGGAGATACCATCAAAGGTAGCTGAACTGCTCCAACCATGCTTTGAGGGCAGTCCGAAGCATCAAAAGTGATGGCTGTGTCCATCCACTTCTGATGAGGCTCCGCCCTGGCTGTAGGATCTACAGCAGCCATGTCCCGACGCATAGTCTTGATGACGCGGCGGGAGGTGATGTCCCATGATCCACCAAAAATGGTGTTCATGGTCTTCCGACGCTCATTATCAGAGACGTCGGAATCATCATCGACGGAGGTGTAGACGGCCTTCTGGACCTTTTTAGGATCCTGAAAACCTAACTCCTCTTCAGCCGGAGCTTCGTCAACTTTTTGTTTTCCTTCCCTCTGTCGGAAAGGAACTTCTTCCCGGTGCTTGTTGTAGCGCTCGGCAAGGTTTTGGACCTCCCGGCAGTCTTCCAAACTGTGGTTGTCCGTTTTGTGAATTGGACACCACACCTTGGATTTGCCACCATCTTCAGAAGACGGTTGAGGTCGCTTCTCGAGGCGTGGCCCCCGGCCACCCGGAGCTGCAGCAGCTGCAGCATTGGATGCACCGGCCGACGGCTTCTTCTTGCCGTTGGTCTCTTTCTTCTTCTTGCCACTCCCGGAGGTAGCGGCTTCTCCTTTGGAGGATTTCTTGTGATCCTCAGGAGTTGGTTTGGAGTGCATTTCACGGCCCTCCGCAGCTCTGGCACATTTGTCAACCAAGCTAAAGAGTTCCGTGACACTGGTAATCTCCTTGATCGCTAGTTTCTCCAGCATCTTCTTATCCCGCACTCCCTGTCTAAATGCCACGGTGACAGAGGAGCTAGAGATAGAAGGGATAGTGTTTCGTACCTGAGAGAATCTCTAGATGAATAATCGCAGGGATTCTCCTCCTTTTTGCACAACTGCAAAAAGGTCCAGTTCAGTGCCTGGTCGGGTGTAAGAACTCCCGAAGTTGGCGGTGAACTGCCGGCACAACTCCTACCAACTGCTGATGGAGTTGGGTGGAAGGCTCATAAACCAGGACCTGGCGGTCCCAGTTAAAACCACTGGGAAATAATTGGCCATTACGGACTCATTTCCTCCAGCTGCCAAGATAGCAGTGGAGTAAATCTGAAGAAATTCAACAGGATTAACGGTCCCAACGAACTTCTCCGGCAGGTGAGGCCGTAACTTCTGTGGCCACCTGACCATACGCAGATGCATGGACACGACTGAACAGCCTCCTCCTACTCCTTCAGGAACAGGAATGTCTTGAGCTTCTCGTCTTTCACGAGCACGCTCAATATGGACTCAGCCGTCTTGTTGGCGATATCGGCGATCAAGCTCCGCCCGGAGGTCATGAGTTGAAAGCCTTGATACCGTATGAGTGCTCGTGCCCCGAAGGGCAACCACGTCACCTGCTGTGATGCATCACGTCTCCTGTTGTTGGAAACGTGCAGACCAAGTCTGCCAGACAAGGTCCGTCACTGCGACGGGGCCCGTCCTGAAGGGGGAGGACCTTGGTTGCTGATGTGGTTGGCTGCTGCTGCAACCAAGTGTTCCACATCGGCCCTCCACTGCTCCATTGCATCCTGGGATGCGTCCGGAGGTGGTGGGCGCTGAAGAAGAGCACGTGCTGCATGAAGCGCGTGTTCCGGGTTGTCAAGATTCGCCGATGCAGTGATTGACGCCGGTGCACCATCGTGTTGTCCAGCTTGATTTGCTGGTGGAGGCGGCGGTGGTGGAAGTGTGACTACTGCTGGAACCATGGTCCCTGCTGGTGGCTGCATATTGGAGGGATTACCCCCAACAGCTTGAATAGAGGGATGACCATTGGATGATCCAGCGGCTGAGTTCACCATTCTTGAAATCTCAGGCACCCCTTCCTGGCGCGCCAATTGTCAGTGGTTTTGATCCGGCAGATCTCCCAACACTACTAAAGTGTTAGAGGAGTTTGAGGTTCGGTATGGGCGCGCGGAGATTCAAGAAGGTGAGATGTCGAGTGACACAAGAGACACCAAGATTTACGTGGTTCGGGCCGCCTGAGCGTAATACCCTACTCCACGGAGTGTGTTGATGTTGTATTGGATGTATGTCTAGAGCGTCTATCTAGTATGTGTGTCGAGTGTCCAGTATGTGTGTCCAGTGTTCGTGTCGTCGGCCTGTCCTTTTATAGTATAAGGGCAGGCCGTTACAAGTTAGCCTGGCCCGACATGTGGCCCCGGCGGTTACTGATATTGATACACATTCAACACGTTTAATGCCCTTAATGATCGAGTTATGGGCTTTGACAGCACCGTTACTGGTAATTAAGGTCGTCCGATTGTGTGTCATTAATATAGTATTAATGACACTTGATCGGGTATTGAAGTCCTTGATTCCCCTTTGAAGATCCGGAGCCGTTGTGGAGTCTTCCGGAGGTTAGAGGCTGAAGATCCGACGGTTGGACACGTGGCAGCTCCGGAGCACACTGTGGGGATCAGATAGGTCCGGCGCTACCCGACACATGTCAGTTCTGGAGCTTCTCTCGGTCTGGGGTTAGGTCCGGGGATGCCATTTCGGTACATAGCCCGGAGCTTCCCCTTGCGGGCGGTAGCTCCAGTTTGACACTACACGTGGCAACCCTGGGACTAACCATGTTGGAGAAGCGGGTCCGGTTATGTCTGACATGTGGGCCTCCGAAGGTCTTCAAATCAAGTAGATGACTTTCCCTTGAGATCTTTGCAATCCCAAGGAGTATATGGTATCCAGGGTACGGACAGTACCGACAGCATCCAACTTACCAATGTTTGGGTTAAATATTTTTGCCTTAACAGGACAACCACATACATGTCTGTAACTTAAAGAGGGCTTACGTCCCATCCATAACTCATACAGTGTTTTTGGCACTGACTTAGTAGGAACCCGATTTAGCACGTGAATGGCGGTTTTTAATACATCCATCCACAAACTAACCTGCAAATTTGATTGACTTAACATGGACCTAACCATATACATTAGCGTACGGTTTCACCGTTCCGCTACTCCATTTTGCTGAGGCTCGCCCGGTGTAGCGTACTAGGCGACTATATCATTTTCCTGTAAGAATCGTGCAAATGGTCCAGGAACATGGGCATATGGGGTATGCCGACCGTAGTACTCACCACCACGTTTGGATCTTACCACTTTTATCTTAATATTGTGCTGATTTTCAACTTCAGCCTTGAATATCTTAAATTTATCCAATGCTTCGGAGCATTCTTTAATTGGATAAATATAGCCATAGTGAGAATAGTCATCCGTGAAGGCTATGAATGAATCAAAACCATCAATGGATACTACGGGAAATGGACCACAAATATCTGTGTGGATTAATTCTGAAATTCCCGTGCTGCGTATGGCACTTTTCTTAACTTTTTTAACAAATCTTGCCTTTAATGCAATCTATGCATTCATCTGAATCCAAAAAATCTAATCGAGGAAGAATCGATTGTGAAATCAATTGTTCAATTCTCCCCCCCCCCCCCCTCAAAATATGGCCTAAGCGACAATGCTTTTGCGCTTATTCTTTCGAAGACATTTCAAAATCAATCTTTTGCGCTTATTCTTATGATTGGGAATATGATCATAGCTTAGAACATTAACACTATCATGTATAGACAATAGGTATAGCATTCCTTGTCTCATAGCAATACCAACAATATTATTATCATACTCAATTATACACTTATCTTTGCCAAATTGGCATACATAACCATCATTGTCTAAACATGACACTGAAATTAACTTAATGAGGGTACATATAATACATCATAAAGTGTAACTACAGAGCCATTTCTTAATTCTAATGGATAATCTCCTATGGCTTCAACTTTCGCTTCATGGCCATTGGCAACTTTAATTGCGGCCCTTTTCCCTCTTTTTATGGTCCTCCTCATATTTAACCCCTGCAAAGAATTACAAACGTGCACAGTGGCAGCTGAGTCAATCCACCAAGTAGATGAAATATAATCTAAATACAGGGATTCATCAATAAAGGTAAGAAAATCATTACCATTTCTACAACACCATTTAAGGAAACCTACACAATCCTTTTGATGGTGGCCTTTGACTAAACAAAAACGACACCGATCTTTCTCCACTTTCACATCCTTTCTGTATGGGTGTTGTTGTGGAGCCTTACCCTTATCTTTATCATGGTGAAAAGGACAATGATTCTTAGTATACTGCTGAGAAGAATAATTCTTCTGAGCCTTACATTTTCCCTTCACATAATTAATGGCATCATTACCATGAAGGGATTTAATCCTCTCTTCCTTCTGAACACACATAGCGATGAGTTTTCTATGTTCCATAGTTCAAGTTGAGAGTTGTAGTTGATGACAAAAGTCTCAAATTCCTTAGGAAGTGAGGCAATGATGAGATGCACAATGAACTCATCTTTGATCCCCAAATCTACAGGTTTAAGCTTTGCAGCCATATTTGTCATCCTTAAGATGTACTCTCGCACACCACCTCCATAGTACTTTTCAGTAACGAGCCTCTTGATAAGAGTGCTTGTTGTGGTCTTAGAAGAACCAGTGAACTGATTCTCTATCCTTTGGAGGTACTCAATGACAGTGTCACATTCGGGGATTGCTCCCCAAATAGCCTTAGTGATAGTGCCCTTAATTACCATCAACCACACCCGTTTTTATTTCTTCCACTTATAACAATCAATGTCATAAGCCAATAACTCATTAGTATAGTCATTTGCACTTACAACAAAGGACTCTCCAGTTTCATCAGCTTCTTGCACTAGCTCCACGGGTGCAACATGATATGAAGTGGTGAGAGCCAAATCTATCTTGGAGACTGCCAAAGCAATCTCCAACTTCTCTCTCCATCTTCTATAATTGCTTCCATTGAGTTGCTCAATAGAACCAATGAAGCTCAGTGCGGCATTAGCATTGGAGGAACCTTCATAACAAAAGCAGAAAAGAATCATAAGTGAATGCATAGAAAAATATAATAGAATAACTAAAATCATAGTAATTTATCTTTCGTTTTGGTTACTCAACCAAATTACGTTGAACTTAATTCTTCAAAAGAAGAGTAATGCCATTAATGTCTTTCGCTTTGGTTACTCAGTCAATAATGACATAAAATACTAAATAACATGCAATTTTATTTGTCACTTTTGTTACTCAATCAAAATTGCATGCAACTTAAAAATTCCAAATGACATAGCAATTATCTTTCGCTTTGGTTACTCCACCAAATTGCTATGACATTTTAATATCAGTGGAAGCATAAAAATGGGCATAAAATATCTTAATTACTTAATATTCCGCAGCATAATTAAATTAATTTTGTTGAGAATATACTTGATTTCGGGAGAAGGCTTATTGTAGGAGTGAGCCAAACCTATTATCACACGCGATTTTTAAAACCGCTTGAAACGAAGATCCTGTGATAATCCGCAATTTCATAGGCGGAGAAGTGATACCGCCTGTGAAGAAACATTATCACAGGCGGTTTTTACTTATGCTAGCCTCCTGTGAAGATAAGTTATCACAGGTGGGTGGTGCAGCATATATATCCGCATGTGATAATTGTCTTATCCAGGCGGGTCTTGCAGCATAACTAACCGCCTGTGACAATGGTGTTATCACAGGCGGATGTTGACCTACATCAAGCCGCCTGTGAAGACCTTTTACCGCAGTCGGTTTCTACCTTAGCAGTAATCGCCTGTGATAATTAGGTTATCACATATGGTTCTTTACCTGTATCTAGCCGCCTATGATAATTGTTTTTCACAGGCATGCCTAGTCGTTGGTTAATAACCGCCTGTGATAAGGTATAACTGTAAGGATCGAAACGCCCAAGAGGGGGGGTGAATTGGGCTTTCTTTCAATTTTTAAAGCAATTAAGAAAATTAACGACCTCAAGCCCAATTCCCTATGCGATTAAACTATGCAATCAATGTAAATTAAAGTTGCGGAATGAAGATTGCATAAGTGTAAAAAGGGAGAGGGATGAAAACGCTCAAGGGACACGGAGTTTATCCCGTGGTTCGGTAAGATCACAAGGATCTACCTACATCCACGTTGTGGCACCCACCGAAGGGTTTTGCCACTCCCAAGTCACCGAGACAAGGGGGTTCTTCACTATTCTTCTCCGTTCGCCAACCTCGGCAAGGTGGAGCTCAAGCCTTGTACACTTTGGAATCCTCCGGGCTTCCACAATCTTCTTGGCAAGCTCCGGAAGTCGCACACACCAAGGGACACTCCCTTATGGCTCTCACTACACTAGAGACTCCAATCACCAAGAATGGAGGCACCCAAGCACTATCTCTAGCTAGTTCTAGCCTATCTCTTGGTGTACAAATGATGAGCAAATGATGTGAAAGTGGTAGCTCTATTGCTTGAATGCTCTAGGATGTGTAGAGTATGTCTGGGCTTCAAGTCTTGTCGATTTGACAGGTTGAAGGGGTATAAATAGCCAGCCTCCACGAGATAGCCGTTGGAAAAGTAGGCTGACATCACTTCTCTGCGAACACCGGATGATCCGATGTATCCCCTTCAGTTAACATCGGTCAAAGCCAAATTAGCTGATGTCACTGTGTCAGATATGACCGTTGTTAGACTGATGTTGATCTGTCTTCTCATCGGATGATCCGGTGGCTCTTCCTCCAGAATTTTGTTTGATCTTGAGGCTTACTGGGATATTCAACCGATGTATGTAAGTCTGTACATCGGATGATCCGGTGCTTCACTTGGTCCAATGGTATTGCAATCTGTGATGATGGACCGATGTCACTGAGCCACTCACATCGGATAATCCGGTGAGTGCATTTGTCTGAGGTCTTCTTCTTCAGTTGAACTAACTCGACCGATGTAGTCAACTCATAGAACGTCGGTTGATCCGGTGTGTTCAACTTGTTGACTTCGAGTTGTTTTGATTTGTTCTTTTGGAATTTGAACTTGTGACCTCTTTGACACTTGTTTGAAATGTTGTTTTGATTGTCTTCAAGCATTGAGTGATATCAAGTTAGAGCTTTCACTTCTTGTCTTCATATGATTTGATTTGATCTCATCCGTTGATTTTATATGTGTCTCCAATGTAATTTTGATTTCATTTGATTGAGTGTTATTGAGACCTTGCATTCACAAATTCATTAGTAATATCGAATGATTGTCATTAATCACCGAAACCGTACCTCATAGGGCCTAGATGCTTTCAATCTCCCCCTTTTTGGTGATTGATGACAACACAATAATTTAAAGCGCGATAATAATGAATTTGCTGATAATACTCAAGTATATATGCAATGAATACAGCATAGGACACATTAAGCTTGTAAAATGCAAAAGAAATTTGTGGAGCGAAAAGCTCAATTGATTAAAATCATAAGCAAATGAGACAAGTGAAAGAGTGCTTAATTAAAATTACAAAAGAGTACTCAAGCACGAATACAAAGGATAAGCACACACTCCCCCTTCACCCCCCTGAGACTACCACTCCCCCTGACTCCACTCCCCCTGACTCTGCTACATCTTCTCCCCCTTTGGCATCAAGACACCAAAAAGGGATCAGAACGCCTACAGACCCTGAGAGCTGGGCGCGAGGACGAACTGGGCACCGTCGCAGTCGTCGGAGCTAGAGCCGCCGGTCGTAGGAGCTGCTGGAGCGGCGGGAACTGGAGGGTCCGCTGCCGGTGCTGGAGGAGAGGAAGCAGGTACTGGAGGTGCCGGTGGAGCTGGAGGAAGTGGAGCGCTCACCACGGACGCCGGCGTCTGCTAGAACAAGATCGTCGCCGGCAGTGGTGAGTGAATCGGTACGCTGGATGCCAGAAGTGGTGACATACTGATTGAAGGGATAGGAGTAGTAGGCACCTGAGCAACACCTGGAGCCAGTCCCAGTCCAGGCTGCTGTGGAGGAAGGGCGATCCCGGTCTGAGTGTAAAGGTTGGTGATCAACCCTAGGATCCCCATCATGGCCTGCTGGGTCTGCTGCTGCTGGTCGAGGGTACGGCGGTGCATCTGATCTACCAGGTTGGTGAACCGGTCCGTATCCTCTCGCCTCTGACGGGCGATCTCTAGCTGGAGCTCCTGCTGTTGCCGCTGCAGCTGTGCCAGGTGAGCAGCCTGCTCTGCCCTGGCCTGCTCAGCAGCGAGCCTGTCCTGGCGCTGCTGCTCGATCATCTGCTGAAGAAGAGATGACAGCTCTGACGGCTGTGACACCTGCGCCTCGGACACAGGAGGTGGTGTCGGTGGCGGAGCAGCTGATCCTCCTGCCTCGGCGTCGTGCTGCCTCGGTGAGGGTGGAGGCGGAGGGAAGTACTCCTCGACACTCTCGTCTGTGTCGCTCTCGGACCAGACGTGCTGCAAGTCCTCCCCCCTGAGCCTCAGCCTCAGCAAGCCTCTCATCCTCCCGCTCTAGGTCGGACCAGTCTTCCTCTGACAGACGGGCCCGGACCTGGTGCTCAACTGGACGACCAAGGCGACGGTCTCCAGGAGCAGAGGCACGATGGTGACCAAAGCGAGTCACACTCTCGTCAGCAAGCCGGGCCTGTGCTGCATGTCCCTCAAGCACCATCATAGAGCAAATGTAACTGATCCAGTGCCCGTAGACCATCTGCCTCATCATGCCAATCCCATCCGTGATTACGTCTTCCATCTCGCATAGGAGTATGTCCACGATATCGAAATCCATCCCGTTCATTATGTAGAACAGGAGGGTCTGCTGCAGACTCGTGAACCCCTCCAAGTAACCTGACCTCGGCAGGAGCGTGCGGCGCAAGGCGAGGTGCACAATGCGCGCAGCTGGGGTCAGGAGAGCTGGAACTCTCGGCTGGTCCGGAGAGAACGAGGGGCCAAACAGAGAGCGGATCTCGTCAAGCTTTGGTGCTACCCCTCCAGTAAGTGGCCTCCTCGGTGGATCTGCCTGCCCA
This sequence comes from Tuctoria greenei, assembly GCA_036927565.1. Taxonomy (NCBI): domain Eukaryota; kingdom Viridiplantae; phylum Streptophyta; class Magnoliopsida; order Poales; family Poaceae; genus Tuctoria; species Tuctoria greenei. The sequence goes on from JAYESD010000001.1 coordinate 96,894,293, forward strand.
TAGACCTTCTCGTGCACGTAGGTGTCGTGCAGGTCCAAACCAAGAATATGCCCCAAAGTCTGCCTCGAGAGGTGGTAGTGCTGACCATTGAACATGAAGGCAATCGACCTCCTGCCCTCTGAGATGTACAGGGTCGCGTAGAAGACACGGACCCACTCTTCCACATAAGCACTTCTCTCATAAGCCAGCAGCTGCACCAGACCTCTGTATCTCTCAAAGAAAGGACGGACCTCAGTCTCTGCTGCCACTGCAAGCTGCCCCCAGTCCAGGTAGTTGTGCTGAAAAAGCTTGTGCCCCCGACGCCTGTAGGTCTCATAGAGAGACGCCTGGGTGACAGTCCAGAAGCGACTGTCCACAAGAGTCTCTCGGGGCTGTGGGAACCACTCCTCAAGCAGCACGTTCCAATGAAGCTTGCGTAGCTGCTTGGCCTTCATCTTCCTGTAGTCCGTCAACCGGACTCCCTCACTGACACGGACGGCCGTGTCCATCTCGTAGATGGCCCTCTCGGCCTCCCTGTCCTCACGACGGTCGGCAGCCGTCGGTCTCGGACGAGGAGCAGCCTCGGTGTGACCCCCACGCGTCCGGGCTGAGCGCCGGCGGACGAGAGGCTCAACTGGCTCCTCTTCGGCGTCGGAGTCGTCGATCACGGGAGGCTGCCTCGGACGGGCCTCCCGAATCCTCAGGGAACCCCCTCGGCCACCTTCACGCTCCTCGGCGGCGCGAGCGGCCATAAGGGCCTTCTTCTCATCCTTCGACAGTTTGCGCTTCTTCGCGGCGGGCTCCGCGATTGCCTTGCCCTTTCCTTTGCGATCGCGACCCATCTTGATGCAATGGAGAGGTAGGGTTAGCGACGATGAAAACGAACGACGAGAGAAACAGCGAGGGACGTCGCACGGCACGGAGCAAACCTTAGCGACGATGGAGCTCGGGAAAACCTAGCGACGGGGAGGTGACCGGAGATGGCGGCGTCGCGGGGTGGAGGCGCTGCTATGGAGGGAAGAGTGGTGGCGGTGCTTGGATGCGGTGGAGAGGTGCGTGGAGGCGGCGGTGCGACGAACGGCGCGAGGGTGGAGCGGCGGCGCGGCGCTTGGGCGCGGGTGGAGCACGGCGGCGCGGCGCTTGGAGGTGAGGCGGCGCAGGTGGAGCACGGCAAGCGGGGGCGGCGCTGTGGGCGGCGGCGGCCGGAGACGGCGGCGGCGGCGCCTAGGGCGGCGGCGGCGGCGGCTGGGTGCGAGGGAGAGGTGGCGCGCGGTGGTCGACGGACGGAGGAAGAGGCGGCGGCGCGCGGGCGAGTGAGAGGTCGGGGAGAGAGAAACACGGCGGCGGCGCGCGGGTTTAAATAGTGGGACCCAAACCCTAGCCGAAAATTTAACACCGGATGGACCGATGCGAGGTAATATGAACATCGGTCGAATGCAATAGTAAGGATATTCAAGAATTGCTGTTGACATCGGATGGACCGACGTTTAGGGTTTGGGTCATCGGTCGAATGGCACAGTAAGGGTGTTCAAAAGAGGAATGTTGACACCGGATGATCCGACGTAGGAGGAAGTAAACATCGGTTGAATTGACCACAGCTCCAGAAGAGTGAACATCGGATGGACCGATGTTTTTAGGAATGAACGCGTCGGATCATTTGAAATTCAGACAGAATTGGGCTTTGAAGATTGAACACCTATTGGACCGATGAGGGATTGACATAGGCATCGGATAATCCGATGATAACAGAACGAAAACATCCCATATATGTCCTTTGACCAAACAAACAATCGAAGAGAAACACATGTCTTAGGACTTTTTGGGCAACCCCTTACCCCTCAAGAAGCTAATATGCCAATAGCTTGGCTAGACCTTAACGCAAATGGAACACCGAGAAAAATGGAGGAAAATATACAAATAAAATGTAAGGCCCATGCTTTGTGAGGTAGAGTATGAAGACTTCTATCTCTTTGAAGCATGTTCCTCTAGGCATTAACGTACCTAACATTTTGTTCTTTCCACCTTATATGAGTTGAGATATTGCATTTCAAACAAGTCTCCTTCTCATGAGGTGGGTTCCCCTTTGTGACAATCTACCGTATGCAATGCCAAACAAATTATAGTGCAAGAGATTAAATGAGTGCAAGTTTATATGGCAGAGATCATGCAAGGCATAAAATAAATCTATCTTGCCAAGTTTGAACCTTCCAAAGGCTTCCTCAGGGAAAACTACTTCTAGCTTGCCCCTATCCTTTGGGAGTTAGACAAGACCTATATGATATGCATCCTTACATGAACATGGCAACTTACATGACGTTAGATGCATCTAGCACATTTAATTCTCTTCTAAGTCTAGAAAAAGTTTTCTCAACTAGTGCGGGAAGGGAATGGGGTTTCAAGCAAATCTAACCGCACTTGCATTGTCACAAAGGAGAGGCACACAATCATACAAGCATCCATTTGACATGATATGGGGCCTAGATGCGGAAAGATATAGAAATGAACCAAATATGGAATGGTAATTTGATTTGACAATTCGATTACCGTTCATATCCGCGTCGAGCTCCCATTCTCAAGTTTCTTAAAGAGGTCCTTGGTAGATTTTTCTTGATGGTGGAGGTCCCCTCTTGAAGTTGCATCGTGGCCGGTCACGTGTTCTTGATTTTTGGCACCCAAGCTAACTTAGGTCCTTGTATGTGTGATACAAGTGCTTTTGGGACCCAAAGTTGCTTGGGGAGCTTCCCCTTCATGCCCTTAATGTTTTTGCCGATGAACCTTGCCTTCACCTTGCCACCTACTTTACTCAATAGATAGTAGTGATTATCAAAGGTAGATGTGTAGTTAGTAGGCAATTTTGGAGAAGGTCGGTTAGGAAGAGGACACTCCCTTGTATGATGACCGGTAACCTCGCAAAGTTGGCAATAGGAACCAACTTCCTTGATGAAGCTTGTTTTGAGCTCCGGCGAGGGTACCTTTCCTTTGTTAGGCACCGGGAAGGATCCAAGTCCTCTCTTGTTGAAGGCCTTTGCTTGTTGGAAGAGGATCTCCTTGTGCTTGACTTCTCCTTTTGATAGTCTTGCCACACTAGTGCGGAGACTCTCAATCTCTTCCATCAAGTCCTTCTCCCTAGCATTTTCTTTCATGGGCAAAGACTTGTGCAAAAGGTTAGTAGCATGAGACGTAATCTCATTATTAAGGGTTTCTTTCTTCATAGTTTTTAATTTTTGATCAAGAACTTCATGAGCAAGGCTAAGTACTTGATGTTCTTGTTTTAACTTGTTGTGCTCTTCCAAGAGTGTTTGGTGTGCTAAGTTAAGCTCATGATGATCAAGCTTGATTTGAGTCTTTTCTTCCTCAACTTGCTTGACGTGAGATTTGAGCGTGTCATGCTCCTTAAGTATGCTTTCATACTTGTCAAGCAAATTGAGGTTAGTATTCTCAAGTTTAGCATGAGCTTGTTCAAGAGCCTTGACTTTGTTCTTTTCCCTTTTAATGATGGTGTGGTATTCATTTATCAATGAAGTTAATTCATCGGGGGAAAGCTCATCATCACTAGAGTCGTCACATACCTCAATGTTACCTTTTGCCATGAGGCACATGGGAGGTGGACGAAGAGGTGAGTTATCCTTGTTGACGACGGCAAGCCCCGCCAAGTTTTCTTCATCTTCACTCTCTTCGTCGCTTGACTCTTCATCCGTGATCCACTCATTTGCCTCGCACATGAAGACTTTTTGAGGCCCTCTTCTTTTCTTTGGAAAGAGCTTGGTCTTCTTGCCTTTGTCAAATTTCTTCTTTCCAAAGGAGCGCTTGGGCTTGACCTCTTCTTCATCTTCATCACTTTCTTCTTGCTTTTGATGCTTTCCCTTGTGGTTGTCCTTCCTCTTGTCCGGTCTTGGACAATCATATGATATGTGGCCTTGGTCGCCACAATTATAGCATGTCTTGTTTTCATCTTTTCTTGGGAGGAAGGCTCTCTTGTTGGGATCAAAAGTATATCCCTTCTTGGCAATCTTGGAATTCAAGCGAGAGAATTTCCTCATCATTGATGCAAGCTCATCATCATCATCTTCACTTGATGTTTGCTCTTCTTTGCTTGAACTAGGTTTGATCATTTTCTTGAAATTTGTTTTCTTGAAAGCCTTGAGAGCAATTGTCCTTGTAGAAGATGAATCCTCCATCATCCCAAGTACACTCATCTCATGAGCGTGAATCTCCCCAATTAGCTCCGAAACTTCAATGTGATCAAGTGATTCTTTTTGGAGCATTGAGTTGATGATGTTATACTTTGGCTTGGGAAGGAGCATGAGGATCTTTCGGTTGATAAGTCCCTTGCCAAGAGAAGCAATATCAAGAGCATTTATTTCCTCAATGAGAACATTTAAGCGAGAAAACATTTCATTTACATTTTCATGAGGAAACATTTTAAATTCATCATATTTAGATTTAAGCAAGTGATATTTAAGTTCTTTAACACGAGAGGAACCCTCATGAATTTCAATTAAGCATGTCCAAATTTCACAAGCTTTTTCTTTACTAGCAATTCTAGCGAATACATCTTGACTAATGCATTCATAGATGGCATTTCTAGCTCTAGCATCCCATTTAATTTGATCACTAACATAATTATGATCTCCAAATCCCGCATGGGTCGCTTCCCAAACTTCGGGAGCAATAGCCTCTAGGTAGGCACGCATGCGTGCTTTCCAATAGGCAAAGTCCTTGCCCTCGAAGATAGGAACCGAACCCCCATTCTTGGCCATTTAAGCTCTCTAGCGGTGAAGCTAGAATGATCCAATGAGCAACAAGGCTCTGATACCAATTGTAAGGATCGAAACGCCCAAGATGGGGGGTGAATTGGGCTTTCTTTCAATTTTTAAAGCAATTAAGAAAATTAACGACCTCAAGCCCAATTCCCTATGCGATTAAACTATGCAATCAAAGTAAATTAAAGTTGCGGAATGAAGATTGCATAAGTGTAAAAAGGGAGAGGGATGCAAACGCTCAAGGGACACGGAGTTTATCCCGTGGTTCGGTAAGATCACAAGGATCTACCTACATCCACGTTGTGGCACCCACCGAAGGGTTTTGCCACTCCCAAGTCACCGAGACAAGGGGGTTCTTCACTATTCTTCTCCGTTCGCCAACCTCGGCAAGGTGGAGCTCAAGCCTTGTACACTTTGGAATCCTCCGGGCTTCCACAATCTTCTTGGCAAGCTCTGGAAGTCGCACACACCAAGGGACACTCCCTTATGGCTCTCACTACACTAGAGACTCCAATCACCAAGAATGGAGGCACCCAAGCACTATCTCTAGCTAGTTCTAGCCTATCTCTTGGTGTACAAATGATGAGCAAATGATGTGAAAGTGGTAGCTCTATTGCTTGAATGCTCTAGGATGTGTAGAGTATGTCTGGGCTTCAAGTCTTGTCGATTTGACAGGTTGAAGGGGTATAAATAGCCAGCCTCCACGAGATAGCCGTTGGAAAAGTAGGCTGACATCACTTCTCTGCAAACACCGGATGATCCGATGTCTCCCCTTCAGTTAACATCGGTCAAAGCCAAATTAGCTGATGTCACTGTGTCAGATATGACCGTTGTTAGACCGATGTTGATCTGTCTTCTCATCGGATGATCCGGTGGCTCTTCCTCCAGAATTTTGTTTGACTTGAGGCTTACTGGGATATTCAACCGATGTATGTAAGTCTGTACATCGGATGATCCGGTGCTTCACTTGGTCCAATGGTATTGCAATCTGTGATGATGGACCGATGTCACTGAGCCACTCACATCGGATGATCCGGTGAGTGCATTTGTCTGAGGTCTTCTTCTTCAGTTGAACCAACTCGACCGATGTAGTCAACTCATAGAACGTCGGTTGATCCGGTGTGTTCAACTTGTTGACTTCGAGTTGTTTTGATTTGTTCTTTTGGAATTTGAACTTGTGACCTCTTTGACACTTGTTTGAAATGTTGTTTTGATTGTCTTCAAGCATTGAGTGATATCAAGTTAGAGCTTTCACTTCTTGTCTTCATATGATTTGATTTGATCTCATCCGTTGATTTTATATGTGTCTCCAATGTAATTTTGATTTCATTTGATTGAGTGTTATTGAGACCTTGCATTCACAAATTCATTAGTAATATCGAATGGTTGTCATTAATCACCGAAACCGTACCTCATGGGGCCTAGATGCTTTCAATCTCCCCCTTTTTGGTGATTGATGACAACACAATAATTTAAAGCGCGATAATAATGAATTTGCTGATAATACTCAAGTATATATGCAATGAATACAGCATAGGACACATTAAGCTTGTAAAATGCAAAAGAAATTTGTGGAGCGAAAAGCTCAATTGATTAAAATCATAAGCAAATGAGACAAGTGAAAGAGTGCTTAATTAAAATTACAAAAGAGTACTCAAGCACGAATACAAAGGATAAGCACACACTCCCCCTTCACCCCCCTGAGACTACCACTCCCCCTGACTCCACTCCCCCTGACTCTGCTACATCTTCTCCCCCTTTGGCATCAAGACACCAAAAAGGGATCAGAACGCCTACAGACCCTGAGAGCTGGGCGCGAGGACGAACCGGGCACCGTCGCAGTCGTCGGAGCTAGAGTCGCCGGTCGTAGGAGCTGCTGGAGCGGCGGGAACTGGAGGGTCCGCTGCCGGTGCTGGAGGAGAGGAAGCAGGTACTGGAGGTGCCGGTGGAGCTGGAGGAAGTGGAGCGCTCACCACGGACGCTGGCGTCTGCTGGAACAAGATCGTCGCCGGCAGTGGTGAGTGAATCGGTGCGCTGGATGCCAGAAGTGGTGACATACTGATTGAAGGGATAGGAGTAGTAGGCACCTGAGCAACACCTGGAGCCAGTCCCAGTCCAGGCTGCTATGGAGGAAGGGCGATCCCGGTCTGAGTGTAAAGGTTGGTGATCAACCCTAGGATCCCCATCATGGCCTGCTGGGTCTGCTACTGCTGGTCGAGGGTACGGTGGTGCATCTGATCTACCAGGTTGGTGAACCGGTCCGTATCCTCTCGCCTCTGACGGGCGATCTCCAGCTGGAGCTCCTGCTGTTGCCGCTGCAGCTGTGCCAGGTGAGCAGCCTGCTCTGCCCTGGCCTGCTCAGCAGCGAGCCTGTCCTGGCGCTGCTGCTCGATCATCTGCTGAAGAAGAGATGACAGCTCTGACGGCTGTGACACCTGCGCCTCGGACACAGGAGGTGGTGTTGGTGGCGGAGCAGCTGATCCTCCTGCCTCGGCGTCGTGCTGCCTCGGTGAGGGTGGAGGCGGAGGGAAGTACTCCTCGACACTCTCGTATGTGTCGCTCTCGGACCAGACGTGCTGCAAGTCCTCCCCCTGAGCCTCAGCCTCAGCAAGCCTCTCGTCCTCCCGCTCTAGGTCGGACCAGTCTTCCTCTGACAGACGGGCCCGGACCTGGCGCTCAACTGGACGACCAAGGCGACGGTCTCCAGGAGCAGAGGCACGATAGTGACCAAAGCGAGTCACACTCTCGTCAGCAAGCCGGGCCTGTGCTGCATGTCCCTCAGGCACCATCATAGAGCAAATGTAACTGATCCAGTGCCCGTAGACCATCTGCCTCATCATGCCAATCCCATCCGTGATTACGTCTTCCATCTCACATAGGAGTATGTCCACGATATCGAAATCCATCTCGTTCATTATGTAGAACAGGAGGGTCTGCTGCAGACTCGTGAACCCCTCCAAGTAACCTGACCTCGGCAGGAGCGTGCGGCGCAAGGCGAGGTGCACAATGCGCGCAGCTGGGGTCAGGAGAGCTGGAACTCTCGGCTGGTCCAGAGAGAACGAGGGGCCAAACAGAGAGCGGATCTCGTCAAGCTGTGGTGCTACCCCTCCAGTAAGTGGCCTCCTCAGTGGATCTGCCTGCCCATAGACCTTCTCGTGCACGCAGGTGTCGTGCAGGTCCAAACCAAGAATATGCCCCAAAGTCTGCCTCGAGAGGTGGTAGTGCTGACCATTGAACATGAAGGCAATCGACCTCCTGCCCTCTGAGATGTACAGGGTCGCGTAGAAGACACGGACCCACTCTTCCACATAAGCACTTCTCTCATAAGCCAGCAGCTGCACCAGACCTCTGTATCTCTCAAAGAAAGGACGGACCTCAGTCTCCGCTGCCACTGCAAGCTGCCCCCAGTCCAGGTAGTTGTGCTGAAAAAGCTTGTGCCCCCGACGCCTGTAGGTCTCATAGAGAGACGCCTGGGTGACAGTCCAGAAGCGACTATCCACAAGAGTCTCTCGGGGCTGTGGGAACCACTCCTCAAGCAGCACGTTCCAACGAAGCTTGCGTAGCTGCTTGGCCTTCATCTTCCTGTAGTCCGTCAACCGGACTCCCTCACCGACACGGACGGCCGTGTCCATCTCGTAGATGGCCCTCTCGGCCTCCCTGTCCTCACGACGGTCGGCAGCCGTCGGTCTCGGACGAGGAGCAGCCTCGGTGTGACCCCCACGTGTCCGGGCTGAGCGCCGGCGGACGAGAGGCTCAACTGGCTCCTCTTCGGCGTCGGAGTCGTCGATCACGGGAGGCTGCCTCGGACGGGCCTCCCGAATCCTCAGGGAACCCCCTCGGCCACCTTCACGCTCCTCGGCGGCGCGAGCGGCCATAAGGGCCTTCTTCTCATCCTTCGACAGTTTGCGCTTCTTCGCGGCGGGCTCCGCGATTGCCTTGCCCTTTCCTTTGCGATCGCGACCCATCTTGATGCAATGGAGAGGTAGGGTTAGCGACGATGAAAACGAACGACGAGAGAAACAGCGAGGGACGTCGCACGGCACGAAGCAAACCTTAGCGACGATGGAGCTCGGGAAAACCTAGCGACGGGGAGGTGACCGGAGATGGCGGCGTCGCGGGGTGGAGGCGCTGCTATGGAGGGAAGAGTGGTGGCGGTGCTTGGATGCGGTGGAGAGGTGCGTGGAGGCGGCGGTGCGACGAACGACGCGAGGGTGGAGCGGCGGCGCGGCGCTTGGGCGCGGGTGGAGCACGGCGGCGCGGCGCTTGGAGGTGAGGCGGCGCGGGTGGAGCACGGCAAGCGAGGGCGGCGCTGTGGGCGGCGGCGGCCGGAGACGGCGGCGGCGGCGCCTAGGGCGGCTTCGGCGGCGGCTGGGTGCGAGGGAGAGGCGGCGCGCGGTGGTCGACGGACGGAGGAAGAGGCGGCGGCGCGCGGGCGAGTGAGAGGTCGGGGAGAGAGAAACACGGCGGCGGCGCGCGGGTTTAAATAGTGGGACCCAAACCCTAGCCGAAAATTTAACACCGGATGGACCGATGCGAGGTAATATGAACATCGATCGAATGCAACAGTAAGGATATTCAAGAATTGCCGTTGACATCGGATGGACCGATGTTTAGGGTTTGGGTCATCGGTCGAATGGCACAGTAAGGGTGTTCAAAAGAGGAATGTTGACACCGGATGATCCGACGTAGGAGGAAGTAAACATCGGTTGAATTGACCACAGCTCCAGAAGATTGAACATCGGATGGACCGATGTTTTTAGGAATGAACGCGTCGGATCATTTGAAATTCAGACAGAATTGGGCTTTGAAGATTGAACACCTATTGGACCGATGAGGGATTGACATAGGCATCGGATAATCCGATGATAACAGAACGAAAACATCCCATATATGTCCTTTGACCAAACAAACAATCGAAGAGAAACACATGTCTTAGGACTTTTTGGGCAACCCCTTACCCCTCAAGAAGCTAATATGCCAATAGCTTGGCTAGACCTTAACGCAAATGGAACACCGAGAAAAATGGAGGAAAATATACAAATAAAATGTAAGGCCCATGCTTTGTGAGGTAGAGTATGAAGACTTCTATCTCTTTGAAGCATGTTCCTCTAGGCATTAACGTACCTAACATTTTGTTCTTTCCACCTTATATGAGTTGAGATATTGCATTTCAAACAAGTCTCCTTCTCATGAGGTGGGTTCCCCTTTGTGACAATCTACCGTATGCAATGCCAAACAAATTATAGTGCAAGAGATTAAATGAGTGCAAGTTTATATGGCAGGGATCATGCAAGGCATAAAATAAATCTATCTTGCCAAGTTTGAACCTTCCGAAGGCTTCCTCAGGGAAAACTACTTCTAGCTTGCCCCTATCCTTTGGGAGTTAGACAAGACCTATATGATATGCATCCTTACATGAACATGGCAACTTACATGACGTTAGATGCATCTAGCACATTTAATTCTCTTCTAAGTCTAGAAAAAGTTTTCTCAACTAGTGCGGGAAGGGAATGGGGTTTCAAGCAAATCTAACCGCACTTGCATTGTCACAAAGGAGAGGCACACAATCATACAAGCATCCATTTGACATGATATGGGGCCTAGATGCGGAAAGATATAGAAATGAACCAAATATGGAATGGTAATTTGATTTGACAATTCGATTACCGTTCATATCCGCGTCGAGCTCCCATTCTCAAGTTTCTTAAAGAGGTCCTTGGTAGATTTTTCTTGATGGTGGAGGTCCCCTCTTGAAGTTGCATCGTGGCCGGTCACGTGTTCTTGATTTTTGGCACCCAAGCTAACTTAGGTCCTTGTATGTGTGATACAAGTGCTTTTGGGACCCAAAGTTGCTTGGGGAGCTTCCCCTTCATGCCCTTAATGTTTTTGCCGATGAACCTTGCCTTCACCTTGCCACCTACTTTACTCAATAGATAGTAGTGATTATCAAAGGTAGATGTGTAGTTAGTAGGCAATTTTGGAGAAGGTCGGTTAGGAAGAGGACACTCCCTTGTATGATGACCAGTAACCTCGCAAAGTTGGCAATAGGAACCAACTTCCTTGATGAAGCTTGTTTTGAGCTCCGGCGAGGGTACCTTTCCTTTGTTAGGCACCGGGAAGGATCCAAGTCCTCTCTTGTTGAAGGCCTTTGCTTGTTGGAAGAGGATCTCCTTGTGCTTGACTTCTCCTTTTGATAGTCTTGCCACACTAGTGCGGAGACTCTCAATCTCTTCCATCAAGTCCTTCTCCCTAGCATTTTCTTTCATGGGCAAAGACTTGTGCAAAAGGTTAGTAGCATGAGACGTAATCTCATTATTAAGGGTTTTTTTCTTCATAGTTTTTAATTTTTGATCAAGAACTTCATGAGCAAGGCTAAGTACTTGATGTTCTTGTTTTAACTTGTTGTGCTCTTCCAAGAGTGTTTGGTGTGCTAAGTTAAGCTCATGATGATCAAGCTTGATTTGAGTCTTTTCTTCCTCAACTTGCTTGACGTGAGATTTGAGCGTGTCATGCTCCTTAAGTATGCTTTCATACTTGTCAAGCAAATTGAGGTTAGTATTCTCAAGTTTAGCATGAGCTTGTTCAAGAGCCTTGACTTTGTTCTTTTCCCTTTTAATGATGGTGTGGTATTCATTTATCAATGAAGTTAATTCATCGGGGGAAAGCTCATCATCACTAGAGTCGTCACATACCTCAATGTTACCTTTTGCCATGAGGCACATGGGAGGTGGACGAAGAGGTGAGTTATCCTTGTTGACGACGGCAAGCCCCGCCATGTTTTCTTCATCTTCACTCTCTTCGTCGCTTGACTCTTCATCCGTGATCCACTCATTTGCCTCGCACATGAAGACTTTTTGAGGCCCTCTTCTTTTCTTTGGAAAGAGCTTGGTCTTCTTGCCTTTGTCAAATTTCTTCTTTCCAAAGGAGCGCTTGGGCTTGACCTCTTCTTCATCTTCATCACTTTCTTCTTGCTTTTGATGCTTTCCCTTGTGGTTGTCCTTCCTCTTGTCCGGTCTTGGACAATCATATGATATGTGGCCTTGATCGCCACAATTATAGCATGTCTTGTTTTCATCTTTTCTTGGGAGGAAGGCTCTCTTGTTGGGATCAAAAGTATATCCCTTCTTGGCAATCTTGGAATTCAAGCGAGAGAATTTCCTCATCATTGATGTAAGCTCATCATCATCATCTTCACTTGATGTTTGCTCTTCTTTGCTTGAACTAGGTTTGATCATTTTCTTGAAATTTGTTTTCTTGAAAGCCTTGAGAGCAATAGTCCTTGTAGAAGATGAATCCTCCATCATCCCAAGTACACTCATCTCATGAGCGTGAATCTCCCCAATTAGCTCCGAAACTTCAATGTGATCAAGTGATTCTTTTTGGAGCATTGAGTTGATGATGTTATACTTTGGCTTGGGAAGGAGCATGAGGATCTTTCGGTTGATAAGTCCCTTGCCAAGAGAAGCAATATCAAGAGCATTTATTTCCTCAATGAGAACATTTAAGCGAGAAAACATTTCATTTACATTTTCATGAGGAAACATTTTAAATTCATCATATTTAGATTTAAGCAAGTGATATTTAAGTTCTTTAACACGAGAGGAACCCTCATGAATTTCAATTAAGCATGTCCAAATTTCACAAGCTTTTTCTTTACTAGCAATTCTAGCGAATACATCTTGACTAATGCATTCATAGATGGCATTTCTAGCTCTAGCATCCCATTTAATTTGATCACTAATATAATTATGATCTCCAAATCCCGCATGGGTCGCTTCCCAAACTTCGGGAGCAATAGCCTCTAGGTAGGCACGCATGCGTGCTTTCCAATAGGCAAAGTTCTTGCCCTCGAAGATAGGAACCGAACCCCCATTCTTGGCCATTTAAGCTCTCTAGCGGTGAAGCTAGAATGATCCAATGAGCAACAAGGCTCTGATACCAATTGTAAGGATCGAAACGCCCAAGAGGGGGGGTGAATTGGGCTTTCTTTCAATTTTTAAAGCAATTAAGAAAATTAACGACCTCAAGCCCAATTCCCTATGCGATTAAACTATGCAATCAAAGTAAATTAAAGTTGCAGAATGAAGATTGCATAAGTGTAAAAAGGGAGAGGGATGCAAACGCTCAAGGGACACGGAGTTTATCCCGTGGTTCGGTAAGATCACAAGGATCTACCTACATCCACGTTGTGGCACCCACCGAAGGGTTTTGCCACTCCCAAGTCACCGAGACAAGGGGGTTCTTCACTATTCTTCTCCGTTCGCCAACCTCGGCAAGGTGGAGCTCAAGCCTTGTACACTTTGGAATCCTCCGGGCTTCCACAATCTTCTTGGCAAGCTCCGGAAGTCGCACACACCAAGGGACACTCCCTTATGGCTCTCACTACACTAGAGACTCCAATCACCAAGAATGGAGGCACCCAAGCACTATCTCTAGCTAGTTCTAGCCTATCTCTTGGTGTACAAATGATGAGCAAATGATGTGAAAGTGGTAGCTCTATTGCTTGAATGCTCTAGGATGTGTAGAGTATGTCTGGGCTTCAAGTCTTGTCGATTTGACAGGTTGAAGGGGTATAAATAGCCAGCCTCCACGAGATAGCCGTTGGAAAAGTAGGCTGACATCACTTCTCTGCGAACACCGGATGATCCGATGTCTCCCCTTCAGTTAACATCGGTCAAAGCCAAATTAGCTGATGTCACTGTGTCAGATATGACCGTTGTTAGACCGATGTTGATCTGTCTTCTCATCGGATGATCCGGTGGCTCTTCCTCCAGAATTTTGTTTGATCTTGAGGCTTACTGGGATATTCAACTGATGTATGTAAGTCTGTACATCGGATGATCCGGTGCTTCACTTGGTCCAATGGTATTGCAATCTGTGATGATGGACCGATGTCACTGAGCCACTCACATCGGATGATCTGGTGATTGCATTTGTGTGAGGTCTTCTTCTTCAGTTGAACCAACTCGACCGATGTAGTCAACTCATAGAACGTCGGTTGATCCGGTGTGTTCAACTTGTTGACTTCGAGTTGTTTTGATTTGTTCTTTTGGAATTTGAACTTGTGACCTCTTTGACACTTGTTTGAAATGTTGTTTTGATTGTCTTCAAGCATTGAGTGATATCAAGTTAGAGCTTTCACTTCTTGTCTTCATATGATTTGATTTGATCTCATCCGTTGATTTTATATGTGTCTCCAATGTAATTTTGATTTCATTTGATTGAGTGTTATTGAGACCTTGCATTCACAAATTCATTAGTAATATCGAATGGTTGTCATTAATCACCGAAACCGTACCTCATGGGGCCTAGATGCTTTCAATCTCCCCCTTTTTGGTGATTGATGACAACACAATAATTTAAAGCGCGATAATAATGAATTTGCTGATAATACTCAAGTATATATGCAATGAATACAGCATAGGACACATTAAGCTTGTAAAATGCAAAAGAAATTTGTGGAGCGAAAAGCTCAATTGATTAAAATCATAAGCAAATGAGACAAGTGAAAGAGTGCTTAATTAAAATTACAAAAGAGTACTCAAGCACGAATACATAATACCCGCATAAGACACTCCCAGCAGGCTGCTTCGGACAAGCATAATACGTTTTAATGTCCGATGCATTCGTATTGGAAGGTCTCTCACTGCCAAATTGTTCCGCGTAAAACTGCCAAGCCCTGTAATACAAGAAATGTCATATAAAACTTGTCAACACATTCTAAATGTGTGTAATTTAAAATTATTGAATAAATGTACAGTTTCAAAATGGAAAGGAAATCTTTGTAACGATCTAGTGGGAAATCAGCCGAGTCCAAGACTGTTGCCTTTCCCTGCATTGGCTTGATCAAGATCATTATGTAGTGATCACTGCAAACAAACAAACACACGTGTTAACAATTACCAATAACTGCTATTTCAATGTCATGTGTCGAACTTACTCGAAGTTGTACGGAGCCTTTACGAGGTCCTTGCCGTCTCTGACAAAGTTAAACATTGCATGTCCTATGTAAGCTGCAACTTCTGTCCTTTTATCCTTCTTAAGTTTTGCGATTGCTTTTTCAAAAAAAAAATTCATGTGCTTGAACTGTGCTGAGTTTTGATCTGCCTGGACTTCGAATAGCGCCTTTGCAATCCTAGTAGGGTCAAGGATACCTCTCTTGCGCGCCAACTTTTCATTATCCATGTATTCAATCCTATTGAAGAAGTCCAGAATTGTTATAATATCATGAAATGCGTATGCGTGTAGTAAGAAAAGCAAATACAAAATATTAGAGCACTTACAAGCACCAGACGAGCAGCAGGTTGATTTCGAGCATGCCCCGATGCAAAAGGGGACGCATCTCTTCAAATAAAATGACTCGTCTACCTTCTCCAGTGCTCCAGAATGCTAATTTTGGAATACGAGATGTGACGCAATTAAGACCATATCTTGTGCTGGCAAGTATGTACCACTCATGCATTCTTCTGAGCGGGTCGGGTTGTTTGCTAAGTTGTACAGATGTCATGAACGGCTTCCCATTCTCAAATTTAGGAGGAACATCCTCAAGCTTTGGTGACATCATGGCAAGCATATGACATTAGTGGTTACACATTTTACACTAAAGAAAAAGATGGTAAGAGTGTTGCACAAAATAGTGGTGTTCGTATTGAGGCTTATGATTCACAAGGGTAGAAGACCACATACTTCGGGTTCATAGAGGAAATATGGGAACTCGATTATGGCGAAGAATAGTAATGCCCTTATTTAAGTGCCAATGGGTCAAACATCCTGATGGTGTGAAAGTGGACAAATACGGGCTGACACTGGTAGACTTGAATAAAGTGGGTTATAAAGATGACCTGTGGGTTCTCGCCGATAATGTTGCACAAGTTTTTTTATGTTCAAGATCCAAAAACTGAGAAGATGCACGTAGTTGTTTCTGGAAAGCAAAATATTGTTGGGGTTGAGAATGTGGGAGATAATGAAGAGGAATATAATCAGTATGAAGAGATGTACCTTTTCACCGAACCAGAAAACATCAAGCGCGTAGAGAGAAGCATTAAAAAGAATTTGAAACCCTATATGCAAGAAGATGTCAATGCTAGAAAAAATGTATATAGCAATGCGAGATGATATATATTGTATATATTTGTATCTTTTGAAATCAACTTAGAACAATGTTCTATTTCAGCTTTAGATAGCATGTTTCGAACATTATTAAATTCAGCTTCTATTTCGAGCTCCTGTCAAGCTAATCCCTTCACAGCAAGCTCTTGTAGATGCAAGTAAGACCTGAGACTCATCATTTGGATTGTTAAAAGCTTCAATTGAAGTTTGACGATACTTCTCGTCCATTTGAGGGCTTGTTTGGATAGGAGTACACCCAAACAAGCCCTGCAAGATTTCTTTCTCTTCTCTCCATTTTGGTAACTTATGAAGATGCTACTTTATCAGTTCTAATGGTTGAATATATTAACTACAAATAAGTACCATCTCTCTTAGTGCTTTACACAAGCGACGAAACGTACAACTTCAATCACAAATCTTGTTTCTACCATTTTCATAGGAATTTGACCTTAATCTTTCAAGCATAGATTTATCAATAATTGAAGCTTCCTTACCAGACATGTTAATGGCAGTTACAAGGGAAGGGTGTGTCAAAGCTAACGAAATCTCAACGGGCCTGAAGACAAAGAGATGCTGCATATGCTTGACAATGTCCAGGTTAGACAACATGAAGCTATGATGACAGCCTTCACGCTGTTTAACCTAGACATTGCCACTCATATGCAGTATCTCTTTATCTTTAGTCCGATTCATATTTCGTTAGCTTCGACACATCCTTCACTTATAATTTCCATTAACATGTGTGATAAGGAAGCTTCACTTATTTGATAAATCTATGCTTGAAAGATTAAGGTTAAATCCCTATGAAAGTGTAAAAACAAGATTTGTGATTGAAGTTGTTCGCTTACTCGCTTGTGTGGAGCACTAAGAAAGTGGGTACTGATTTTTAGTCAATATATTTAGGCATTAAAACTGGGAAAGGAGCATCTTCCTAAGTTTTTCAAATGGACAGGAGGGAAATAAATCATTCAAATGGATAGGAAAATCCTTCCAAGGATCGTCAGGCTTCAAATTGATGTTTTCAACAATTCAAATGATGAGCCACGGGTGTTACTTGCATCTACAATAGCTTGCTATGCAGGGATTAGCTTGACAGGAGCTTAGCAGCATCAGAGATGGTTGGTAAGTAAAACCCGCATGAGATAAACATCTTCTCAGGCGGTTATTAAGTACCAACTGCCTGTGAAAAATTTAAAAACCGCCTATGAAAAACGGACGCCTATATAAAGACCCTGCGGAGGCACGCCTCTGTGAACGTAGGCCTAGAGGGGGGGGTGAATAGGCCTTTTGAATTTTTGTCGGATCCTGCAACACTCAACAACAAGTTCAATACAAGAGAAATCGGACTAGTCCAGCAAAGTGCGGACTAGTCCGGTGTTCACGGACTAAGTTGATCAAGACCAATCGATTAGGTTGATTCTTTAATGTATGCAGCGGAAATATAGAATCAAACAACAGTTTAACAGTTATATATTGGATTGTATCACAATTAAGGCTTGTGTTCAACAATTTAATGTAAATTGAACAATGTGTATCAAACCCTAGAGTAAGTTGATCAATTTGAGTGATGAACACAAAAAGGACAAGACACACGATTTATCCTGTGGTTTGGCTACCACGAAGGCAACCTACATCCACGTTGAGGAGTCCACAAAAAGACCGGATCTTCTCCAACCCTACCCTCGTCGAATCGCCACGAAGGCCAACCCTCTTCCACTAATCACAAAGGGGTGAATAACCAAATTCAAGGGGCGTTCTCACACGTTGAGAGCTCCCTTAGATTACAAATCACAATGCCACCAAAAACACACTCAGAAATTACAATTAAAACGCAGGAGTGTGTTAGAGATTCAAACCAAGAGCTCAATGATGTGTGCCAAGTGTCTCTCCAATGATCTAGAAGTGATCCTCAAAGGATTGATCAATTTTGCACTTAATTTCGTGGAGAGAAGTGGTTTCTGAGTCTCTTGGGAGGTGTGACGGTGCTAGAGTTCGAGAGTTTGTAAAAGTGGGTCATGCACCTCTATTTATATGGGGTTTCTAAAAGTGACCGTTAGGGTTCAGAAAGATCGGACTAGTCCGTGGTGGTCACCGGACTAGTCCGGTGTGCTGTGTGTACCAAACCCTAAGTGTCCCGAAATATCGGACTAGTCCGGTCGAAAACGGACTTGTCTGATTTTACTACTGGAAATCTTCGGACTAGTCCGATAGCCATCGGACTTGTCCGGACATATGAAACCCTAAGTGTGTTGGATGACAAGTCCGCACTTGGAGGACTTGTCCGATTTAGATCAGTGAGTATTTCGGACTAGTCCGTGTAAACATCGGACTTGTCTGAAGTGGATCAGAAGGAATATCGGACTAGTTCGGTTAACAACGAACTTGTCCGATTTTGTGTGACTTGTGAAGTGTGTTGAGGACTAGTCCGCCCTGGGGAGGACTAGTCCGACTCAAGTCAGAAAGATATCGGACTAGTCGACAGATATCGGACTTGTCCGATCTGGTGCAGAAAGGATATCGGACTAGTCCGGTGGATATCGGACTAGTCCGGTCCTGTGTAACTTTGTGCAATATGTGTGTGTGCTTAAATATGATTGAGCTCTTGGGTGTGTTTCCTTAACACACTCCATACACAATAATCTACTATTTCTTTTCCTTGAGCTCAAGTTCACTTTGCTCCTCATTATCCCTTCTTTTTGGTATTTTGCTCATTTTTCATTATTGGCCTGCACTCATCTCAACAAAGAGGTTAGGATCCAAATTGCTTGTCATAAATCATCCAAAACCCACAAGAGAGTCCTAGATGCACTTTCAATCTCCCCCTTTTTGGTGATTGATGACAACCAATTGAGATTTCACAAAATATGACAAAAAGAGATGAGATTTTCATAAAGTATGCACATATGTCTCAAAAATACATCAAGCAGTAAGAGAAATATCCATATGTGCATACTTTATGGTGGGATGCATAACTAAGTGCATTGAAACATTGAGAATGACATAATTTACATTGATGAATCAATACAAAGTACATATGTCATTTCAGGAGCAAAGTTGCAGATTTCAACACATACTAGCAAATTAATTAAGCATTTCAACACAGAACCACAGATAACATGAAAACAGCGTTAAAGCATTACAATCACAAAGAAAGATAAAGAGAACTCTCTCCTCGCACCCTACCACAGCTAAAGCTAAGACTCCCCCTCAATCTCTCCCCCTTTGGCATCAAGACACCAAAAAGAAGGAGAGGAGGGTCCTAGGGTCTTCACTCTTCACTGTCGGTCCTCTCGTCGTCGTCTTCGTCTTCATCATCATCAGCTTGAAGAGGAGGGGAAGGAGGAGGGACGAAGTCGCTCGAGCCCCCAATGCCAAAGTAGGCAAGCTCAGAGGGGTTCAGAGGCCCGAGCTCGATGAAGTCTGGGTCGCACTCCTCAGAAATCACTGGAGATCCAATGGGGTCGATCTCCAGCTTCTGGCAGATTTGCTTCATATTGGCCTTTATATACTTCATGTCCTCCTTTCTTCTCTTGTTGAGCTTGTGGACCTTCACTTCGGTCTTTTTGCAGGAGGAGAATATGGCGGTCAGGTACTTGAGGATCCCACTAGCTGATCCTCTCTGAGGGGCTTCCCTAGAGGTAGGGACAGCCTTAGAATCACTTCTTGATCTTGCCGGTGCCTCAGGACTGGAGGCCGGCGAGGGAGCAGCCTGGACACTCACTGGTTGAGGCTTCTGAGGCCTCAAAGGAGTGTGCTCCACATCCTTCACGAACTCAATACCCGTGACTTTCTCAATCATATACATGAGGTAGGGAGCATAGCCACATGACCTGTTAGGCGTGCAGGATATGTTTACCATATCATTCCAAATGTATTCCGCCACATCAAATGGGCGGTCCTTGCTTATGACTCTCATTAGGGTCCGGAGATAACCCTGCACGCTCCCAGCATCTCCATCTTTAGGAGCAATAGTCTTCCTCAGCACTCTGTTGAGGACCACAAAGAATGGTTTCATGTTCTTTGTAGAGGGAGGGACATACTTTGAGTTCAGCTCATATAGGAATTTCATCCTATCCTTCTCCATGACACCTATGTTGTGGATGATCAGCCTGTCATGTCCAGAGGTGTCCAGATGGAGCAGATTAGTAAAGTCCTCTTGAGTGATACTATACTTAGATCCGTGTGTCATCCAAGTAACACTCTCTTCATCCTCACTTGAGAAGTGGCAAGTTGCAAAGAATTGTGCAATCACTTCATCATTCCAGTTATGCCTGAAGGCAAAGAGATCCTTCAGGCCATGCCTCTCAACTGCTGCAATGACTTCATCAAAAGCTGAGCACTTCTTCTTCTCAAGGTGTGCCCAGTCAATCCACTGACTGCGCACCACCGGTGTCTTCATTGGGAGATACACCGATTTGTAGAAGTCTGCAAGGAAGTTGCACCAAAACCTTCCATCGACAGCTTGCTTTGGCCTGCCATACCAGTCAATGCTTCTGAACTTGGCTGCAGAGTCACTGCCCTTGCCGTTGAACTTCTCCTCAGTAGGGTCCCGAACCCTTTCCCTTGGAGCATGGAGCTTCAAGGGCCCGACTGGCCCCGTTGCTATCCCCTTGCCCTTGCCCTTGGCTTGGCGAGAGGCACTTGAGGATGCTGCTGCCTTTGACATTGGCTTCTTTGCCAGCACCTTCCTCCGAACCTGAGGAGGTGAAGCAGCTGGCTCCGAGGGTCTTTCTTGGCATTTCTTGCCAAGACCCGTCGAGGACCGAGGTGCCACTTCGTGGTCGAACTCGGCCTCAAAGTCGGAGATTTCGTTGTTTGATCTCGACATGATCTGAGAATGATTTTGCAAGAATGATGGTAAGTGATACAAGGCATAAGTATGAAAAGATAGCAATGAATTGCATTGAGGAATTGAAAAATTAGGTTTTCAGTTCAGAAACACCGGACTTGTCCGGTGCACAGGCACGGACTAGTCCGGAGGACCGGACTTGTCCGTGCATGGACCGGACTAGTCCGATGTTCATCCTCAAAAACCTAACAGATTGGTCAAGGAATGATTCCTAATGCAAATCTAGTCTAGCATACACGTAGTACATCAAATAAGCATGTATCTAGTGAAGGATGCTAGGCTATACGATCAACAATGGAGAAAAACAAGATTTCTAGGGTTTTGAAGAAAGTTACCGAAGAAATCGATTGACGCTTGAAGGTTTGGGGGTTGGAGGCCGGACAAGTCCGCTAGCTTCAATCCCCAAGAGGTCAAGCTTGATCTCCGCCCAAATGTGGACTTTTTCGACGGAGGGAGCAGAGAATCGCCTTGGTAGCTCGAGCGCAAGAGAGAGGAAGGCGTGAGCAAATTTGGGGATAAGAAGATTAGGGTTTGGTGGCGGCTAGGGTTATGGACACGAAAAATCGGACAAGTCCGGACATGACCGGACTAGTCCGAAGTCATCCAGAGAGCTATATCGGACTAGTCCGTGGTCTATCGGACTAGTCCGGTCTAACCGGCACTCTGCGGACTAGTCTGCAAGAGCGGGCTAGTCCGGGTAACGACGGACTAGTCCGTGGTCACCAGGAGAAATTGCATAGCCCATTCATATATATTTGAAGGTTCACTAATAGAGAATAGGAGGAGCAAAACAAATCAATTAATCTTGATGAATTTGACCAGTAAGCATACAACAATCACACAATGATCATAATTCATCAAGATCTAATAATTGACATAGTTTTTCGAGAAAAAAATGAAGAGGGATGATTTTCACAATTCAGTCAAAATTTTGAAGAGGTCATACAGGTATGCAACTTTTCAAGCCACACTCCGAGAATCAAGGATATTTAGTTCATTTCGGAGTTCGCAAAAACGCTTTTCATCAAGTGGCTTGGTGAATATGTCGGCCAATTGTTTTTGGGTGTTGACATGTGAGATGGTAATGTCGCCTTTCATGGAATGGTCTCTCAAGAAATGATGTCTTATGTCTATGTGTTTAGTTCTAGAGTGCTCAACTGGATTGTGGGCTATTTTAATGGCACTCTCATTGTCACAAAGGAGAGGAATACGGTTCATATTGTAACCGTAATCTCTTAGAGTTTGTCGCATCCAAAAGAGTTGTGCACAACAACTCCCGGCTGCAACATACTCTGCTTCGGCTGTGGATAAAGCAATGGAATTTTGTTTCTTGGATGACCAAGAAACTAAGGATCTCCCTAGGAATTGGCATGTGCCGAATGTGCTTTTTCTATCTACTTTGCACCCGACATAATCTGCATCGGAGTAACCAATGAGATTGAATTTGAGCCTTTTGGGTACCAAAGACCAAGGTTGGGTGTATGAACTAAATATCTCAAGATTCTTTTTACGGCTGTCAAGTGACATCCTTAGGGTTGGCTTGAAAACGTGCACACAAACATACACTCAACATAATATCTGGCCTAGATGCACATAAGTAAAGTAGAGATCCAATCATGGAGCGATATACCTTTTGATCGACGCTAGGTCCATCTTCATTGAGATCCAAGTGGCCATTCGTTGCCATGGGGGTCTTTATGGGCTTTGCCTTGTCCATGCCAAACTTCTTGAGTATGTCCTGCGTGTACTTGGTTTGGCTTATGAACGTTCCTTCCCTTTGTTGCCGCACTTGGAATCCCAAGAAGTATTTCAATTCTCCCATCATTGACATTTCAAACCTATCTGTCATGATTCTACTAAATTCTTCACAGAAGGATTGGTTAGTTGACCCAAATATTATGTCATCAACATAGATTTGACAGATAAAAAGACCATTATCTAAATTCTTTGTGAATAATGTATAGTCTACTTTGCCAATTTGAAAACCATTTTCAATTAAGAAATCTCTAAGACACTCATACCAAGCTCTAGGAGCTTGTTTGAGGCCGTAGAGAGCCTTACGCAATTTATATACATGGTTGGGGAATTCTTCGTCTTCAAACCCGGGTGGTTGCTCCACGTACACTTCTTCCTTGATCGGTCCATTGAGGAATGCGCTTTTCACGTCCATTTGATACAGCTTGAAATCATGGTGAGTAGCATATGCAAGTAATATTCTAATAGATTCAAGCCTAGCTACTGGAGCAAAAGTCTCATCGAAATCCAAACCTTCGACTTGTGAGTACCCTTTGGCCACAAGTCGCGCCTTGTTTCTTGTTACCACTCCGTGTTCGTCTTGTTTGTTGCGGAAGACCCACTTGGTGCCCACTATGTTTGCATTGGGTCTTGCCACAAGTTCCCACACCTCGTTCCTCTTGAAGTTGTTCAATTCTTCTTGCATTGCCACCACCCAGTCCGGATCCTTCAATGCATCCTCAATCCTGCGTGGTTCCAAAAAGGAGACAAACGAGTAATGCTCACAAAAGTTAGCTATGCGAGATCTAGTGGTTACTCCCTTTTGGATGTCACCGATGATGTTGTCGATTGGGTGATCCCTTTGAATGCATTGGTGTACTCTTGGGTGGGGCACTTGGGGAGTTGTGTATTCATGATCGTTTTCTTCTCCCCTTGAGTGGTTGCCCTCGTTGACTTGTTGATCATCTTCATACTCTCGTGCTTGTGTTGAAGCTCCCCCTTGATTGTTGGTCTCCTCTTGTGGTTCATTTTCCTCATTTATGTGTGAAGGTGACTCTTGTGGTCGAACTTCACCTAGAGCCATTCTTTTCAATGCTAGACAAGGAGCTTCTTCTTTACCTAATTCACATGGATCAACTTGCTCCTTTTGGGAGCCGTTAGTCTCATCGAACACTACGTCACGTGCTACTTCAACAAGTCCGGAGGCCTTGTTGAAAACACGATAGGCGTAGGTGTTCGAATCGTAACCGAGCAAGAAACCTTCATTGGACTTCAAAGTGAACTTTGAAGTCCTGGGCTTCTTGTTCAGGATATAACATGGAGAACCAAAAACTCGAAAGTATGAAATGTTTGGTTTGTTACCAGTGAGTAGCTCATAGGGAGTTTTCTTGAGTAGTCGATGAAGATAAAGCCGATTTGCGGCGTGGCAAGCGGTGTTAATCGCTTCCGCCCAAAATCGATCCGAAGTCTTGTATTCATCGAGCATTGTTCTTGCCATGTCTATAAGTGTTCGGTTCTTCCTTTCGGCAACTCCATTTTGTTGTGGTGAGTATGGCGCTGAAAATTCGTGCTTGATGCCCTCTTCATCAAGGTACTCCTCCACTTGTATGTTCTTGAACTCCGTGCCATTATCGCTTCGAATACTCTTGATTGACAATGAAAACTCGTTTTGAGCTTGCTTGAAGAATTTCTTGAGTGTTCCTTGTGTTTCTGACTTATCATGCAAAAAGAAAACCCAAGTGAAGCGAGAAAAATCATCAATGATAACCAAACTGTATTTGTTACCGCCGATGCTTATGTAAGCAACTGGACCAAACAAGTCCATGTGAAGTAGTTCGAGCGGTCTTGTTGTAGTCATGATGTTCTTTGCGGGATGATGTGCTCCAACTTGCTTCCCGGCTTGGCACGCACTACAAGGCCTGTCTTTCTCAAAAACAACATCTTTCAAACCTCGGATGTGATCGCCCTTGAGGAGTTTTTGAAGATTCCTAATACCAACATGCGCTAGCCGTCTATGCCACAGCCAACCCATGTTGGTTTTTGCAATCAAGCATGTGTCGAGTTCGGCTTTATCCTTGTTGAAGTCAACAAGGTAAAGCTTTCCCTTCAACATACCCTTGAATGCAACGGAACCATCACGCCTCCTTGAGACGGTCACACCCTCGTTAGTGAACAAGCAATTATAACCTTTGTCACATAGTTGAGATATGGACAGCAGGTTATAATCTAAAGATTCAACATGTAAAACATGAGAAAGCGTGTGTTCAGAGGATATTGCAATTTTACCGGTACCGAGCACCTTTCCTTGACTATTATCTCCGAAGTAGATGCCTTCGTTTGGGTCCTCGCTTTCTTCATATTCCACGAACATCCTCCTTTCTCCGGTCATGTGGTTGGTGCATCCACTGTCTAGCACCCATTTGGATCCACCGGAGGAATAGGCCTGCAAAAACAAATTATGCTTTGGTTTTAGGTACCCAAGCTTGCTTGGGTCCTTGGAGGTTAGTTACAATACATATGGGCACCCACACATGGGATTTTGTGTTCCCATGGCGTGGCCCAACATAATAAGCATAAACCTTACCAAGATTGTTTCTCATTAATACATAAGAGGCATCAAAAGTTTTAAATAGAAGCTGATGTTGTTTATGAATCGGACTAGTCTGGGTGGACGGACTTGTCCGGATGACCGGACTTGTCCGGACACCGACCGGACTAGTCCTGTATTCATGCGAGTTCAGTTTCTTATTCTTCAACTTATCAGTTTGAGAGGATCTTCCCTTCACAAAGGAGATCATTCCTCTGTTATTCTTATGACTTCCAGCATGTTGCTTTTCATCATAAGAGTAACCAATGCCATATTTGACATTTGGAGGTCTTTGGACCAAGTATGCACTACATGCATAGTTGATCTTCTCCTTGTCAAATATTCCATACTTGGTAGGATTTTTATCCTTTGTGGTGGTTGACTTCTCCTTCAAACTGGTGTTGATTTTACTACATGTGCACATATGAACAAGATCAGTTTTAGTGGGTTGAGAAGGTGAACTTGAAGAGGAGGAAGGTTCACTTAGCTTGAGTGACTCAACTTGCACTTCAAGGATTTTGTTAACCTTGATTAGGTCAGCAAGTTGGTCCTTGATTGCAACATTTGAGTCGGTTAACTCCAAGCAAGTTTTCTTGCTTGAAGCTAGCTGAAGCTCTAGTGAACTGTTTTTCTCCTTTTCAAGCTCTAGGAGTTTGTCAAGTTTGACATACTTCTCCTTTCGGGAGATAATCATGTCCTCTTGACGATCAATTAACCTCTCCTTCTCAACAAGTTGGTCAAGTAAAAATTTCATTTTAGTAGCAGTTTTCCTATCTAGTCCATTTA
This sequence comes from Tuctoria greenei, assembly GCA_036927565.1. Lineage (NCBI taxonomy): Eukaryota > Viridiplantae > Streptophyta > Magnoliopsida > Poales > Poaceae > Tuctoria > Tuctoria greenei. Next base: position 96,920,100 of record JAYESD010000001.1, read on the forward strand.
GCATATCCTCATCATCAGTATCTAGTTCATCATCACTAGAGTAGGAATGCATGGAAGAGGTTTTGATGTTTACCTTGCGTTTACCTTCCTTTGCCATGAGACAAGTGCCATTTCCCTTCTTTGCACCGAGTGTGGGGAAGAGTGTGGATTTCTCGGATGTGCTTTCTATGGCTATGCTAGCCATCTCTTCTTCATCGGATGATGAGGACTCATCGTTTGAGTCCCACTCCTTCCCAATGTTTGCTTGTTCGGCTTGTTTCTTCTTCTTGAAGAATTTCTTAGGTTGAGGCTTGGTTTCTTTAGTTTTCTTCTTGTTGTCCTCATACGGGCAATCGACTATAAAGTGGTTATACTCACCACAATTATAGCACGCCCGCCTCATCTTTGGCTTCGTCCTTTCCTTGTACTTTCCTTCACTTGATTTTGTTCCTTGTCTCTTCTTCATTATTCTCTTGAACTTTTTCATGAACAAAATCATATCCTCTTCATCTAGCTCACTACTCTCGTCATCACTGTCCTCCTCTAGTTGTGCTTCTCTTGCTTCTTTGGATAGAGGCTTGAGAGTAGATTTTAGGGCAACTCCTTTCTTCTTGGCCGAGGTGAGGTCGACAATTTCTTTTACATGCTTGGCTTGTTTCTCCATCATTTCAAAGTTCATAATTTTACCAAGCAATTCATCCGGAGTCATCCTTTTGTAACCGGGGCTTTCTCTGATCATTGAGCATAGCGTGACATTGCGAGGCATAAAAGCTCTAAGGATGAGCTTTACCACCTCATGGTCATTCCACTTCTTGCTCCCATATGATCGAACCTTATTGACAAGAGTCTTCAATCGATTGTACATATCCTGGGGTGACTCGTCTTCCTCAATTGCGAATCTTCCTAGTTCGCCTTCGATCATTTCAATTTTTGCCTCACGCACATGCCGGTCACCTTCATGTGCTGTTTGTAGTGTATCCCATATATCCTTAGCAATTTCGAATCCATCCACCTTGGTGAACTCATCTCGACTGAGAGAGGAGGTGATTACGGCTGTGGCTTGAGCGTTTCTATGGATGGCCTGCTCTTGACTTGGGGTGAGCTCTTCGTCATCATCCGGAATATCTATCCCTGTACATACAACATGCCATAAACTTGGGTTGAGGGAAATCAAATGCATCTTCATATTCTGCCTCCACATGGAGTAATCACTCCCATCGAAGTGTGGGGCTTTTCCAAGTGGGATAGATAAGTAGTGATTGTTATTGGAATTTAGACGATCATAATTAAAAGGATATCAGGAGTAGTCGGTGTGACTACTCCCCTTCTTCTTCTCTTCAACTTTCGCTTTCCCTTTGGAAAGTGCCTTCTTTCTGAGGAGCGCTTTTAGCTCCAGCGTCTCCTCATCGTCGTCCTCGAAGTCTTGAATGGCTTCGAGGTACTTCTCCAGTTTTTTGGTCTTGTCGTTGTTGACTTCCTCTTGGTTGTTGATTTTGTGGACGTCCTTCATGTCCGACATGATCTCTTCGAGTGGTTAAACTCTTTCTTGAAGAACCGGCTCTAATACCAATTGAATGTAGGCCTAGAGGGGGGGTGAATAGGCCTTTTGAATTTTTGTAGGATCCTGCAACACTCAACAACAAGTTCAATACCAGAGAAATCGGACTAGTCCGGCAAAGTGCGGACTAGTCCGGTGTTCACGGACTAAGTTGATCAAGATCAATCGATTAGGTTGATTCTTTAATGTATGCAGCGGAAATATAGAATCAAACAACAGTTTAACAGTTATATATTGGATTGTATCACAATTAAGGCTTGTGTTCAACAATTTAATGTAAATTGAACAATGTGTATCAAACCCTAGAGTAAGTTGATCAATTTGAGTGATGAACACAAAAAGGACAAGACACACGATTTATCCCGTGGTTCGGCTACCACGAAGGCAACCTACGTCCACGTTGAGGAGTCTACAAAAGGACCGGGTCTTCTCCAACCCTACCCTCGTCGGATCGCCACGAAGGCCAACCCTCTTCCACTAATCACAAAGGGGTGAATAACCAAATTCAAGGGGCGTTCTCACACGTTGAGAGCTCCCTTAGATTACAAATCACAATGCCACCAAAAACACACTCAGAAATTACAATTGAAACGCAGGAGTGTGTTAGAGATTCAAACCAAGAGCTCAATGATGTGTTCCAAGTGTCTCTCCAATGACCTAGAAGTGATACTCAAAGGATTGATCGATTTTGCACTTAATTTCGTGGAGAGAAGTGGTTTCTGAGTCTCTTGGGAGGTGTGACGGCGCTAGAGTTCGAGAGTTTGTAAAAGTGGGCCATGCACCTCTATTTATATGGGGTTTCTAAAAGTGACCGTTAGGGTTCAGAAAGATCGGACTAGTCCGTGGTGGTCACCGGACTAGTCCGGTGTGCTGTGTGTAGCAAACCCTAAGTGTCCCAAAATATCGGACTAGTCCGGTCGAAAACGGACTTGTTCGATTTCAGTACTGGAAATCTTCGGACTAGTTCGATAGCCATCGGACTTGTCCGGACATATGAAACCCTAAGTGTGTTGGATGACAAGTCCGCACTTGGAGGACTTGTCCGATTTAGATCAGTGAGTATTTCGGACTAGTCCGTGTAAACATCGGACTTGTCCGAAGTGGATCAGAAGGAATATCGGACTAGTCCGGTTAACAACGGACTTGTCCGATTTTGTGTGACTTGTGAAGTGTGTTGAGGACTAGTCCGCCCTGGGGAGGACTAGTCCGACTCAAGTTAGAAAGATATCGGATTAGTCCGACAGATATCGGACTTGTCCGATCTGGTGCAGAAAGGATATCGGACTAGTCCGGTCCTGTGTAACTTTGTGCAATATGTGTGTGTGCTTAAATATGATTGAGCTCTTGGGTGTGTTTCCTTAACACACTCCATACATAATAATCTACTATTTCTTTTCCTTGAGCTCAAGTTCACTTTGCTCCTCATTATCCCTTCTTTTTGGTATTTTGCTCATTTTTCATTATTGGCCTGCATTCATCTCAACAAAGAGGTTAGGATCCCGATTGCTTGTCATAAATCATCCAAAACCCACAAGGGAGTCCTAGATGCACTTTCACTCTGCCCAGTCCCACATCGCGCCACGAGGTACCTAAGTAAATTCTTATAGTTTCCTTACTATGCATTGCATGCTACCTTTTTCTTTGTATATTTTCATAAGCTGCCAGTTTTGTGTGTTGGTATATGGATTGTGTCCTTTTGCATTTGTGTACATATGCGTTTGGACTCAATAATTTGGAAGTTTGGTCTTTTAGATATTGATGTCTCGAGCGTGTAGCCGATTGAAGGAGAAGCACTTAGCGTGGCGCAAGAACCATCCCCATGTATGTACATATGGCACACCGGTCGCATGGTTGTATATACATATGTATCTGTAATGGACTGATGAACTTAACTGTAGTTTGTTTTTACGTCTTGTTTGTTTTTGGTATTTTCAATTTCTCAACGTAGGGTTTCTCTACGAAGCCTAAATCGGGAGATTTATTGAAGTGGCAGTGCATCGTCCCCGGTAAAGAAGGGGTAAGTCATGAAGAACAAGCACAATATGAGTTTAACCATCGTCCTCCTATTAATAAATTTCTTTTGTAGACTGAATGGGAAGATGGTTACTACCCCCTGACAATCTCCTTCTCTGAGTACTATCCCTTGGTGCCTCCAAGATGCGCCTTTCCAAGTGGGTTCTTCCACCCAATTGTCCATCGTTCGGGAGCACTCTGCATCGGGATTCTTGATCAAGAGACTATAAGATAGACCTATTTTGCTCATGTAATTAATACTTAATTGCTGTCAAACTTATTTGAACTGGTTTCTTATATTAATTAGATTATATTTCGTAGGGGTGGTGCAGTGTTTTTACAATCAAAACTATACTACTTGAAGTTCAGCGTTTGCTGCATCAGCCAAATGTGCCCGATGTTGAAAATGATTGCTATAATCTACTTATCAAGGTTAGATGACACTTTGACTTAGTGACCAATGTAGGTTTTTCATTCCTCCTTCGACATTTGTTAATTTAAATAATGTCAATATTTTTAGGAACCAGCGGAATATAAGAGACGTGTTTGGGGGCAAGCAGGATGGTACAATTTAGATTGATCGATGGGAGCTTCATCGTCGATCTACAATGAATGTAGCATGATTTTTGTTTTCTACTTGACAGGGCGCTTCATCGTCATTGTTTGCAGCTGTTACAGAGAGAGGCTCACTTAAACTTGTGCTCAATGTGTAAAGATGTTATCTTTGAATAATTGTAAAGCCTCTAATGGTGTATTATCACAATTAAGCCAGCTTCACTGGTGATCAAGCATTTCCTATAATGCATTACTGTACTAGTATCCGCTCATCTGTGTTTTTTTCCTGATACAATTTTCCCTGCAACGACTACATACGGTTGTGATAATTGCAACGACTACATCCCTGTAATTTCAATGAAAACCGCTTGTGATAATTGAACAACTACATACGGTTCTTAAACAATGACCGCCAGTGAAAATACATGATCTTCTCAGGCCGTTATTAATGAAGAACCGCCTGTGAAGTTCATTACATTACAGGCGGTTATTAATTAAGAACCGCCTGTGAAGATCATGTATTTACCCAGGCGATTGTTTCTTAAAATCCGCCTGTGATGTTATTTTATTGCAGACGGTTATTAAGTAATAACCGCCTGAGAAGATCGGGTATTTACCCAGGCGGTTGTTTTTTAAAATCCACCTGTGTTGTTCTTTCATCACAGGCGGTTATTATATCATTTGTCATCACAGTCGCATATTTTTAAGGACCGCCTGTGTTTGAAAAATTGAGGCGCCTGTAAAAATGCTTTTTGTAGTAGTGGCTTGGCCCACTAAAGGAGCAGCAGGCTACCGTAAGCTAACGTAACTTGCTTACCAGAGCGGGCTTTGGCCTTTGCAAATTAGCAGAACTCAGAAAAACTTAAGGGCAGCCCATAGGCCCAAAACGCCATCCCGCTTGGGCCAGCGATTCGACGGTCACGCTGCTTTTCCTGGGTATATATACCCCCGACTGCCCCATTGGGAACCCTAAAATCATTTTCTTCCTTCCCAGCCACCACACCAGAGAAAAATCTCTTCTTTTCTTCTTTCCCAGTGAGTAACCGAGAGAGACATTGAGGTCTACAGCAAAGGGCGGTCGTGGTAGCCTGCACCAGTGCTCCCCACATCGTCTGTGCTCTGGTGCTGCCGGTTTTCGGCCATACTCTGTTAGAAAACAATGCACTTTAGAGACAAAATTAATTCCTAAAATTACAACAATACGCATGACAGATAGTCCACAGAACATGAACACGAACATGCAAATAAAGCAGATTATATCTATCATATTCATGCATAGAAAACTCATCTTTACTTACAGTGTTGATGCTTCCAGCTTGAAAAATGAGGAGAGAAGTGTGTGAAGAAGACTGTAGATGAAGCAGATCTTCTATCGAGCAGTCGCGTGAACGCTACCCAAAAACCTGATTTGCCCCCAATCCGTGCAGATTCCTCACTGGTACGTGGTTTCGGAGACACTGCTCTCTCACACGTCGATGACACGCCGACAGGAGGGATGAACTAGCCTGTAGTTGACGCTCAACGCAGTGGACTAGTGAGTCTATTCACCTCTGTTTTTAGAATGAAAGCACTCATTCTGTATATATAGTGACAGACTCTAGTAACTGAAAGAATTAAGTATACAGTAAAGCAGCACAATTAGGCTCTAGTAACTGAAGACAATAAACATCAATATTTGCAGCATAATTGCGTCAGTTACTACATACCATTATTTTCCAGAAACTGACTCATAACGTGCCACGAATTGCAGCAAATTAAAGTCATATTAGTGTCAGTTTTATCAAAAAGAGAGAGAACAGATTTACTGCGCCAGTCGCCACGTCACAAGTCACAAGTCACGCGTTAACTCACGAGAAAATACACGAATACGCGAATACGCGCGCGCGCGTGCGCGTGATTTGTTTGTGGCTATAGCCATCCTTCTCTCACGTATTCCACACATAGAAAATAACTTCCCTTATAAATAAGTGCTACTCTCCTCAAATAGTCTATGTGGGATTAATGCCTCCTTTACACCTTTGTAATTCAATAGAGAATAGTTGGGCCTAGGCCCAAATATTCCAACAATCCCCACCAAATTCCAAAGGCATAGCTGACACTACTTGTCGTATGTCCAAAATGTTATTTGATATATCAGTTTAACGATGGAGACCTATTCGGTTGAACATCCATCTGGATCTAAAAAATCTGCCAACTCACAACTACACAATGGACTATGCCTTGAATTGGTAGTTTTGCGCGAGGTGGTTTCATTTAATGACCAAACTGATACTAGGCGCCTATTGGGCCAGTCCTCGGGTGGAGCCTATAAGTCATACTCCCGTGTCTCTTTCATGAGCTTCTTAGAGAGTTCCCAAATCTCACAGACTGTGACCAACAGTTAGCTCATATAGATGTGTTCGTACAAGAATACTCTGTAGGACAATATCTCGCAATATAGCCTCCGAGCATATTAAGACTTAAAGTCATCCTTCCTTACAGAATGGAGAGTGTTGCATCTTCACTGGAGTGGGTACTACATAGTTATATACTCTCCTAGTTATACATACAGCTTTTTCTTCTCAAATTCTAATTCACGGGATCTCCGATCATATAGGTTTGGGTTACCGCTGTGTATAACTCACGTGGGTCTCAATCCCATCTCCTTCGATGCACTATTTATCACATTTCTTGATAGACCTTTTGTAAACGGATCTGCCAAATTTTTCGCCATTTAAACATAATCAATGGCTATCACTCCAGAGTTTCTCAATTTTCTGACAGATTTTAACCGTCTTTTGACATGTCTTGAGGATTTCATATTATCCTTTGTACTTGACACCTTTGCAAGAACTGTTTGATTGTCACAGTACATAAGAATTGGAGGAATTGGTTTTTCCACCACTGGTAAGTCCATCAAGAGTTCCTTCAGCCACTCTGCATCTACAGAAGCTGTATCTAATGTTGTAAGCTCTGCCTCCATGGTTGACCTCGTCAAAATAGTCTGTTTACAAGACCTCCATGAGACAGCTGCTCCTCCAAGAGTAAAGACATAACCACTTGTTGCCTTTGTCTCATCAGCATCAGAAATCCAAGTGGAATCACTATAACCCTCTAAAACTTTGGGGTCTCCTGTATAGTGAAGTCCATAGCTCATTGTACCACATAAATAGTGAATAACTCGCTCAAGTGTGCGCCAATGATCATCTCCTGGGTTAGCAGTAAACCAGCTCAATTTGTTAACCGCGAAGGAAATGTCAGGTCGAGTAGAACCAGCTAGGTACATGAGCGAACCAATAATCTGAGAATATCTCAGTTGGTCTCTTCCTAGTCTTTTATTCTTCCAAAGAATTATACTAGGATCATATGGTGTTGGTGAAGGCTTGCTGTCCAAATAGCCAAAACGGCTCAAGACCTTCTCAACATAATGGGACTGTAAGAGAGTAATCCCATTCTCATTTCTTATCAGCTTGACGTTTAAGATAACATTAGCCTCTCCTAAGTCTTTCATATCAAACTTTTGGAATAGAAAAGATTTTACCTCATTTATCACATCAATATCAGTTCCAAAAGTCAATATATCATCTACATATAAACACATGATCACTCCTCTACCCCCACCATATCGATAATATACACATTTATCAGCCTCGTTGACAACAAAGCCTGCTTGTGTCATGGTACTATCAAATTTCTCATGCCACTGCTTTGGTGCCTGTTTAAGACCGTATAAAGATTTCTTTAACTTACACACCTTATTCTCTTGACCGGGTATCTCAAATCCTTCTGGACGATCCATATAAATCTCCTCATCCAACTCTCCGTTAAGGAAAGCCGTCTTCACATCCATTTGATGGACTAGAAGACCGTGTGAGGCAGCCAAAGAAAGAAGTACCCGAATTGTTGTCATTCTAGCAACGGGTGAGTAAGTATCAAAGAAGTCTTATCCTTCTTTTTGTGTATAACCTTTCGCCACCAGCCTGGCCTTGTACTTCTCAATAATACCATCAGGCCTAAGCTTTTTCTTGAACACCCACTTACACCCAATCGTTTTACAACCGAATGGACGATCCACTACATCCCAGGTTCTGTTAGTCATGATGGATTCCATCTCACTATGGACTGCTTCCTTCCAATCGTCTGCATCAGGAGATGCAAACGCCTCTTGGATGGATCTGGGTGTATCATCCACAAGGTAAATAATGAAATCATCACCAAAGGATTTTAGGGTCCTCTGTCTCTTGCTCATTCTATGAATTGTTTCATTGTTTTCTCCATCATACGGTTGTAATAGATTTTCTGATGGTGTAAGAAGAGGTTGTTCTAAGGTTTTGAATGAAGGATAATTTGTGTCATGCGTATGACCATATGAATTACGTGCATCATTCATAGGAAAAGTACTTTCAAAAAACATGGCATCTCTAGATTCAACTATTGTATCAACAAGTACAAGTGGTGAATCAGATCTAATTACTAAAAATCTATAAACAGGACTATTCGAAGCATAGCCAATAAAGATGCAATCAACAATATTAGGTCCGAGTTTACGCTTTTTAACTATTGGTATATTTACCATAGCCAAACACCCCCATGTGCGCAGGTAAGAAAGAGATGGTTTTCAACACAAAATGGGGTGAACTTATTGGAGAAATACTCTCCCCCACGATCAGATCTAATTCTCTTGATTTTCCTTTCTAGTTGATTCTCAACCTCAGCCTTATAGATTTTAAAGTGATCTAATGCCTCATCCTTTGATTTAAGTAAATACATATAACAGTAACGAGTTGAATCATCAATAAATGTCATTAAGTATTTACTTTCTCCTTATTTAATATGCCATTCATTTCACAAAGGTCGGAATGAATGAGTTCCAAAAGTTTCGTATTTTGTTCATCAACAGCAAAGTGAGGTTTTCTTGGCTGTTTAGCTTGCACACAATCTTGACACTTGGAACCTTTCACTATAGGAATTTTAGGAATTAAATTCAAGGTAGATAGCCGTGAGATGCATCCAAAATTTATATGACATAAACGCGAGTGCCAAACACTTGCTTCATCATCTTTATTCAAAAAATTCACCACAGAACTACTAGAATGTGAAAGGGAAAAGCGGAACAAGCCTCCGCTGTCATAGCCTTTTCCAATAAAGAATCCACATTTTGACACGGCTACTTTATTAGACTCAAACACCAACTTAAATCCGTCTCGACAAAACAAAGAGCCACTAACGAGATTTTTATTTATTGAGGGGGCATGCTGCACGTTCTTCAGCTGCATAGTCTTTCCCGAAGTGAACTTCAGACTGACCGTACCAACACCATGAACAGAAGCACGTGAGCCATTTCCCATCAGGATGGAGGCACCGTGGGTAGCCTGATAAGAAGAAAACATAGATACATCAGCACAAACATGAATATTAGCCCCTGTATCAATCCACCATTCAGTAGGTTGACATGCTGTTAAAACAGTATATGTATTACCATACCCTGTTGTTCCTGCATCGCTAATAACCATGTTGGCAGATTTTTTATGAGCTTTCTTGCCTTTCCTGTATATGCACTTTTTGGCAAAATGCCCAACCTTGCCACAGACATAGCATTCAACCTCAGCCATGTTTATCTTCTTCTTCTCCTTTCTCTTGAAGTTGGTGGTGTGTACAACTTTATTTTTCCCTTTCTTTGGTCCATCATGATGCATGACATTAGCACTGGACTGTCCTTCATGCACCTTGGATGCATCATCTTTTGCCCGAGCTTTCTCCTCCACATCAAGAGAAGCCAACAAATCCTCAACGGAAATGTTTTGTCTCTTATGTTTCAGAGATGTGGCAAATCCCCTCCAAGATGGAGGTAATTTGGCAATAATGCCCCCAGCCACAAATCGATCAGGCAAATTTGGTCCAAGTTGTTGGAGCTCTCTAACAATAAGTTGTATTTCATGAGTCTGCTCAACCACTGAACGGTTGTCTGCCATCTTAAAATCGTGATAGCGCTCCATGACATACAACTCATGTCCAACATCCGACGCACCGTACTTGTGTTCGATGGCCTCCCAGAGCTCTTTTGCGCTCTTATGAGTCATATAAACATCACATAGTTTGTCGGATAGCACACTTAAAATACAACCCACTGCCATCACATTGGACTTATCAAACTCAGCCTGTTTTTCAACAGTCATGGGTCGATCTACAGACTTCAGAATATAAGATATGTCCATAGCAATGAGCCACAAGTCAAGTTTTGTAGCCCATCTCTTAAAGTTCGAACCAGCGAACTTCTCAGGTTTCATTGCATCAGCAAAGTTATTACCAGTCTCAAAGTGCCTATCAGGTTTTTGGATTGTTAGAAAACAATGCACTTTAGAGACAAAATTAATTCCTAAAATTACAACAGTACGCATGACAGATAGTCCACAGAACATGAACACGAACATGCAAATAAAGCAGATTATATCTATCATATTCATGCATAGAAAACTCATCTTTACTTACAGTGCTGACGCTTCCAGTTTGAAAAATGAGGAGAGAAGTGTGTGAAGAAGACTGTAGATGAAGCAGATCTTCTATCGAGCAGTTGCGCGAATGCTACTCAAAAACCTAATTCACCCCAATCTGTGCAGATTCTTCACTGGGACGTGGTTTCAGAGACACTGCTCTCCCACACGTCGGTGACACACCGACGGGAGGGATTGACTAGCCTGTAGCTGACGCTGTAAGACCTATGTATGCTGAATACATTGTCTTGTAGTGAATACACTTGCTTCGACGATAAAAGTTTTGAATATCACCAAAACACCTTTTTATTAAGTTCCTGCTAGTTTTGTAAGCTCCGGCGGGGGCTTGGTTATACTAGTTTTGGTAAGTTCTGGCGCTAGGTTCTACGAGCTTTTGTTAGCTCCAGCTCAAGGTCCGGGTTGCTCTGGCAAGGTCCGGAACTTGACTGCAATGCTTCTGTTTTTCATTTGCAATGTTTCATACTTGCTTTATATCTCTGGAAAGGTTGCTTAGTATTCCTTTTCTAAGTTTTTGGTGCATTTTTGGTTGACATAGATGATATCGTGTTATTGTGGTTTTGGCAACTTGCTTATGTGAGGCTCTCACGTAAGGTGTTGTGTTCGGAACTGACGTGAGTCAAGTCGAGGACTTGAGCTCGTATGGATTGGTTATTTATTCATGTGCAGGTGTTGCTTGAGTTCAAGACATGGCTGGTGACGGGATCCATTGGACTAGTCCCAGAGAGGAGATGAGGTTCCAACAACCAAGTTCGGGAGGAATTGTGGTCGAGCTGATCAGGAGGTTGCGCAGCATGATTGAATCAAGAATAATGCATGTGAAGGTATCATGGACGTCATTAGAAGATGTTTGCACGTGTGCAAGGAGTGCATGGACGTGGCTACATAGTTTCGAGACGTGATGAAGAGATGTGGACGTAAAGAATTTGTCGGAAAGGTCCAACCGACTAGGTTATGGACTCGGGCTGCGACTGAGTCGGGTTTGACTCAAATATGGAATGTTTTGAGTTGGTTATGAATGGATTTCGTGTGGGTCACGAATTTGAGTTGTTTAGGAATGTGGGATACGTTCCTAAGGTGTTTGGAAGTCTTAAGATTGCTTCTATCTGCGTATAGAAGAATCCTAAGCAGTTATGGAAAGTTACGATTTGTGAACAGAGTAGGATTAGGTTCCTGATCTGAGTTGAGTTGGCTTTCGAGCTGGTTATATAAGCAAGGGAGCCCAGAGCTCGTGGTGCACGACTTTGGGACCGTTCCTCTTGTGTTCTATTGAATAAAATTCGTAGTTTTAAGGAACTTTTATGCCTTGTTCGTGCGACTTGTTCCAGACAAGTTTTACTCGTCGAGTTTCTGGACAGCACTACCTTTCCTTGGTGGTTTTATCATAAATCGAGTTTTACAGATCCAATTGACGTGATTCTTTTTTGGTTGTCTTCACAACTTTATTATCTATCATCTGTAAAAATTTCACAGTCATTGGATTTGTGGTCTATGATCTACACGAGTTTCTTTGCAGCATTACATAACTATTTTTTTCTCGGGTAGGGCAAATTGACCTTTGTTTGATCTTTCGATCATAACTTGAGTTTTTCTCGACGGATTTGAGTGATTCTTGTTGTGTTGTTTTCGTGACTTGATTCTCTCTGATATCTATCACTTTTGTCATGGTGAAACACATTTAGATTAGTCTCACACACGATTTTTTTAACATATCGTTTTTCTGCCGAAGGGGTTTGGGTTTAATTGTTTCCGCTGCGTAAGATTTTTAAATCTACCATTCACCCCCCCCCCTCTGGTAGCTTTTCATGTGCTCTTAGATCCTGCAGCTGCTCAACACAGTGGACTAGTGAGTTCGTTCACCTCTGTTTTTTAGAATGAAAGCACTCATTCTGTATATATAGTGACAGACTCTAGTAACTGAAATAATTAAGTAAACAGTAAAGCAGCACAATTAGGCTCTAGTAACTGAAGACAATAAACTTCAGTATTTGCAGCATAATTGCGTCAGTTACTGCATACCATTATTTTCCAGAAACTAACTAATAAAGTGCCACGAATTGCAGCAAATTAAAGTCATATTAGTGTCAGTTTTATCAAAAAGAGAGAGAACAGATTTACTGCGTCAGTCACCACGTCGCAAGTCACAAGTCACGCGTTAACTCACGCGAAAATACGCGAATACACGAATACGCGCGCGCGCGTGCGTGTGATTTGTTTGTTACTATAGCCATCCTTCTCTCACATATTCCACACATAGAAAATAGCTTCCCTTATAAATAAGTCATACTCTCCTCAAATAGTCAATGTGGGATTAACGCCTCCTTTACACCTTTGGAATTCAATAGAGAATAGTTGGACCTAGGCCTAAATATTCCAACATACTCATGGCGTCGCCGCCGCCTTCCTCGCCGGCGCGCGCGTTCGCCCGAGGGTGAGCGGGCCGTCGTCGAGGTTAGCGTCAGCGACACTCTTACCGATGGATCTGCCGTCCTTTTTCTCAACAGATCCGTTTCTTTTCTCTTTGGATTCAAGAATCCCTTATTTTTCTTACTGCAGCACGTGGTGTACTTAGATCTTGAATCAATAATCGATTTGATTTTCTTACACTTAATATGCTGCGTAATTACTTACCAAAAACGAAAATCCGAAAGGATTTAGCGACTAAGTTGGCTCATGATACCATTGAAAGAAACTTAGATCCAAATGAAAAACTTAGTCACTAAAAGATTTTGGTACAGAGAGATTAAAACTAAAAAATACATCATAAGTGCTAATCGTCTTGATTAGCACATGAACACATCGATGGCGCACCTTCTTCCTCCCTTTTCGTGTCTCTCAGATTGCTTGAAGAAGCGGCCATCTAGCCAATATGGCGACAGCCAATAGAAGATCAGTTAAGGATTTTTCTCCCCTTGTTTCCCCTCTTATTTGATCGGTTACTGATTACTGTGATTGAATAATTTTGATCCAAAAATCATCCCATATTTATACTTAGTAGAGGGGCACAAGAGGGGGCCTCCAACCGTTAGAAGAGATGGATGTGTCCCCTGATCAGGGATGCACCCTTCGGTTGGTTGTGTCCCTTCATAAGGACACATGCTAATTAAAATTAATAACATGATTAATTATCTTAATTACGAGGTCATAACTAACAGAAAGAAAGTAAACTTCATTCAGTCACTGGAATCATACAATGAAGTATTCTTCTCTCAGTCTGCTAAGCATAATGTCATCTTTCAGCACTTTAAACAACATCTCGGGACCCATCATCCAAGAGGCCTTGGGCTGGACTTTTCACGACTAGGATGGCCACAGAGAGACCTACAACACTTGGATGATCCTGTGTCCGAAAATGAAGTATTCAAAGTGATACAACAAATGCCCAAGAATAAGGAACCTTGCCCCGACAGCTTGATTGGGTTCCTCCACTCGTGTTGGGATATTATAAAAGGTAATTTCCTTGCTGCGATTTCTCAATTCTGTAATGCAGCCAACAAGGACTTCATGCTCTACATAATGCATTCGTAGTCCACACTCCAAAGAGGCCAAGCCCAAAAAATTTACAGATTATAGACTCATCAGTCTAGTTCACATTTTTGCCAAAGTTCTGTCCAAGATCCTTGCAAATTGGTTGGCCCCTGAGCTTGAAAATATAATCTCTATGCATCAGAGTGCATTCATCAAACATCGATGCATCCATGAAAACTTTATATTTGTCCAACAACTAGTTCAAAAACTTCATAAAAAGAAAGCACAACCTTGTTCTTTAAATTGGATATTGCCAAGGCGTTCGATACAGTAAGTTGGTTATATCTGATGGACATCATGAACTATCTTGGCTTTGGAGACAGATGGAGAGCATGGTTATCGGCACTCTGGCAAACCTCCTCTTCTTCCTTCCTGCTCAATGGAGAACCGGAAACGAGAATTATGCATGCCAGAGGTGTAAGGTAAGGGGATCCCCTTCCCCAATGCTCTTTTTGCTTGCTATGGAATCATTATTGAAGCTATTCGAGTTGGCCCAGAGCAATGGACTACTTAGTCCTTTTCTAGAATCCGCTGATCAGATCAAGATGTCCCTCTATGCAGATGATGCGGCGATCTTTATTAGACCATCCAACCAGGATTTACTGATCACTAAGTTGATCCTCCACATTTTTGGTCAAGCCTCCGGACTAGTCACCAATATGGAGAAAACGGAATTCTATCCCATTTGTTACCCAACTTCAGAAGCACTATCTATACTGGGACCAAACAATCGTATCTCTTCCTTTCCTTGCTAGTACTCGGGCCTACCTCTTCATTATAAGAAATTGTCCAAGAATTCTGTTGAGCCCATTGTGCGGAAAGTGGCACATAGACTTGCTGGCTGGAAAAAGAATCTCCTATCCTATTCTAGACGAGAAGTGCTCATCAAATCGGTCCTTACAACAATGCCTACATATTTTTTGACAATATTCAAAATTCCCTCTTGGGCAATCCACAGAATTGACAAAATCCAGAGAGGTTTCTTATGGAAAGGTGAAGACCCAAACAAAGTTAAATGAGGTCATTGCCTTGCTAATTGGAAAATTTGTACCAGGCCTAAAAGATGGGGGGTGGGGGCTTGGAATTAAAGATCTTGTAAAATTTGGAAGAGCGCTTCGCCTAAGATGGATGTGGTATTATTGGGATACAAAAGAGAGACCCTGGAAGACCCTTCTCAAGTATTATCATTCAAAGGACCGCCAGTAATTCTTTGCCTCCACAATAATTACTGTTGGGAATGGCAGAGACACACCATTTCGGGAGGGGCGATGGTTACATGGCCAAGCACCTAAACTGTGTTACAAATAGCGCTTGTATTATTATGAGGGCCAGAGGCCACTATAAATAGAGGTACAAGGGATTACAAATATGCAAAAAAGCCCCTATGCAAAGGGGGAAATACAAGTAACCCCTATATCTCTAACACCCCCCCCCCCCTCAAACTCAAGGTGCATCATGAACCCTGAGTTTGGAGAGATGAAAACTATGCTGAGCTCGGGTTTGTGCCTTCTTGAAGAAATCCTCCAGCTGAAGCTCTGAAGGCACATACTGAAGATCAACAACACCATCCTGTACATGTGCTTGTGTATAAGAAGCATCAACACCAATATGCTTGGTAAGCTCATGCTTAACTGGATCACGAGCAATACTGATAGCACCTGTACTGTTAGACAAAAGAGGAGTCGACATACCAACAGAAACACCAACATCCTCAAGCAACCACCGCAACCAAGTAACCTCTGCACTCACAAGAGCCATAGCACGCAACTCAGCCTCTGCACTCGAACGAGAAACTGCTACCTGCTTCTTAGTCTTCCAGGCAATGAGGAAACCACCAAGAAAAACACAATAGGCAGAAAGAGATCGACAATCAGAGGGATCACTAGCCCAAGTAGCATTAGAATATGCTTTGAGCTGTAAAGAGCTAGAACATGGAAAGAATAGGCATCTGGAGATAGTCCCACGAAGATAACGCAAGACACGAAGAAGGTGACTATAGTGGATCTGGGTGGGAGCCAAAACAAACTGACTCAAAATATGAACAGAGTATGAGATATCAGGACGAGTGACACCAAGGTACACGAGACTCCCTACAATATGACGGTAACGAGTAGGATCATCAAGATGCTGACCATCAGTGGCTCGAAGATGGACATTAAGTTCCATGGGAGTCTCAACAGTCCGGTGATCAGTAAGAGAAGCCCGATCAAGAAGATCCTGAATGTACTTCTCTTGAGACAAAAAATTCCATCAGAAGAGGAGGAAACCTCAATCCCAAGAAAGTAGCGAAGAGGACCAAGATCGGGCATAAGAAACTGCTCACTGAGACAGGCCTCTACAAAGGCTATGTACTCAGAATCGTCTTCGGTGATTATCATGTCATCAACATAGAGAAGAAGAAGAGTGCGGCCACGAGACGAAGTGTGTACAAAAAGTGTGGGATCATGAGCACTGGCAGAGAAACCAGCAGCAGTGACCACAGACGCAAAACGCTAAAACCAAGCATGAGGAGCCTGCTTAAGACCATAAAGAGAACGTCGAAGGCGACAAACCATACTCTCAGGAATAGAATACCCAGGTGGTGGTTGCATATAAACCTCCTCACGCAGTTCACTATTAAGAAAGGTATTCTTCACATCAAGCTGAGAGATGGACCAGTCACAAACAGAGGCCACAACAAGCAGAGTGCAAACATTGGTCATGTGAGCGACAGGAGCAAAAGTCTTATCATAGTTACGCCCATGTTCCTGCTGGAAGCCACGAGCGACTAATCGAGCCTTATACCGCTCAAGTGAACCATCAGAGCGAGTCTTAACCTTATAGACCCACTTACATGTGATTGGGCGAACACGTGGGGGACAGGGCACAAGTTCCCACATGCCGGTGCGCTCGAGAGTAGCAATCTCTTCGGCCATCGCATGCTGCCATTCCGGATGAGGAACAGCATCACGGTACGTAGTCGGCTCAGGAAGAGCAGCATCAGCAGCAAAGATAGAAGGAGAATACCGATCAGGAGGCTATCGAGGACGATGACCATGTCCAAAATGCTGCTCAGGAGAAAAATCAACAGAACAATATGATTCTTCAAGAGAAGAGGACGTCCCAGAATTGGCACACTGAGCCGGAGAAGATGGATCAGAAAGTGACCCAACCGGAGTAGACGGCTCATCAGAATAAGCTGGTACGTCGGAAGGAGAGACAACTCGTCGAGTATACACCTGTGTCACAGGAGCATTCAAAGTGTAATCGGGAACCAAAGAAGCATGCTCTGAAGAAGAAGGAACCATGGAATGCGACACCGAGTGTGAGGTCGGTACACTAGTAACAAGAGCATCTTGAAGGAACAGAAATGAAAGGGGATTAACCACAGATATAGAAGAAGTATCAGAAGAAGGACAAGGATACAAAGGACGTGTCTCATCAAAAACATCTCATGAAGTCCTCATTCGTCGACTAACAGGATCCCAACAACGATACCCTTATGCTCCGAACTGTATCCAAGGAAGACACACTCGACCGACTGAGCAGTCAGCTTGGTGCACTCACGAGGTGCGAGCAGCACGTAGCACACACAACCAAAAAGACGAAGACTGGTGTAGTCAGGCATCTTACCCGTAAGACGCTCAAAAGGAGACCCCCCTCTAAGAGCAGATGAAGGTTGAATGTTAATCAAGTAAGTGGTAGTAGAGACTGCCTCAACCCAAAAATGAGGCGGAACAGAGGAAGCAATCATGAGAGCACGAGCCGTCTCAAGAAGATGGCGATGCTTACGCTCAGCAACACCATTCTGAGCATGAGCACCAGGACAAGAAAACTGAGCAAGAGTACCTTGCTCAGAAAGAAACTGACTAAGAGCACCATAAAGGTACTCACTAGTAGAATCAGCTCGAAAAATACGAATAGGGGTGTCAAACTGAGTGCGGATCATCATCCTCAAGAAGGACTTATAGATAGATAACACCTCAGTACAGTGTTTCATAAAGTAAATCCAAGTGTGGCGAGAAAAATCATCAATAAAAATGATATAGTATTTATGTCCGCCTTTTGAAACAAAAGTGCAGGTCCCCATACATCCGAACAAACAAGATCAAAAGGACGCTTAGAATCTGACTCACTCTAATAATAAGGAAGCTGAATCTGCTTTCCTAATCGACAACCCTGACAATGAGCTAAAGACTCAGAACTAGAGACTGATCCTAGGAGACCACGACGAACTAGGATGGACAGACGAGAACCACAAATATGACCCAGACGATGATGCCACTAAGCAGATGTCAACATGGACAAAACATCAAGACTGGAGCCAAGTGAACTGGCAAGCGCAGCGGAAGGAAGACAAGGCCAGTCAAGCTCCCAAATACGCTGTGAATCACGACGACGAGGGCCAGTACCAACTAGGCGACCCGTGCGATGGTCCTGGAGATAACAAAGATCATGATCAAGAATCACTCGACAACCATTATTAGTAAGTTGACCAGCAGATATGAGTTGCATTGTTAGTCCAGGAACAATAGAAACATCAGGAACAACAAAGGAGTCAGATAAAAGAGTGCCCTGTCCAACAACGGAAAGAGGAGAACCATTGGTAGTATGAACAGTGGAAGAACAATATGAGGGACTTAAAGAAGCCAAACTAGTATCATAAGGAGTCATATGAAATGAAGCACCAAAATCAAGAATCCATGGACAAGTACCTGAGGTAGATGTGGGAGGTGGTCTGTTAATGCAAGGCGAAGAAGCAGCAGCAGTACTCGAAGGTGCAGAAAGCTGAGTCACAGAACCAGCAGCTCCTGGTGGTGTGGAGGAGGCGAGGCGACGAAGAAGCATGAGTAACTGTGTATCTGCGGTAGTAGAACTCTCCTGGGATCGTCCAGTACTAGCACCACCAGCAGTTTGTGAAGTACGGCGAGCCTGAGCCTTTCTCTTCTTGAAACAATGTGCTTCTATATGATTATCTTTACCACAATAGTCACAGCGAGGAGCACCACGTCCCCTTGAAGTAGAAGATGGAACAGCTGAAGACGGTACTGTCGGTGAAGGAGTAGTGTGACTCGGTGTAAAAAGTGTGCATCCAAGACTCAAGAAGACCGTAACAAACTAGCAACCTGAAGACAAATCTCTTCATTACGAACACTCGTCAGAGCGTCCATAAGGGAGACACAGGGATGACAAGCAAGCAGCTGAGCATGAAGAGGCTCAAACTCGTCATGAAGATGTGTCAGAAAGTCATAAGTGAGTCGAAGCTCCAGTGTAGCCTTCTGACTCTGACAGGAATGACAAGTATCTGTAGACAATCGAGGACCAAGAGCATCAAGCTGACGCCAGATAGCAGACATCTGACCAAAGAACTCCTCCACTGTGGCATCTTCCTGCCGTAACAGTTGCTCATGATGAATAGCAGCAAGGTAGGTAGACTGTCCAGTAGGTTCGTAATGAGAACGCAGAGAATATCACATCTGATGTGCGTGCTCAAACTCAACTATGTCTGCAGCAATACAATCCTCCATACTAGAAGCAAGAATGGCAGCAGCTCGAGCATCATCATCGAACCAAGTCCTGTATAAGCTGTAGTGAGTCTGATACGAAGACAGACGAGTTTGATAATCCTCCTCCAGCTTCATCTTATAATCATTAGTAGCCTTATATGAAATAACAGGCTTAGAAGGAACCACAGGGCAAGGCAGGCATTGGAGATCACCAGTGAGATAACCCCAGAGTCATAGACCACGCATGTGCAGGCGCATGCGCAGAACCCGGTCACGGTAATTGGTGCCATTCAAAAGCAACGGACACCGCACAGCCAGAACTCCGCTCGACGAAGAAGCCATCGTGACTAGATGACAAGTAACAGCTAGAGCGCAAAAATAAGAAGCAGCGCAAGCTGCAATTTTTTTTTGACCTTCTTTTTTTGCTCTCTAGCTTAACCCTAGCCGTCTTATCCCTTGGCCTGGTCAGACAACCGAGTGGGCGGCGGCTGAATCAGAGGAAGCCAGAGCACTGGATGCGGCCCCATGAACCCGGCATAGATCCGGGCGGCAAACCAAGCCGACGACGAGTCGGGCGCGCTGAAGACAACGAGCGCGCGTGGAAGGGGCACACGCGGGATGGGCATGCGCGCGGGATTCATGGGACGAGCGTGGATCGGCGCTCTGAAGGCGACGGGCCGGTGGATCGATCGGCAGGCCAAACCAGCGACGATGAGCAAAGAGCGCAGATGAAGAGGCCGTCGACGCGGGACCCAAGTGGTTGAAGTCGAGGAAGAAGGACGTAGGATCCAAGGCGGCTAGGAAGAGCAGGCGGATCAAAGAGACCGAATGGGTAGATCGACGGGAAGAGTCGATAGTGAAGATAACTCAGCAAGATCAGCCAGCCGACGGGGTGGCTAGGGTGAAAAACTAACCCTAATTTCTGGCTCTGTATATCATGTTACGAATAGCGCTTGTATTATTATGACGGTCAGAGACCATTATAAATAGATGTACAAGGGATTACAAATATGCAGAAAAGCCCATATACAAAGGGGGAAATATAAGTAACCCATATATGGCTAACAAACTGTTAGCACCCAACCTATACAAATGTGCCAGGTTTAAAAAACGTTCAGTAGCCAAAGAACTCACTAACTTCAATTGGATCAGGAATCTCATTCCCCTGCAAGACGAGGAGACCATGGATGAGTTCATCCTGCTTTTCCAGGCTCTATCTGTGATTGACCTTAATGAGAACAAGGACAATATAATGTGGAGATGATACTCGGCAGCATCAGCCTATGAGGTGCAATTCTTGGGGTGTGTTGAACCTAGCTGGGCAAAGGCTCCCTGGTCCGCAAAAACTCTACCTAGATGTAGATTTTTTGCATGGTTGGTGCTACACAACAAGGTTCTTACTGCTGATAATCTCGGAAAGAAACATTGGCCTCATCAAGAACACTGTGTTTTATGTTATCGTCTGACTGAAACGGTGGATCACCTGCTCTCTTATTGCAACTACACAGAGGCTTCCTGGCATCATTTGGCCCAAGCCTTACAGCTCCCCGAACAACCCCGAGGCGGTATACTGGATGGTGCATCTTGGTGGCTGCATTATATCATGACGGCAAGCTCGAAATGGCAGTTGAAGGAGATGATCAGTATATTATTCTCGTTTTGGTGGCAGATATGGAAAGAGCACAATCGAAGGATTTTCCAACATCAAGAACAATCGCATATCCAAGTTGCCAGGTTAGCACTGGAAGATATCCAATTAGAAAAATCGGCCTACTATGTTTTGGTCCCCCAGTAGTTTAGTCAACCTCATTTTTCACTTTTGCCCATGTTCTTGCCTTATGTAACTCCCAAATTGTATTCCGTTTAGATGTTGTACACCTTAAGATGTAATTCCTCTTCTCTTAATGCATTAGCAGCCCTCCGGCCTCCTTTTTCAAAAAAAAACAAGGGAGATTAATTCAATTGATAAGGAGATTCATACGATTAACAAGGGCAGGTAAACTTCCAATGTTGGAGAACTGCGCTGGCTGCGTGGCCACCGCCACCCCTTGCGCAAGGTCGTGCCGCTGCCCTTTGCTGCCGCGTGCTGCTGCTGCCCTACGCACGTATGATGCCGCATGCTGCACGCTAGGCGTCCGGCCCTTTGCGCGTGCGCCCACGCCGCGCTCTGCCAGCCGCAACCTTTTACTCGCGTGCCACCGCCGCCGGTCCATGAGAGTCGAAATATAGGTATCTAGATTCAATAGGTACTGAAAAGGGAACAGAGGGCAACAGGGTTTGCACCAGAGAAGGGTATTTTTGTCTATTTGTATTATTAATCTGTTTTTTAATTTCTTTGATAATCTAAATTACTCCACTCTGTTTTTTAATTTCTTTGATAATCTAAATTACTTGGAGTTAACAGAACCATTAAAACATGGTCAAACATTGATTTCACGCTAAAAAACTAGGGTCAAACGTGCAAACCCTAAAAACAGAGTTAAACATATAATTAGATCTTAATTCTGGGTTTCTGATGCAATTGTCCCATATAGAAAAGAAGATGGGAGGAATGTCAGTGGCTAATAAACTCATATGCTGTAGTTGACTCATGATGGGAATGATACTTTAAGGCATGGCAACGGATTGTCGGCTCGCAGCGGTGTGCTATGTAATTTCGTATTCGAATAACTGCCGCCCTAACATGCTTTCTACTGACACCATGATTTCTAAACAATGGATCCTTCGTGTCAGAGAAATGGACTAGTGAGTCTGTTCACCTCTGTTTTTTAGAATGAAAGCACTTATTCTGTATATATAGTGACAGACTCTAGTAACTGAAATAATTAAGTAAACAGTAAAGCAGCACAATTAGGCTCTAGTAACTGAAGACAATAAACTTCAATATTTGCAGCATAATTGCGTCAGTTACTGCATACCATATACCATTATTTTCCAGAAACTGACTAATAAAGTGCCACGAATTGCAGCAAATTAAAGTCATATTAGTGTCAGTTTTATCAAAAAGAGAGAGAACAGATTTACTGCGCCAGTCGCCACGTCGCAAGTCACAAGTCACGCGTTAACTCACGCGAAAATACGCGAATACACGAATACGCGCGCGTGCGTGCGTGTGATTTGTTTGTGACTATAGCCATCCTTCTCTCACATATTCCACACATAGAAAATAGCTTCCCTTATAAATAAGTGCTACTCTCCTCAAATAGTCAATGTGGGATTAACGCCTCCTTTACACCTTTGGAATTCAATAGAGAATAGTTGGACCTAGGCCTAAATATTCCAACATACTCATGGCGTCGCCGCCGCCTTCCTCGCCGGCGCGCGCGTTCGCCCGAGGGTGAGCGGGCCGTCGTCGAGGTTAGCGTCAGCGACACTCTTACCGATGGATCTGCCGTCCTTTTTCTCAACAGATCCGTTTCTTTTCTCTTTGGATTCAAGAATCCCTTATTTTTCTTACTGCAGCACGTGGTGTACTTAGACCTTAAATCAATAATCGATTTGATTTTCTTACACTTAATATGCTGCGTAATTACTTACCAAAAATGAAAATCCGAAAGGATTTAGCGACTAAGTTGGCTCATGATACCATTGAAAGAAACTTAGATTCAAATGAAAAACTTAGTCACTAAAAATTTTGGTACAGAGAGATTAAAACTAAAAAATACATCATAAGTGCTAATCGTCTTGATTAGCACATGAACACATGGATGGCGCACCTTCTTCCTCCCTTTTCGTGTCTCTCAGATTGCTTGAAGAAGCGGCCATCTAGCCAATATGGCGACAGCCAATAGAAGATCAGTTGAGGATTTTTCTCCCCTTGTTTCCCCTCTTATTTGATCGGTTACTTATTACTGTGATTGAATAATTTTGATCCAAAAATCATCCTATATTTATACTTAGTAGAGGGGCACAAGAGGGGGTCTCCAACCGTTAGAAGAGATGGATGTGTCCCCCGATCAGGGATGCACCCTTCGGTTGGTTGTGTCCCTTCATAAGGACACATGCTAATTAAAATTAATAACATGATTAATTATCTTAATTACGAGGTCATAACTAACAGAAAGAAAGTAAACTTCATTCAGTCACTGGAATCATACAATGAAGTATTCTTCTCTCAGTCTGCTAAGCATAATGTCATCTTTCAGCACTTTAAACAACATCTCGGGACCCATCATCCAAGAGGCCTTGGGCTGGACTTTTCACGACTAGGATGGCCACAGAGAGACCTACAACACTTGGATGATCCTGTGTCCGAACATGAAGTATTCAAAGTGATACAACAAATGCCCAAGAATAAGGAACCTTGCCCCGACGGCTTGATTGGGCGGTTCCTCCACTCGTGTTGGGATATTATAAAAGGTAATTTCCTTGCTGCGATTTCTCAATTCTGTAATGCAGCCAACAAGGACTTCATGCTCTACATAATGCATTCGTAGTCCACACTCCAAAGAGGCCAAGCCCAAAAAAGTTACAGATTATAGACTCATCAGTCTAGTTCACATTTTTGCCAAAGTTCTGTCCAAGATCCTTGCAAATTGGTTGGCCCCTGAGCTTGACAATATAATCTCTATGCATCAGAATGCATTCATCAAACATCGATGCATCCATGAAAACTTTATATTTGTCCAACAACTAGTTCAAAAACTTCATAAAAAGAAAGCACGACCTTGTTCATTAAATTGGATATTGCCAAGGCGTTCCATACAGTAAGTTGGTCATATCTGATGGACATCATGAACTATCTTGGCTTTGGAGACAGATGGAGAGCATGGCTATCGGCACTCTGGCAAACCTCCTCTTCTTCCTTCCTGCTCAATGGAGAACCGGAAACGAGAATTATGCATGCCAGAGGTGTAAGGTAAGGGGATCCCCTTCCCCAATGCTCTTTTTGCTTGCTATGGAATCATTATTGAAGCTATTCGAGTTGGCCCAGAGCAATGGACTACTTAGTCCTTTTCTAGAATCCGCTGATCAGATCAAGATGTCCCTCTATGCAGATGATGCGGCGATCTTTATTAGACCATCCCACCAGGATTTACTGATCACTAAGTTGATCCTCCACATTTTTGGTCAAGCCTCCGGACTAGTCACCAATATGGAGAAAACGGAATTCTATCCCATTTGTTACCCAACTTCAGAAGCACTATCTATACTGGGACCAAACAATCCTATCTCTTCCTTTCCTTGCTAGTACTCGGGCCTACCTCTTCATTATAAGAAATTGTCCAAGAATTCTGTTGAGCCCATTGTGCGGAAAGTGGCACATAGACTTGCTGGCTGGAAAAAGAATCTCCTATCCTATTCTAGACGAGAAGTGCTCATCAAATCGGTCCTTACAACAATGCCTACATATTTTTTGACAATATTCAAAATTCCCTCTTGGGCAATCCACAGAATTGACAAAATCCAGAGAGGTTTCTTATGGAAAGGTGAAGACCCAAACAAAGTTAAATGAGGCCATTGCCTTGCTAATTGGAAAATTTGTAGCAGGCCTAAAAGATGGGGGGTGGGGGCTTGGAATTAAAGATCTTGTAAAATTTGGAAGAGCGCTTCGCCTAAGATGGATGAGGTATTATTGGGATACAAAAGAGAGACCCTGGAAGACCCTTCTCAAGTATTATCATTCAAAGGACCGCCAGTTATTCTTTGCCTCCACAATAATTACTGTTGGGAATGGCAGAGACACACCATTTCGGGAGGGGCGATGGTTATATGGCCAAGCACCTAAACTGTGTTACAAATAGCGCTTGTATTATTATGAGGGCCAGAGGCCACTATAAATAGAGGTACAAGGGATTACAAATATGCAAAAAAGCCCCTATGCAAAGGGGAAATACAAGTAACCCCTATATCTCTAACACCCCCCCCTCAAACTCAAGGTGCATCATGAACCCTGAGTTTGGAGAGATGAAAACTATGCTGAGCTCGGGTTTGTGCCTTCGTGAAGAAATCCTCCAGCTGAAGCTCTGAAGGCACATACTGAAGATCAACAACACCATCCTGTACCTGTGCTTGTGTATAAGAAGCATCAACACCAATATGCTTGGTAAGCTCATGCTTAACTGGATCACGAGCAATACTGATAGCACCTGTACTGTTAGACAAAAGAGGAGTCGACATACCAACAGAAACACCAAAATCCTCAAGCAACCACCGCAACCAAGTAACCTCTGCACTCACAAGAGCCATAGCACGCAACTCAGCCTCTGCACTCGAACGAGAAACTGCTACCTGCTTCTTAGTCTTCCAGGCAATGAGGAAACCACCAAGAAAAACACAATAGGCAGAAAGAGATCGACAATCAGAGGGATCACTAGCCCAAGTAGCATTAGAATATGCTTTGAGCTGTAAAGAGCTAGAGCATGGAAAGAATAGGCATCTGGAGATAGTCCCACAAAGATAACGCAAGACACGAAGAAGGTGACTATAGTGGATCTGGGTGGGAGCCGAAACAAACTGACTCAAAATATGAACAGAGTATGAGATATCAGGACGAGTGACACCAAGGTACACGAGACTCCCTACAATATGACGGTAACGAGTAGGATCATCAAGATGCTGACCATCAGTGGCTCGAAGATGGACATTAAGTTCCATGGGAGTATCAACAGTCCGGTGATCAGTAAGAGAAGCCCGATCAAGAAGATCCTGAATGTACTTCTTTTGAGACAAAAAATTCCATCAGAAGAGGAGGAAACCTCAATCCCAAGAAAGTAGCGAAGAGGACCAAGATCGGGCATAAGAAACTGCTCACTGAGACAGGCCTCTACAAAGGCTATGTACTCAGAATCGTCTTCGGTGATTATCATGTCATCAACATAGAGAAGAAGAAGAGTGCGGCCACGAGACGAAGTGTGTACAAAAAGTGTGGGATCATGAGCACTGGCAGAGAAACCAGCAGCAGTGACCACAGACGCAAAACGCTAAAACCAAGCATGAGGAGCCTGCTTAAGACCATAAAGAGAACGTCGAAGGCGACAAACCATACCCTCAGGAATAGAATACCCAGGTGGTGGTTGCATATAAACCTCCTCACGCAGTTCACTATTAAGAAAGGTATTCTTCACATCAAGCTGAGAGATGGACCAGTCACAAACAGAGGCCACAACAAGCAGAGTGCAAACATTGGTCATGTGAGCGACAGGAGCAAAAATCTCATCATAGTCACGCCCATGTTCCTGCTGGAAGCCACGAGCGACTAATCGAGCCTTATACCGCTCAAGTGAACCATCAGAGCGAGTCTTAACCTTATAGGCCCACTTACATGTGATTGGGCGAACACGTGGGGGACAGGGCACAAGTTCCCACGTGCCGGTGCGCTCGAGAGTAGCAATCTCTTCGGCCATCGCATGCTGCCATTCCAGATGAGGAACAACATCATGATACGTAGTCGGCTCAGGAAGAGCAGCATCAGCAGCAAAGCTAGAAGGAGAATACCGATCTGGAGGCTGTCGAGGACGATGACCATGTCCAAAATGCTGCTCAGGAGAAAAATCAACAGAAGAAGATGATTCTTCAAGAGAAGAGGACATCCCAGAATTGGCACACTGAGCCGGAGAAGATGGATCAGAAAGTGACCCAACCGGAGTAGACGGCTCATCAGAATAAGCTGGTACGTCGGAAGGAGAGACAACTCGTCGAGTATACACATGTGTCACAGGAGCATTCAAAGTATAATCGGGAACCAAAGAAGCATGCTCTGAAGAAGAAGGAACCATGGAACGCGACACCGAGTGTGAGGTCGGTACACTAGTAACAAGAGCATCTTGAAGGAACGGAAACGAAAGGGGATTAACCACAGATATAGAAGAAGTATCAGAAGAAGGAAAAGGATACAAAGGACGTGTCTCATCAAAAACATCTCATGAATTCCTCATCCGTCGACTAACAGGATCCCAACAACGATACCCCTTATGCTTCGAACTGTATCCAAGGAAGACACACTCAACCGACTGAGCAGTCAGCTTGGTGCACTCACGAGGTGCGAGCAGCACGTAGCACACACACCCAGAAATACGAAGACTAGTGTAGTCAGGCATCTTACCCGTAAGACGCTCAAAAGGAAACCCCCCTCTAAGAGCAGATGAAAGTTGAATGTTAATCAAGTAAGTGGCAGTAGAGACTGCCTCAACCCAAAAATGAGGCGGAACAGAGGAAGCAATCATGAGAGCACGAGCCGTCTCAAGAAGATGACGATGCTTACGCTCAGCAACACCATTCTTAGCATGAGCACCAGGACAAGAAAACTGAGCAAGAGTACCTTGCTCAGAAAGAAACTGACTAAGAGCACCATAAAGGTACTCACTAGTAGAATCAGCTCGAAAAATATGAATAGGGGTGTCAAACTAAGTGCAGATCATCATCCTCAAGAAGGACTTATAGATAGATAACACCTCAGTACGGTGTTTCATAAAGTAAATCCAAGTGTGGCGAGAAAAATCATCTATAAAAATGATATAGTATTTATGTCCGCCTTTTGAAACAAAAGTGCAGGTCCCCATACATTCGAACGAACAAGATCAAAATGACGCTTAGAATCTGACTCACTCTAATAATAAGGAAGCTGAATCTGCTTTCCTAATCGACAACCCTGACAATGAGCTAAAGACTCAGAACTAGAGACTGATCCTAGGAGACCACAACGAACTAGGATGGACAGACGAGAACCACAAATATGACCCAGACGATGATGCCACTGAGCAGATGTCAACATGGACAAAACATCAAGACTGGAGCCAAGTGAACTGGCAAGCGCAGCGGAAGGAAGACAAAGCCAGTCAAGCTCCCAAATACTCTGTGAATTACGACGACGAGGGCCAGTACCAACTAGGCGACCCGTGCGATGGTCCTGGAGATAACAAAGATCATGATCAAGAACCACTCGACAACCATTATCAGTAAGTTGACCAGCAGATATGAGTTGCATTGTTAGTCCAAGAACAATAGAAACATCAGGAACAACAAAGGAGTCAGATAAAAGAGTGCCCTGTCCAACAACGGAAAGAGGAGAACCATTGGTAGTATGAACAGTGGAAGAACAATATGAGGGACTTAAAGAAGCCAAACTAGTATCATAAGGAGTCATATGAAATGAAGCACCGAAATCAAGAATCCATGGACAAGTACCTAAGGTAGATGTGGGAGGTGGTCTGTTAATGGAAGGCGAAGAAGCAGCAGCAGTACTCGAAGGTGCAGAAAGCTGAGTCACAGAACCAGCAGCTCCTGGTGGTGTGGAGGAGGCGAGGCGACGAAGAAGCATGAGTAACTGTGTATCTGCGGTAGTAGAACTCTCCTGGGATCGTCCAGTACTAGCACCACCAGCAGTTTGTGAAGTACGGCGAGCCTGAGCCTTTCTCTTCTTGAAACAATGTGCTTCTATATGATTATCTTTACCACAATAGTCACAACGAGGAGCACCACGTCCCCTTGAAGTAGAAGATGGAACAACTGAAGACGGTACTGTCGGTGAAGGAGTAGTGTGACTCGGTGTAAAAGAGTGTGCATCCAAGACTCAAGAAGACCGTAACAAACCAGCAACCTGAAGACAAGTCTCTTCATTACGAACACTCGTCAGAGCGTCCATAAGGGAGACACAGGGATGACAAGCAAGCAGCTGAGCATGAAGAGGCTCAAACTCGTCATGAAGACGTGTCAGAAAGTCATAAGTGAGTCGAAGCTCCAGTGTAGCCTTCTGACTCTGACAGGAATGACAAGTATCTGTAGACAATCGAGGACCAAGAGCATCAAGCTGACGCCAGATAGCAAACATCTGACCAAAGAACTCCTCCACTGTGGCATCATCCTACCGTAACAGTTGCTCATGATGAATAGTAGCAAGGTAGGTAGACTTTCCAGTAGGTTCGTAACAAGAACGCAGAGAATCCCACATCTGATGTGCGTGCTCAAACTCAACTATGTCTGCAGCAATACGATCCTCCATACTAGAAGCAAGAATGGAAGCAGCTCGAGCATCATCATCGAACCAAGTCCTGTATAAGCTGTAGTGAGTCTGATACGAAGACAGACGAGTTTGATAATCCTCCTCCAGCTTCATATTATAATCATTAGTAGCCTTATATGAAATAACAGGCTTAGAAGGAACCACAGGGCAAGGCAGGCATTGGAGATCACCAGTGAGATACCCCCAGAGTCATAGACCACGCATGTGCAGGCGCATGCGCAGAACCCAGTCACGGTAATTGGTGCCATTGAAAAGCAACGGACACCACACAGCCAGAACTCTGCTCGACGAAGAAGTCATCGTGACTAGATGACAAGCAACGGCTAGAGCGCAAAAATAAGAAGCAGCGCAAGATGCAATTTTTTTTTGACCTTCTTTTTTTGCTCTCTGGCTTAACCCTAGCCGCCTTATCCCTTGGCCCGGTCAGACAACCGAGTGGGCGGCGGCTGAATCAGAGGAAGCCAAAGCACTGGATGCGGCCCCACGAACCCGGCATAGATCCGGGCGGCAAACCAAGCCGACGATGAGTCGGGCGCGCTGAAGACAACGAGCGCGCATGGAAGGGGCACACGCGGGATGGGCGTGCGCGCGGGATTGATGGGATGAGCGTGGATCGGCGCTCTGAAGGCGACGGGCGGGTGGATCGATCGGCAGGCCAAACCAGCGACGATGAGCGAGGAGCGCAGATGAAGAGGCCGTCGACGCGGGACCCAAGTGGTTGAAGTCGAGGAAGAAGGACGTCGGATCCAAGGCGGCTAGGAAGAGCCGGCGGATCAAAGAGACCGAATGGGTAGATCGACGGGAAGAGTCGATAGTGAAGATAACTTGGCAAGATCAGCCAGTCGACGGGGTGGCTAGGGTAGAAAAACTAACCCTAATTTCTGGCTCTGTATACCATATTACGAATAGCACTTGTATTATTATGACGGTCAGAGACCATTATAAATAGAGGTACAAGGGATTACAAATATGCAGAAAAGCCCATATACAAAGGGGGAAATATAAGTAACCCATATATGGCTAACAAACTGTTTGCACCCAACCTATACAAATGTGCCAGGTTTAAAAAACGGTCAGTAGCCAAAGAACTCACTAACTTCAATTGGATCAGGAATCTCATTCCCCTGCAAGACGAGGAGACCATGGATGAGTTCATCCTGCTTTTCCAGGCTCTATCAGTGATCGACCTTAATGAGAACAAGGACAATATAATGTGGAGATGGACGCTAGACGGTAAGTACTCGGCAGCATCAGCCTATGAGGTGCAATTCTTGGGGTGTGTTGAACCTAGCTGGGCAAAGGCTCCCTGGTCCGCAAAAACTCTACCTAGATGTAGATTTTTTGCATGGTTGGTGCTACACAACAAGGTTCTTACTGCTGATAATCTCGGAAAGAAACATTGGCCTCATCTAGAACACTGTGTTTTATGTTATCGTCTGACTGAAACGGTGGATCACCTGCTCTCTTATTGCAACTACACAGAGGCTTCCTGGCATCATTTGGCCCAAGCCTTACAGCTCCCCGAACAACCCCGAGGAGGTATACTGGATGGTGCATCTCGGTGGCTGCATTATATCATGACGGCAAGCTCGAAATGGCAGTTGAAGGAGACGATCAGTATATTATTCTCGTTTTGGTGGCAGATATGGAAAGAGCACAATCGAAGGATTTTCCAACATCAAGAACAATCGCATATCCAAGTTGCCAGGTTAGCACTGGAAGATATCCAATTAGAAAAATCGGCCTACTATGTTTTGGTCCCCCAGTAGTTTAGTCAACCTCATTTTTCACTTTTGCCCATGTTCTTGCCTTATGTAACTCCCAAACTGTATTCCGTTTAGATGTTGTACACCTTAAGATGTAATTCCTCTTCTCTTAATGCATTAGCAGCCCTCCAGCCTCCTTTTTCAAAAAAAAAAAACAAAGGAGATTAATTCAATTGATAAGGAGATTCATACGATTAACAAGGGCAGGTAAACTTCCAATGTTGGAGAACTGCGCTGGCTGCGTGGCCACCGCCACCCCTTGCGCAAGGTCGCGCCGCTGCCCTTTGCTGCCGCGTGCTGCTGCTGCCCTACGCACATATGATGCCGCATGCTGCACGCTACGCGTCCGGCCCTTTGCGCGTGCGCCCACGCCGCGCTCTGCCAGCCGCAACCTTTTACTCGCGTGATACCGCCACCGGTCCATGAGAGTCGAAATATAGGTATCTAGATTCAATAAGTACTGAACAGGGAACAGAGGGCAACAGGGTTGGCACCAGAGAAGGGTATTTTTGTCTATTTGTATTATTAATCTGTTTTTTAATTTCTTTGATAATCTAAATTACTCCACTCTGTTTTTTAATTTCTTTGATAATCTAAATTACTTGGAGTTAACAGAACCATTAAAACATGGTCAAACATTGATTTCACGCTAAAAACTAGGGTCAAACGTGCAAACCCTAAAAACAGAGTTAAACATATAATTAAATCTTAATTCTGGGTTTCTGATGCAATTGTCCCATATAGAAAATAAGATGGGAGGAATGTCAGTGGCTAATAAACTCATATGCTGTAGTTGACTCATGATGGGAATGATACTTTAAGGCATGGCAACGGATTGCCGGCTCGCAGCGGTGTGCTATGTAATTTCGTATTCGAATAACTGCCGCCCTAACATGCTTTCTACTGACACCATGATTTCTAAACAATGGATCCTTCGTGTCAGGGAAATATAGGATAGTAAAAACAAAAAGCGCATAGCATGAACCTGTGCAGTGTACGTGGAATGTCTTTGGCATGATGGCTTCCATTTTACATCCCGCAAAGATGGGCGACTTGGTTGTTCCAATTACAAGCAATGGAACGTATCAGCACATGATCCATCGTACTTAGCGTGGATACTCCCAGAGATTCATGCGGGAATGCTTCAACTAACAAATGCCAAAAAAATGGTGCATTGAACTTATACCATCTGACTTTAACACCAGAAGGAATTGACATTTTCCTTGTATAACAAAGATGTTGCATTATATTATACTCACTCCGTCCTAAAAGCTTATCGTTTTGTAGTTTATTTTTGAACTACAAAACGACATCTTTTTAGGACGGAGGAAATACGTTATAAGATTGTTATAAGATTGTAGATGTAGTGGTGTTTCTTGATGGTGAGGAGGCAACAACACCTCGCTCAACAATCAAATAAACTGTTCTTTTATTGTACTTTGGACAAAATTATGAGATATCCAACAGATGTTAGGAAAAAGTCTATTTTACTTCCCTGTACTATTAGAGAAGTCCAAATTACACCCTAAACATTCATTTGGTTCATTTTACACCCATGAGTTATTATTTCAGTTCACTTTACACCCTTAATTGGTTTTTTAATCCTAACTTGCTGATATGGACATGTATTAACCTGGGATTAGTGCTTACGTGGATGGAAATAGCCAGATAAGACGCCACATCACCGCCCACCACATATCTGAAATTGAATAATCAAATCGAGCCATCCTTCTGCTTGTCCTCATCTTCTCCGTCTTCCTGGCCACTAGGCACGTTGAGCTCCACGAAGCGGGCATATTCTTCCCTGTTGGCGCTATCCTGGCGGCGAGGCCACATCAGTCCTCCCTGCTGCGCCAAGCAGAGGAGGAGCAGGGGAGCTGCCAGCAGGATCACCACGGCGCGAGGTGTCGGTTGCTGGCGGCGCGCCCGCTGCCGTGCACGCCGCAGGGCTATGTCGACTACCTTCACCTCTTCTAATGCGGGTTCGGGCGGGCGCCATGGCTAGGCGGCGCAGCACTCGTGCTCTTCTACCTCCTCGGGACACGGCATCCGAGTACTTGTGCACGTCGCTCGAGAGCCTCTGCACCGCGCTGCGGCTCCATCCTCCCCCCCCCCCCCCCCCCCCCCCCACCGTCGCCGGCGTTCACGCTCCTGTCCCTGGCTACGGCGCGCCCGACATGCCCTCCATCGTCGTCGCGTTCGCTGCCACCGCTGGTGGCGGCGACGCCGGGTACGTGGGGCTCAGCAGTGTGCTCGGCGGCGCACTGTTCGTGTCTACTGTGGTGGCCGGCGTGGTCGCCGTCGTCGTCACCGGTAGCAGCCGTGGGGCCCCCGCGATCGAGCGCCGTCGCCGGACAGATCGAGAATGGCTCGATTTGATTATTCAATCTCAGATACGATGTGCAGTGATGTGGCGGCTTACCTGGCTATTTCTATCCACGTCAGCACTAATCCCAGGTTAATACGTGTCCATGTCAGCAACTCAGAATTAAAAAACTAATTAAGGGTGTAAAGTGAACCGGAAAAACAACTAATGGATATAAAATGAACCAAATGAATGTTTATTAGTGCAATTTAGACTTCCCTAATAGTACATGAGAGTAAAATAGACTTCTTGCAGATGTTATACGTTCTGACATTTTACCAGCCGATTTTGCAATAATATAAGAATTTGATGTGTAACAATGTTGATCCTAAAGTAAACATAGTACTCTCTTCATCCCCAAATATTTGTCATTTGGTAGTTCATTGTTGAACTAACAAGTGACAAGTATTTGATGATGGAGTATAAGAAAAGGATTCATTATAGTCCAAGGGCACAATAACATGTAAAGACGGAGGAAAATTGTACGGCACGGGAAGCTCGTGCATTTGGCAAAGCAAACTATACACGCTCAGTGTAGCGTCTGTATAGCACGGTGCGTATCGAGTCAAGGGGGTCGAGACTGTAACCCAAGACTACAGTAAGAATAAAGGATCCATTTCCTCAAAATAAAATCCTGTTTCTACTGGTACCTCTCGGAATGAAGCTAGAAACGTAGCATCCGTGCGATTTGCCTTCTTAGGTATTAGTTCATTGATGAAACTGTCAGCTATATGGCAGTCAATCTGCCTTACGCGACTTCTACTTCTATTCTTCTGGTACTACATGCGTCATTTCTTGGCTACTTGAACTTTTTCCTGACAGTCCTGAGTAAGTATCAACCATAAACCAAGCTCATTGCCTATATATCTCGTATATGTATAGTCCGAAAATTCAAAAATTGAATAAGTATAAGCTACTTATTCGGTGAGAGGGATTCTCATTATTTGATCGCTTTGACTATGTAGAAATAATACAATATATAATGACAAATACTCATCTTCTTTACAGGTAATTTATTAGCGTGCTTCTTTGCTCTGTTTGTGGTCACCTTTACAGCCTCCGAAATATAAACACCTGTATACGAAGATGTGTGTACACGTTTGGAGTTGGTAGCCACATATTTTTACTCAACATAGGTGATTTGCGGATCGCATAGTAAACACTATTAGACATGATGGTTCGTATTGTGTTGTAGCATCTTTTTCAAATGTATTTTTTTGTGGTTGTGTGCATCTTGGTTGTGCAGAAGCGGGGTGCAAACTCTTTTGTATCATCTTGATACTTTTGAGTTTAGTAAAGTGCCTGTTATCAAAAAAATACTTCATCAAGAGAGTTCGAACACACAAATTGAAGTTAGACTCGATATTATAAAATTTTTGATGAACTACGTGTTAGAATTGATTGCACTTGAAATCGAACGAATTGAACTCCAAATCGCTCACACTCGCTCGGAACATGGGAGCTCGCCCGAACTATGAATGCGGACGCAATTCGACTCAATTCTTTCACAAGTCGGCTCAATTGTATAACTCTATTGTGCTTCCTCAACCAGTCCATACCAAGTATAATGTCCAATCCATAAGAATCCAAGACAATGAGGTTGGCAAAGAAGTCTACCCTCCTTATTCTAGGGCTTACTTTTGGACATACTATATTTGTCCTCATGTCTCATCTAGAAGATTCAACTAACAAAGTATACATCATATGAGAGATAGGCAAACTATACTTGACAATATACTTTGATGCAATGAATGAATGCGATGCTCCAGAATCAAATAATATAGTCACCGGGTTGGAGTTTGAGAGAAACATACCAATCACCACGTCATCCGCTTGTTGCACTTCCTCCATAGAGACATGGTTCACATTGCCACGAGCAAAATTCTGCTATCCACGGTTGCCTTGTGGCGCTCCTCCATTCGGTCTTGGGTTCTGTCTTGGAGCATTGCTTCGTTGACCAATGCCTCAATTAGGACATTAAAATGCAAAATGTCCTGCTTCACCACAAGTATAGCACTTCCTTGCTGCACCAGAATTATTTCGACGAACTTGATTCTGAACATTTGCAGGGAAGTTGGCGCGGGGCACTTGAGGCATTGGAGGACGAGGTGCTTGCATAGTAGGGCGTGGCTGCATGAGCTGCGGCTGAGCCGGATGAGGTGGATAAGTGGGGCGATGAGCAGGCGCAGAGGGTCTGTAGTACGGCACATTTGGTGGTGAAAAGCGGGGGCGAACATTTCTTCCTTGCAACTATCCTGGATATGGCGCCTTCCTCGTAGTTTCTTGCTCCATCTCACGCACCTTGTTTTCATCCACAATTGCCTTGTCCACAAGCTTCTGGAAGTTGGCATAGTCACAGTTGAGCAATTGCTCTTGGATTTCATTGTTAAGGCCCCTCATAAACAAATATTACTTCCGACTGTACCGGCTGACATCATCCGGCGCATACCTTGAGAGTTGAGTGAATTTACCAAGATATTCACTAACGCTTAATCTTCCTTGCCTCAAGTTCTCAAATTCTTGCCTCTTTAGGATCATAACGCCTTCCGACACATAATGAGAATGGAAGATCTCCTTGAATTCATCCCATGTGACCCTCTCCCTATTCTCATGGGTGTTGCATAAAGAATCCCATCAATCCGCAACTGCTCCAACTAGTTGATGCGAAGCAAATAGAACCTTCTCCCGGTCACTGCATTGGACAATATCTAGCTTATTTTCCACAAATTTGAGCCAATAATCGGCGCCCATATGGTCGGTGGCTTGAGCAAAGGTTGGTGGCCTAGTCCTCATGAACTCTCCCAACCTGTTATGAGGAGGTGGGGGTGGTGGTGGTGGAGGCATGTGGGTCTGGTTGTTGTTGCCAGCTTGTAGTTGTCCCATAGTCTGTATCATGGTCTGCATGAACTGGTTTTGCATAGCCAATAGCTGCTCAAGGTGGATAGCTCCCTAGGCAGGTCCTTGTCCATTGTTGTTCTGAGGTGCTCCATTGTTCTCCTCCTCATCATTGGCATCCCTCTGGTTGCGAGTCCTCACAATCTTAAGAAAAGCAAGAGAGACGAATTTAGAAAATGTCCCTAACTATATGCATCAAGGGATATGAAACTAAGCAACTACCTATACTAGCCTATGTGGACATGTCAATGCTAAATCATCCCACGGTCCTCTACTAAACACACAAGCAACATATATAGTAATCAGCACACCAAACAAATCACCATGCTTACTAACTAATACCAATTTGTGACACCCGGTTCCAGAAGACGAACCAAGTGTAGTATATGTGTGCTCAGGATGTTTAACACACAGACACAAGTGATTCACAAATGATAAATAGAAAATTACCACAACACAAGTTAAAAAAGTATCTTTATTACATTATTAAAGTAACCCTGAATTTACAGCTCTAAAGATCATTAATGATAATACTACTGCAGAGGAAATAATCTAATTAAACAAACTAAGCAAACTAAGCACAAAGGGTAGTGAGGCTCCAAGCAAAACCCCAGGCAAAGCTAACGGCAGCACACAACCTAAAACTCCTCATTAAAGTCGTGATACTCCCAATTCTAACATGCAACTGTTGGTGGGAGAATTGAAAGAGTGAGTACATGTCGTACTTAGCTAGTGTGGGAAAGTATGATATGTAGCTTAAACAAGGAATGGTAATAAACATTGCTAATTGCTTAAAAGTACATTTAAAACAAGTAAAAAGCATCTTACTATGTCTATGTGAAGTAGTTCCATCATCTACCACATAATTAACATAATACGAAACTATAATCAATTATCCATCCATATACCAGATTATTACTATTATCATCATCCATGTCCAATTGTCATAATTCAATTCATAACCATAACCATAACCATAACCATTACCATCACCATAACCATAACCATAACCATAACCATAACCAACAATCCCAAATCCCAAGTTCCACTCAAATCATGAAAGTTGTCTAGGTGCTCTTAACCAGGAGCATGGCTATCACGATAGTTTGTAAAACTCTGCAAAGTTTGTACCACTTTATCCACGTGTTCGTGATTTCATCACCTTTCGGTTACTAAGAAGCTCCCTTACGCCCGTGACCTTTCAGTCACATTACACACTTCCATTGGTGTGTGGCAAAGAGATCACAAAATAGCCTTTACAAAAGGACTACTAGCATGTACGGATCCACTATGGTTTCACCGGTGGCGATGTCTCCAACTGAGCACATCCTAAACCAAGGGCCCCCTCTTGTGCCGTTCGAATCCCAGGGAGTCCCGCCACTCATACAAACCCAATTCGACTCTCCTTCCCCACTCTTCCAAATGGTCCGCACAATACTAGCAATACCCTAATTAATCAGCTACGCCGCACCCATACTTGGCCTCGTGGTGGCACTATAATCGTGGCCTATTCTCACATGAACCGATCCTTAGATCCAAGTCAAGCAAACCACCATAACATCCAACTAATCCACAAACCATGCTTGCTTAGATCTCCCAAGTCCCATGTTACCAATTAATCATATTCATCAGTTCTCATCATCCATATTTTCATTAATTCACAATTAAATTATTTGGTTGTTTTTCCATTCCATTTAATTAGAGCGAAGCAAAATGTAAAAGCCCTTCTCGACTCTCTACAATGTATCCCGAGCGACAAGGATGGTCAAACAAATCGAGCAAACACCTATAAGTGGGTTTCCCATCTAATTTACACAAGCATGCAGTTTTGTAAACAAAACATTTAAAAACATGGGATCAATATGATCAAGGACACTTCCCTTGCTCCGTCGGGTTGGGTTGCTCAACCGCTTCGAAGTCTTGGTTCTGGAAATCCTCGTACACGGTCTCTTGAGCACGTCCCTCTAATCGTGATCACACATACAAGAAAATACATAAAAATAAACATGATGCACACATATTAATCTACATGCAATGATATGAATGCATGCAAAGTTCAATAATTAATTAACTACAGCTGTTTATTAATTAGATGCAACTAGTTCATACGTGTTCATGCGAGTTTACAGGGGTTTTAGCGACAATTAGTGTTGCTGAAAAAATAGATGTACGCACAACTACGATTAAATTCCAGTAACGAATCCTACCGTAGATGCGGCGGCTTCAAAGATCGCGGGATGGAGGTGTATCTTCGATGAAGTAGATGGCGCAGCGGTCCTTTGACCGCACGATGACGGCGGCGCGACGATGTCCGGCGGACAACGGCACCTTCCTCCTTTTCTTCTTCTTCCTCCCTTTTTTATTCTCTTTTTCCTCTCTAGTGCAGCCTCTGTTCTCTCCCATTTTTTTCTGGTGCTAGGGTTTTTCTGGCATCTCCGGCGGCGCTGCTTTCGCTTCGTTGAAAAAAATACAGAGGCTCTGGCTTTTATAGGCAGTGAGGCAAGCAGCACAGCAGGCCGAGCTGCAACCGACTCTGCCCAGGCGTACGCGCAGGCGCGCATGGGGCGTGCGGGCGCACGGGGCGGCTCGGCCGGGCACTCGGCCCCGCTCAGGCACTATTTGCCCAGAACATTCCGGGGTAGATGCAAAGCTTCCCACAGAATCTTACGGAAGGTTCGAGAAGTTTTTTTATAGATTTCATATACATTTGTTTTTTATATATATTTTCTATTTGTTTATATTTGTTCCCTAATATATGTTTTATATTCTTTTTATCTTTTCTTCTTTCCTACAAATATTTTGTATATATGTTTCATATTTTGTTTTTCTTCCTTTATTCTACTAATGATTAATACATGAACATGTATGCAATGCATGATGCTAAAATTGAGGGTGTTACAATCGTGCACCGTGTCATGTGCCAGTCATGGCGCCTTGCGCTCACCATGCCCTCATGATGTCTTTGCAATCGATTCACCCCACATGGCATGTCATTGGCATCGATTACTCAACACTACGTGTATCACACTAGATCTTAACTTAAAAATCCGAATTCGAATTACAATATTGATATAGGAGTGTAGGTGCACTCATTCAATACTTGTGAGTTTCTTGTATATGCATATGCATCAAGACTTAAACTCCATTGTCATCATAATGTTGTTAGAATAAATGGGCTTGGCCCATGTAATATTCTAAATAAACCCCAATAAATCTCAAAGACTCATTGAGTGAAAGAGAACAGGAGAAGAGAGGGGTGTCCCACACGCGCTCCTCCTCCACCTTCTCGCTTGCTCGCCTCGCCACGCACACACACGCACGCGTGTGTTCGCGTGAATTCGAGTCTCAAGCCGAGCCCAAATTTTATATTTTTGCAAAAAAATTAATTGGGCTTTTAGGCTTCCAAAATTTGGGCTTCTGAGTTAGATAGAGTCCAATCTGGAGATGGACGCGTCTACAACAACCGAGTCGGTTCCGGTGTGGATCCTCCGGATCGCAACCAAACCGCCTCTCTGGGACTCTATAAATACGGGCGTGCGCAGTAGGAAAGATTATCTCGCGATCAGATTGTTTCCCACGTTCGCGTTCCTTGTGCCGTTTTGTAGTCTACTCCATCCTGAGCGTTGGCGTGCACCAATGATCGGGAGAGCAGGTCTCCAAAACCGCTCGCCCTTGTGAAACTGCACTGGGAGAGGGCAAATAAGGTTTTTGGGAAGAGCTTCGTGCGACTGCTCGCAATCTTCATCACGTGTTGTCTGCCGAGGAGATTGGGCGCTGTGGCCCAATATCGTCACCAACATCTGCACTGGTTTTTCACTGTCAGATCTACAGCGATTCCTCCGGCTTCAAATCGGTACGCGATATTACTCGTCCCATCTGTCTTTCGGTGTTAATCGCTGCTGTTTTTTGCGTGTTTTTTCAGAATTGTTCAGTAAATTGTCTCGTATTTTCTAACAATCCAAAAACTTTAATACGAAATTTCTTGAGTTGAACATGATGACTTTAGCCGATGCACTGAGGCCCGAGAAGTTCTCTGGTGTGCACTACAAGAGGTGGCAAGTTAAGGCCACACTGTGGATCCAATCACTTCAGATCTTCTAGGTAACCGAGGGCAGGCCTCAAGGTCCATTGTCTGTTGAATAACAGACGAAGTTCGAGGAAGCCAATTCTGCCATGAGAGGATGTATCTTATGTGTTCTTGACAACAAACTCTGTGATGTTTATCTGACACTCACAAATGCTAAGGAGCTCTGAGATGCACTTAACGCTTAGTATGGTGCAGCTGATGCATGCAGTGAACTGTATATCATAGAGAAATTTTATGACTACAAGATGGTTAACAACCGTCTCGTAGTTAAAAAAGCTCATGAAATACAGTGTCTCATGAGAGAGCTCAATCTTCTTAAGTGTCCTTTACCCGACAAGTTTGTGACTGGGTGCATTATTGCAAAGTTACCTCCTTCATGGAGGAACTTCGCCATAGCTCTGAAACACAAGAGACAAGAAATATCAGTTGAAAACCTGATAGCATCTCTTGATGTTGAGGAGATGGCTCAGGCCAAGGATGCTATTGAGAAAGGAGGTGAGAGCGAATCTAGCGCCAATGCTAACATGGTGCAAAACCCAATGTCATGAACAAAAAGAACAACAAGTCTCGATTCAATCCAAACAAAACTAGTGCTTTTAAGAAGAAGAAGAAGTCAAACAAAGCCAATGATGGCTGCTACTACACCTATGGAGAGCAGTGACATATTTCCAAGGACTGTCCTGACAGGGCAGATCGTAGAGGGAAAAAGAATGTCAACATCTTGACGTCTAGCAATACAGATGGGTACAATAATTCTTTTACTGTTCCCCCTGTTTCTCAAACACCATCTTAGTGGTTTGATACGGGTGCTAATGTTCATGTATGTTCAGACAAGTCCATGTTTAGTCCTTACCAGATCGTTCAGGATTCCGCCAACCTAATGGGGAATGGGTCACATGCTTCTGTTCGTGGTGTTGGCACGGTCGATCTAAATTTCACTTTGGGAAAGATTGTCCAGCTTAAGAACGTGCAGCATGCCCCTACTATGAACAAAAATCTTGTTAGCGGTACCCTTCTATGCAGAGATCGGTTTGAAGTAGTTTTAAGGTCCAATAAAATAGTTGTGTCGAAGCATGGACAATTTTTTGGTAAAAGCTATGGATGTGGAGGCTTGTTCCGCTTTTCTCTTTCGGAGTTTAATGATAAGTTAGTGAACCATATTTATGGCAGCATTAATGATGATGCGAGTATTTGGCATTCTCATTTATGTCATGTTAATTTTGGTTTAATGAATCGGCTATCTAGTCTGAAATTAATTCTGGATTCACCATTTCCAAAGATTCTAAGTGCCATAGTTGTGTGCAATCAAAGCAACCTCAAAAGCCTCACAAGGCAGTCGAGGAGAGAAACTTGGAACCATTAGAACTCATACATTCTGATCT
Source organism: Tuctoria greenei (assembly GCA_036927565.1). Lineage (NCBI taxonomy): Eukaryota > Viridiplantae > Streptophyta > Magnoliopsida > Poales > Poaceae > Tuctoria > Tuctoria greenei. The sequence continues at coordinate 96,962,163 of JAYESD010000001.1, forward strand.
ATGCGAGATGAATGGTGTGTTGAATAAAGGTGGAAAGAAATAATTTATGATATTAATAGATGATTCTACTAGATTCTGCTATGTTTACTTGTTGCAAACTAAAGATGAAGCTTTAGACTACTTTAAAATCTATAAATCTGAAGTAGAAACTCAACTGGAGAGAAAGATCAAACGTCTTATATCAGATCGTGGTGGCGAGTATTTTCCCAAAATATTTGATGATTTTTGTGAGGAACACAATGTTATACATGAGAGGACGTCTCCCTATTCACCCCAATCAAACGGGATAGCCAAGAGTAAAAACAACACATTGTGTGACTTGGTGAATGCCATGTTAGACACATCTGATTTATCTAAGGCATGGTGGGGGGGACTCTATTAACTTCATGTCATGTCCTAAACCGCATTCCAAACAAGAATAAAGAGAAAACCTCTTATGAGGAGTGGGTTGGGAGAAAACCATCACTATCATAGTTGTGTACTTTGGGATTTTTAGCAAAGGTAAAAGTTTCAATTACTAAGAAACGCAAGATGGGACCAAAGACAGTGGATTGTGTCTTTCTAGGCTATGCTCATTGGAGAATCGCATATAGATTTTCAATTGTTAAATCAGAGGTACCTGATATACATGTTGATACCATTATGGAATCTTGTGATGCAAAATTCTTTGAAAATAAATTTCCTATGAAAGATATGCATAGCACTGCTAGGTTCTCGTTTGAAATTTGTCCTGAACCCACCACAACTAGCGAGTTTCTTGATACACCGTTTGAGAGTGTCCCAGAGGAGGAACACAATGAAATAACTCAATTGAGTAAGAGATCACGGGTTGCAAAATCCTTTGGTGTTGATTTCATTGTGTAGCTTGTGGACGATACTCCCAAATCCATAGCAGAGGCATATGCATCACCTAATGCAGATGACTGGAAAGAAGCAATTCATAGTGAGATGGACTCAATTCTTTCTAATGGAACCTGGGAGTTAACTGAACGATCGTACGGTGCAAACCAGTAGGCTGCAAGTGAGTGTTCGAGAAGAAGTTTAGACCTGATGGTACTATTGAAATGTACAAGGCGAGGCTAGTTGCAAAGGGCTATACTCAAAAGAAAGGTGAAGATTGTTTTGACACCTATTCACCCGTCGCTAGAATGATGACAATTCGTGTAAAACTTTCTCTGGCTGCCTCTTATGGTCTAATCATCCATCAAATGGATGTAAAGACAACTTTCCTTAATGGAGAGTTGGAAGAGGAGATCTATATGGAACAACCTGATGGGTGCGTAGTAAAAGGTGAAGAGACAAAGGTGTGCAAACTGTTGAAATCCTTGTATGGCTTCAAACAAGCACCTAAGCAATGGCACGAGAAGCTCAACGATACTTTGACGTCTGCGGTCTTTGTCATTAATGAGACTGATCGGTGTGTGTACTATAGCCATAGTGGGGGCGATAGCTTTATATTATGCTTGTATGTGGATGATATACTCATTTTTGGTACGAGCATTAATATAATTTCTGAGGTCAAGTCCTTTCTATGAAACTATTTTGATATGAAAGATCTGGGAGAAGCTAATGTTATTTTGAACATCAAGCTTGTCGAGGTGTATAAACTGACACCTCCCCCGGACCTACTCGGGAGCGGTCCGCGGAGGCTCGATGTGTTTTCGGGGGGCTAGTCCTAGCAAGATCAAGCTCAGAGAATGATGAACGTGAGGGATTTACGTGGTTCGGGCTGCCTAAGCGTAATACCCTACTCCACGGTGGTTTGTGTGTTGTATTGCTTGAGTCTAAGAGAACTCTGGGTCTGAGTGAACATGTCTTAGTCGGTTGTCGTTCGGTCCTTTTATAGTCCAAGGCCAAGTAGCTTACAAGTGGGACTCAGGGCCCAACATGTGGCCCTGGGTGTACCAAATCCCTCCTAAGATTTGGGAGTAAATGCTATCCCTTGACAATGGCTTCAATGTGCTGCCTGGCCATGCCTTGCCGCAGGGCTACACATAGCCCCTCATCATGGCAGGCGGTGTCTCGTCCGTCTTATCGCATCCTCTAATTCGTCTATCATACATAGTAGTTTGGTGCCAGCCTGTTATCGACAGACTGGGTACAGGACCCTTGACTTATGAGTGTGAGCTCCTGCTTACCTAGGAACATGCGTGTCTTTTCCATTTCAATGCACTGGGCTCGTCCCTCTTTGTTGCCGCTATCGCAGGATGAGCCAGGTGCAGCGCTGCTCGCCATGTGGCGAGTCCAGTCCTTCCCTCTGTCGGGTGGTCGGGCCCAGAGCTGCCGGACATGTGGCTGCACCGGGCCTTCTTCCCGCAGGGAGGCAGGTCCGGGGCTGCCAACCTGGTGAGCTCGTCGGACCTCTCCTTGGTGGGGAGGTGGACCCAGACCCAGCGTGCCTCCTTTCTTGACGCTGCTGCTTCTACCGCTGCTCGCAGAAACATTCCGTGAGCTTCTTGACTTCTCGACACTCACTTGCACTATGACCATTGGTCTGGTGCACCGAGCATTTGAAGTCAGTGTCATCACCAGGTGATGGGCGTGGGCGCTTATCCTGGCGTGAGCTCTGGGCTCTGCCAGTTGCCGTAGCTGCCACCATGGGAGCTCCGGGCCTCGGCTTACTCCTACTGCGGCCCCCATTCTTCTTCTTCCTGCCACCACCCTTGGTGGTGGCCTCTGCTTCGGACTGTGAGGGCTCCCCACTTTCCGAGGAGGGTCCAGCAGGCCAATTACGTCCCTCCACAGCCTTGGCGCACCTGTCTGCCAAGGCGAACATCTCGGAGAAATCGCGCACGTCCTGCGTGGCAAGCTTCTCGAGCATCTTCTTGTCCCTCACACTCTGCCTAAATGCAACTATGACATATGCATTCGAGATGTGCAGGATGGTGTTCCGTATCTGGGAGAATCGCTGGATGAATGTTCGTAGCGGCTCCCCTGAGTGATGTCTAACAGTGTGGAGGTCAAGTTCCTTGCCAGGGCGCTCATATGAGCTTCCGAAGTTTGCCATGAACTGTTGGCACAACTCTTCCCAGGAGGTGATGGACCCCTAGAGCAGGTTCATGAGTCATGACCGGGCTGGACTGGCCAGGACCACAGTGAAGTAGTTGGCCATGATGACCTCGTCACCCCCCGAAGGTGGATTAGATCGAGGTGGAGTAGATCTGCAGGAACTCACTCGAGTTGACACTCCCATCATAATTATCCAACGTGTGCGGCCGGAACTTGTGAGGCTAGACCACTCTCCGCAGGTGTGGAGCCAGAGCTGCGCACCCTCCACCGATAGCTGCGGGAGACTGGTTTGGCGCTGCATGACCTTGATAGCCAAGCGGCACTGTGTACGCCTGGTGTTGAGGTGCGGCGGCAGATGCCTGGTGTGGCGGGGGCACACCATATTCCTGGAGCGGAGGAGGCGTGATGTACGCCTGGTGCTACGTGGGGGGCGTCACATACCCCTGTCGCGGCGGGAGAGCGCCGTGCACCTGGGGTCCAGGACCCGGCAGGCTGTAGTCAGTCTCAAGGTTGCGGTGCCGCTCCCTCTGTCGCTCAATGATGACCCGATAGTCCTCGCCTGCCCTACGGCACTGCAGCTCAGCCCGCAGATCCACCGTCAAAAGCCTCGTCGAGCGGCTATCGGCGGTTCGTTGGTCGACGGTGGGTGTTTGCGACAGTGAGACAAACATTGTTGCCGCTCGCCTCCCGCCTTGTGGAGTCGCTTGGAGCGCAGTGACGACCAGATGATCGACATCATTTACCCACTGCTGGGTTGCTCCCTGGGGTGCACCTATCGTAAGTGCGTTGTGGAGCAGCGCACGTGCGGCTAGGAGTGCACTTTCTGGGCTTGCTGCTGGCAGTGCCGTAGCAGCTGTCACAGCTGGTGTTCGCTGTGCTGTGTTATGCGGGCCTGCAGTCAGTGGGGTGACTGCACGGTGTCACGATGGTCCATATCTTCTTGCCCTAGAGCGGGACCCAACTTTGTGGTGGGACGAAGCTTGGTCCTCACCCGCCGCCTGCTGACAGGGCTGTGGCCTGGAGGAACTAGCGTTGGAACGCGCATTCACCATGCTGCCGGTGAAGATTCTTGCAGGAGAAAAGCCCCCTTCCTGGCGCGCCAAATGTCGAGGTGTCTAAACTGACACATCCCCCGGACCTACTCAGGAGCGGTCCGCGGAGGCTCGATGTGTTTTCAGCGGGCTAGTCCTAGCAAGATCAAGCTCAGAGAATGATGAATGTGAGGGATTTACGTGGTCAGGTCACCTGAGCGTAATACCCTACTCCATGGTGGTTTGTGGTTTGTATTGCTTGAGTCTGAGAGAACTCTAGGTCTGAGTGAATGTGTCTTAGTCGGTTGCCGTTCGGTCCTTTTATAGTCCAAGGCCGAGCATCTTACATGTGGGACCCGGGGACCGACATGTGGCCTTGGGTGTACCAAATCCCTCCTAAGATTTGGGAGTAAATGTTATCCCCTGACAATGGCTTCATTGTGCCGCCTGGCCATGCCTTGCTGCAGGGCTACACATAGCCCCTCATCATGGCAGGCGGTGTCTCGTCCGTCTTGTCGCATCCTCTCATTCGTCCGTCGTACATAGTAGTTTGGCGCCAGCCTGTTATCGGCGGACTGGGTACAGGACCCTTGACTTATGAGTGTGAGCTCCTGCTTACCTAGGAAACATGTGCATCTTTTCCGTTTAGATGCAATGGGCTCGTCCCTCTTTATTGCCGCTATCGCGGGATGAGCCAGGTGCAGCGCTGCTCGCCACGTGGTGAGTCAAGTCCTTCCCTCTGCCGGGTGGTCGGGCCCGAGCTGCCGGACACGTGGCTGCACTGGGCCTTCTTCCCGCGGGGAGGCAGGCTCGAAGCTGCCGACCTGGTGAGCTCGCCGGACCTCTCCTTGGCGGGGAGGTGGACCCAGACCTGCGAGACACGTGGCAGTGCCGGACTCCCCCCCCCCCCCCCTCGTGAGGGATATGCACTTGGAGCTGCAGGATACGTGGCAGCGTTGGGCCTTCCCACAGTGGAGAGGCACAACTATGCCGCATGCCACGTGGCACCCAGGTACCTCGTCAGATTCTGCCCCCACGGGTGGTGGGACCCAACGTGCCTCCTTTCTTGTATCTTGGGGTACCTGGTTCGCCCGGTACCAACAAAGTTGAATAAGAATGAAAGTGGGATTACTTTAAGTCAATCCTACTATGTTGAGAAAATCTTGAGCCGGTTTGGCTTTATGGATTGCAAGATTTCTCTAACGCCTTATGATCCTAGCGTGATACTCGGAAAGAACAAGAAAGAGTTAAGAGATCAACATAGATATTCTTAGATGATAGGTTCACTCATGTACTTAGCAAGTATAACTCGTCCTCATATCTCGTTTGCTATGAGCAAACTGAGCAAGTTCATGACAAACTCGGGTATAGATCATTGGCATGCACTTGAAAGGGTTATGCGCTATTTGAGAGGTACAATGAGCTATGGAATTCACTATACTAGGCATCTGGCCATGCCTGAGGGTTATAGTGATTTGAACTAGATCTCTGATGTTGATGAACTCTATTCCACGAGTGGACATGTGTTCATTCTAGCTGGTGGCACTATATCATAGAGGTCTTGCAAACAAACTATTTTGACGAGGTCAACCATGGAAGCAAAACTCACTACTTTAGAGACAACAACTGCAGAGGCATAATGGTCGCGAGAGCTCTTGATGGATTTGTCTGTAGTTGAGAAACTATTGTCGGCAATCCTTATATACTGTGACAATCAGACGGTGATTGCTTAAGTGACCAGTTCTAAGGATAATGCAAAATAATCAAGACATGTCAAGAGACGTTTGAAATCTGTCAGGAAAATGACAAACTCTAGAGCTATTACTGTTTCGTACATACAAACAAATAAAAACTTGGCACATCCCTTTACGAAGGGTCTATCACGTAATGTGATAGAAAGTGCATCGAGGGAGATGAGTTTGAGACCTATTGATGTGACACCATAGTAGTATTCCAACCTATGTGATCGGAGATCCCGTGAATTAGGTCATGGGAAAACAAGCTAGTGTTTCACTGAGAAGAGTACTTCCTTTAGACCCTCTCTATGTGAAGATGCACACTTGTACTCTCAAACTATAAGCCAGGTTGGCAATTTGCCTTAATATGTTTCTTTGTCTATGTGTAGCAAAGATGTCGTCCTATAGAGCAATCTTGAAAGAAACACACCTATATAAGCTCCGACTATCTAACGTCGCAGTCTGTGAGATTTGGGTAATCTCTCGAAAGTTCATGAAGAGACCAGGGAGTACAACGCATATGCTCCACCCGCGGGGTAGACTAGTGGTAGTCAAGTACTATTAATGGTCTTTTGGTGAAGTCAGTTCGTACAAAACTTGCAATTCAAGGCATAGTCCATTGTTCAAGTTGTGAGCTGATGAAACCTAAGGATCTAGGTTGAAGTTCAACTTAACAGGCTCTACTGAAACACTAGTATATCAAACAAGAAATGAGAATGACCTCTCTTCTAATGGCTTTGAGATCTGGTGGTGGATTGTTAGAATAAATGGGCTTCGCCCATGTAATATTATAAAATAAATCCCAATAAATCTCAAAGGCCCATTAGGGCAAGAGAGGCTGGTATTGAATATTTAGTCCCACGTAGAAAGTGGAATGGGATCAACTCCTACATATAAGGAGGTTTTTCTTCCACTCATTGAGTGAGACAAAACAAGAGAAGAGAGGGGTGGCCCACGCACGCTCCTCCTCCTCCTCGCTCGCTCGCCTTGCCATGCCACACAACGCACACGCGTGCGCTCGTGCATGCGTGTGTTTTTGTGAATTCGAGCCTCGAGCTGAGCCCAAATTTTAAATTTTTGCAAAAAAATTAATGGCGCTTTTGGGCTTCTGAATTTTGGGCTTCCGAGTTGGATAGAGTCCAAGTTGGAGACGGACTCGTCTACAACAACAGAGTCGGTGCCGGTGCAGATGCTTCGAATAGCAACCAAAATGCCTCACGAGGACGCTATAAATACGAGCGTGCACGATATGGCAGATTATCCCACGATGAGATCGTTTCCCACGTTCGTGTTCCTTGCGCCGCCTTCTAGTCTACTCCATCCCGAGCGTCGGCGTGCATCGACGATTGAGAGAGCAGGTCTCCGATACTGCTCGCCCTTGCAATCTTGCACCGAGAAAGGGCAGATAAGGTTTTTGGGAAAAGCTTCGTGCGACTGCTCGCGTTCTTCATCACGTGTCGGCTACTGAGGAGATCAGGCGCTGCGGTCCAACATCGTCACCAACATCTGTAGCGGCTGTCTGCCGTCAGATTTACAACAGTTCCTTCACCTTCATATCGCTATGTGTGAGACCTATGTGTGATGAATACATTCGCTATGATGGTAAAAGTTTTGAATTCTGCCAAAACACCCTTTTAACAAGGTCTGACTCTAGGTCGAAGCTCCTGCAAGGTTCGACAATAGGTCCGGCTTGTTTTGTGTAGCTCCGGCAAGATCCGTTGTAAGGTCCGACTCGCTTTGGCTAGGTCTGGCTTCTTTTGCAAGGTCTGACTTGTTGTGTCTAGGTTCGACATGTTTCATCACTAGGTGCGATTAGCTTTGATAAGCTCCGGCGCTAGGTCCCACTAGCTTTGGTTAGCTTCGGCGCTCGGTCCAGCTAGCTTTGGTAAGCTCCGGTTAAAGGTCTGGTTATCTTTGGCAAGGTCTAGTGCTAGATTGCAATAGTTCTGCTTTTAACTTGCAATGTTTCGAACTTGCTTTTTGGATTATAGAAAGCTTTCTTAGTATTCTTTTACTAAGTTTGTATTGTGTTTTGGTGGTTATGGCTGATATCATTTTGCTATGGTTTGCAACATGCTTATGTGAGGTTCTTACGTAAGGTGTTGTGGTTTTGGAACTAATGTGAGTCAAGTCGAGGACTTGAGCTCGGAAGTATTAGTAGTTTATTTATGTCCAGGTGTTGCTTGAGTTCAAGACATGGATAGTGACAGGATCCATTGAAGAAGTCTTAGGGATAAGATGAGGTTCAACAACCAAGTTCGGGAGGAATTGTGGTTGAGTTGATCGAGAGATTGTGCAACTTGTTTGAATCAAGAACAATGCATATGAAGGTATCGTGGACGTTGTTGGAAGATATTTACACATGTGCAAGGAGTGCATAGACGTGGCAACATGGTTCTAAGGCGTGATGAAGAGAAGTAGACGTAATGAATTAGCCGGAATGGTCCAACCGACTAGGTTCTGGACCCATGCTGTATCTGAGTCGTGTTTGACTCAAATATGGAAAGATTTGAGTTGGTTATGACAGGATTTCGTGTGGGTCACGAATTTGATTTGTTTTTAGGAATGTGGGATACGTTCCTAAGGTGTTTGGATGTCTTAAGATTGCTTCTATGTGCTTATAGAAGAGTCTTAAGCATTTATAGAAAGTTTCGATGGAAACTTAGTAGGATACGAGTTTTAGTTTTATTTGGGTTGCACTCATGACTGGTTATATAAGCAAGGGAGACCAGAGCTCGTGGTGCACGGATTTTTGGCTGTTTCTCTTGTGTTCTATTGAATAAAGATCGTAGTTTAAAGGAACTTTTGTGCTTTATTCGTTCAACTTGTTTCAGACAAGTTTTTCTCGTCGAGTTTCTGCACAACACTATGTTGCTATGGTGGTTTTATCATAACTCGAGTTTTACAAATCCAATTGACATGATTCTTTTTGAGTTGGCTTCATAACTTGATTATCTATCATCTGTGAAAATTTCACATTCATTGGATTTGTGGTTTCTGATCTACACGAGTTTCTTTGCAGCATTGTAGATCTGATATTTCTCGAGTAGAACAGATTGAGCTTTGTTCGATCTTTAAATCGTAACGTTAGTCTCTCTCGACGGTTTCTCGTGATTCTTGTTGTCTTGTCTTCGTGACCTGATCCTCTATAGTATCTACCACTTTTGTCATAGTTGAACACGTTTAGGTTAGTTGCACACATGATTTCTTTAACAAAACAATTTTCATCAGAAGGGTTTTCGTTGCTTCTGCTAAAAATTGTAATATACAATTCACCCCCTCTGGTAGCTTTTTACGTGCTATTCGATCCTACAGTATGCGATATTACTCGTCCCGCCTGTCTGCCGGTGTTAATCGCTGCTGTTTTTTGCGTGTTTTCCCGAAATTGTTCAGTAAATTGCCTCGTATTTTCTAACAAATTTGATAAAAAAATTGGAGATGGAAAAGTGCATATGTTGCATGTTAACATTTCAGATGTTGCCATTTAGTTGAGACTTTAATGCTAGTCCCAATGCACTATTTTATTTTGTCATTTCTAAGTATGCACGTAAGGCATAGAGCATTAATTTGATACATGAAATAGGTAATACAATGCATCATTTTATCTAAGCACGTGCAAGAGTCAAGTTATCTTCAAAATGGTGTAGATATAGTTTCATATAGATGATACCATTATCATCTTTATTATTATTATTTATTCTGACATCGTCAAAGCTGCTTATATGGCATCAAATTTAATAGAAATGAAACTCTCATTGGCAACAGGATACCTAGGATCGTCATTGTGTTGAATGCCTGAAGCAATGTAATATGGAAATGGGAATATGAAACGACCAAGTATAAGGGTAAGTTATCCTGCAATTCCAATTAATGGCTGGTACTTGACATTGAAAGATATTGTTAGCTGATCACACAACCACACCTCAATACCGCTCTCAAAAACAAGCATAAATTATTTAGATTAATTAGTTCCATTTGTGAAAACCGTTAACAGGATTTGCTCGATTCCACTTGTCGGAGCACTTGGCGCAGTTGTCTTGCCGAGAGGACGTCGACGCAATGCCTGCCACAGCACACGCTACCATGCTTGCATACTTTGTTGCAGCCGCCGCAGTGTTCAGCGTTGGAGACGGTGTCCACCCACTGGCCGCCACAGAACGTCGTTCCCGGGCTTCCAGGCTCGAGGCGGATAAGCGGGAGGGATATGTATTCAGGTGGTAGCTCAATCAAAATGGCTCATTACTGTGCCATCCATTTATAGTTTTTAATAATAAATTGAAATGTTTGTCATGATAAAGTGCTATGGAAATCTAACATATCATTGAAAATTAAAATATTCTTGTGATATCTGAAGAGAGGTAGTCATGATCAAGGACAATCTAATTAGATGTAATTGGAAAGGAGAAAAAGAAGTGTATTCTGTTCAAAAAATGAATCTAACATGTCTTTTTCAATTGTCATTTTGTTAGCTTTATTTGGAAGGCCATCCATGTCTCTTTTAATATTGGTGCTCCACATTCTAACATATACTTCTTTGATTCTTGGTTCGCCAACTCCAAACCACTACCACAAATGATCATTATCTTATAACTTTCATGGAGGTATTGTAACCACCAATGATATAAGTTCAATGCGCAGAACATACATATGATTCTTGTGGCCAAAGGAGCCATGTTCTGGGTCATTTGACTATGCAGGAGTGATATTGTTTTTTATATATGTTCTATGAATACTTACTTTTAGGCGTTTTTTAGGGGAACAAACAGGTGCCGCACATGACCACTCATACAAAAGCATGAAGAGTACATGATCCTATTGAAGAAGGCATGCCAAATACTGGAGGCTACATATATACATGTCTTCGCTTATAATGGATGGAATTTTATGAACATGATGACTACTGATTGAATAATGTACCCACCAGCGTGTTGGTAGCAGTGGCCCATCTTTTCTCTTGAACATTTATGTGTGAGTGTTTACTTCTCACTGCTAAAGCCTCATCTCAGGTGGCTCCAAACGTAGTATCACACGCGGTTTCTAAAACCGCCTGAAACGAATAGCCTGTGATAATCTGCAATTTCACAGGTGGCAAGTGAAACCACCTGTGAAATAATTTTATCACAGGTGGTTCTTTGACTAGCCACCTGTGAAGAAATATTATCACAGACGGTTCGTACAGTATAAGTAACTGTCTATGATAATGGTGTTATCACATGCAGATCTTTACCTATGATAAGTCGTCTGTGGAAAAAATTTATCGCAGCCGATTTGTACTGTAATAGTATCTGCCTGTGATAATGGACACTACAGGAATATCGATCAATTACGTCGGCCAAAGCCGATGTAATTAAGGCCTAAACCGACGTAAGTAACTTCATTATGTCGGTTTTTTCCTTAATTACGTCGGCGGTTGGCCGACATAGCAGTTTAGACGTAATTAAGATAACTTACGTCGGCTATCGACGTAAGTTATCTTAATTACGTCGGTCTGCAGCAGCCGACGTAAGTCACGTACCGGGATGGGCCGCGGGCTGGGCCGGAGTACTTACGTCGGCCACAGAATGCCGACGTAAGTTATGTGGCGTAACTTACGTCGGTTTAACCACACAAACGTAATTTAAGTGACATAACTTACGTCGGCTAGGACAAACCGACGTAAGTTAAACTGGGCTAACTTACGTCGGCCCGGTCATAGCTGACGTAAGTTAAGTTTTCGAATTTTTTTTAAAAACAGAAACTGACTACCTCACACGATGGCGAGAACACAGAGTAGATACAGATAAGGCTCCAGAACAGATACACAACACAATAGTTATAAAACATTATACAAAACATCGACAACAACACAATTTGCAAATTAAGTTCCACCGGGCTACACGCTAGCCCCTCCACTACCTCCAGGATCTTCTCGGCGCGTTTCCGAACCCTGCAGAAGAAGCATAGTCAATTGACAACACGAAATCAACATAAATTCACTTGTACCTAAAGCATTCCTTCGTAGAACTTTATGGTGCGAAACAACTAGTTGATCCTAATTAGAAGTCCATAAACTATTTCCTATTTCTATCCATTTTGAAGTTTCTGAAACTGAACTGAAACTAAACTTTAATTTTGACTTTTTGACACTCCACAAACTGAACTATCCGTAAACTTAAACTGAACTTTAATTATGATAAACTGAAACTAAAACTGACATTTCTATCCATAAACTGAACTTTTGACATTTCTATCCATAAACTGAAACTAACATTTTGACATTTTCATAAACTTAAAGTGAAACTAACATTTCTATCCATAAACTGAAACTGACATTTCTAGCCATAAACTAAAACTGACATTTCTATCCATTTTGAAATTTATATCCATTTCGACATTTGTAGCCATAAAATGAATCTGAACTGAACATCAAATTTAGAATGCTAAAGCTTTTTGACTACTACAAAAACTATTTCAATGGAACTTAAGGAATATTGAAATGAATACGACAATATTACCTGCTCCGGTGTCTGCTGCAACGGAAGCGTAGGAATCTCGATATCCTGACCGCTGTGTCTAGCAAGAGCCTGCTATTGCAAAATATTATAAGATATATGTTATTGAAGTGCTGTGAAATTTAACTACGGTACTTTAAATTACTTACCGCCACCGCTGCTTGCATCTGGGCCATCATTAAGGCCGTCCTCTGCTCCTCCTCCTTTGCCTCTACTCTCGTCCTCTCAAGATCTGCCTGGGTTTGCGTCAGCATCTCCCTCATGGCCTGGAGCTCCAGCTGGGTCTACGAGAGACGATCACTCCATCAAAAATGGCAAACCTGCAAAAGAATGAAAACACTAAGTAGAAGAAGATTAATTGAAAAAGAAATGAAACACACGAAGAACTCATCGTCCGTGGGCCTTTCCGCCTTCGCTTGCGTACGCGGCTTGGGGGTCGATCGGTGCGCTTTCCCAATTGTAATCCGCACCGTGTTTCTTCGTGACCTCGTGCGCGTACTTTGCCTACAAAACAAATAAATCTTGTAAGCATGTCAATAATAGTATTAGTTATAATGAAATTAATGAATTTCAAAAACTTACCAGTCGGTCGGCTGCGACCTGACTACACTGCCCTGGCTGATAAGGGTCACTTCCCTTGTAACCTCTCTTCCAAACCTGGGTCGGGGTCGGCTCATGACCCATCTCTCGCTCCTGTACAGCCGTGTTAGTGAGATAAATAATATATTAGGAACACATAAATAAATTGAAAAGGTACTTACCATGTGTTTAGCCAAACGCAAGTAGCCATTGCGGCCATAGTTGTGCTTGCCCTCGGACCCCATGCGGCACTGTCTAGCCTTTGTGGACTTATTGATGAAAGCGTCGCTAGCCCAGTACCGACAGAAATCTAAGTACGCCTCGATGTTACCCTGTAACCAGGAAATACTAACCTGCACATATCTCATTTTTCATCAACGCAGTTAACATACGTAGATATTGTAAATATTTAACAATATTAAATATTTACCTTCGCGTACCGCTCCTCTGTCAAGTACGAGTCGGAGTCCTTCCTAAATACACCCCTTTGCTGCTCCTGCTCCTGCTCTCGGGGGTGCCGCTTGTAGTACGCATTGACGGCATGAATCTGGACGTACGACAACGCCACCGTCATGAGCTTCCGAGCGTTGTAATGGAACACGCGTCTCGTGTGGTCCTCCATGCCCGGTTCCTCTACATGGTACCTCAGCTTTAAGCAAACAAATATTTAAGTGATATGCATTAACAATTCAAATGAGTTGATAAAATGAAACAGTTAAACTTACCATAAAATCGTGCCACACGGCTCCCTGAATCGTGTCGTGGACCGGGTGAGAGACACGAGCGTAGTCATCCCACGACAGGGCAGGAAAACCGTTAATAACACCGGGGTAGTGCAACTTCACGATAGCACCCAGGACACTATTAATCTGCCTGTGGTGCTTCTCGGCCCCCGTGAACGAAAAGTCGTACCAACATCTACAAAATATATTAAATCATTAAGTAAAGGAAAACAACATCTAATATTTAATATACTATATACAGTATTTACCTGTCTCCAACAGGACGGATTGTGGTCCGCTGAGTAGTAATCGGAGGAGGAGCCGCAAAGTGGGTCCTCCTCGTCCGTCGCCTCTGCTGCGACGCTGCCGCGTCCTGTGACCCTGAAGGCTCTGCGGAACCACCGGAGTCTCCAGGAAGGCTAGTGGTCGCCGTCTGCATAGGGAGACTAGCGCTAGCCGGCTCCGAAGGGAGGCTAGCGCTAGAGGGCTCCTGTAGTGCCCCCCTAGCCTCTGAGTCGGGCTCCTGTAGCGGCCCCCTAGCCTCTGACTCTAACTCTAACTCAAAAGTCTCTGAGTCAGACTGCACAAAAGGAAAAGATTGACAATAAATAATTAATAACAACTGCAATTTCAAAAATAACTTTATTGTAACTAAAATTTACCCCCGTCTACTGAAAGCACACGACAGTTGAGGGTGGAGCGTTGGCCAGAAAGAGGGAACGTCGGCTAGAAAGGAACGAGGTCCCTGAGCAAGGGTCTCGTGGCGGCTCAAACCCTCTCACTGGCTTCCCGTTCCCCTTCCCCTTCCCCTTTGACGACATCCTGTTGCAAGGAATAATGATTAATATGCAAAGATAATATACAAAATTAATGTTAAATTAGTGAATAAAACGTTACATCAAAATTCATCAACATCACGATCATGCACCCTACTCCTTAAACCAGCCCATCGATCTTCTTCTTCTGCATATCGTTTTCGTTTGCGCAAATCAGCAGGTTCGACTATGTCATTGATATCTTCAGTTTCTGATTCTGATTCTGTTTCCGCTTCTATGCCAGCCTCGATATCTTGAGCGTCCAACTAAGTCATCGAGTCCTACACCGGGCTCGACTAAGAAGGAGTCTGGCAACTCTTCCTCTTGGTAGACACAATCAACATCAGCTTCGTTGTGGTAATCATCATCTCCTGGAGCGTATAACCGCTCACGAGGATTCACCTTATGTACCACCCACCAAGCTTTGAATTTATTGCATGGATAAGGTAGATAGTACACTTGCTCTACTTGGTGTGCAAGAACTAATGAATCGAATCCTTTCAGCCGATCCTTGTGTTTTACTTCAACCATGCCAAATTCCTTTACTCGAATTCCACGAATGGAATCAAACCATTCGCAGTCAAAGAATACCGCTCGAATTGGCTTGTTTGCGACAAAAGTGAATTCAAGGATTTTTTTAATAATCCCGTAGTACTGCGTTTCATGATCTTGCGAATCGATTGCCCTCATCACAACTCCGGTATTACATGTTGCCGCGAGAGGACGAAGAGATTCAAATTGAGTTGTACGGAATCGAAAGTCGTTCACGTCATATCGACCATAGCTTCTAACATTAACCACTCCACAGGATAGTTGTTGCAAATCTTCATGGACGTTGGCATCTTTTTGGCACTGTCCAAGATATGGAGTTATTAGAAAACGTAAGCATTCTTAAGTTATAAGAAAACGTTGTTAACATTGATTAGTTATCGAGAAAACGTTACATGATCTCGAAATCAGGAGAGAAAATTAGATCCCCCGTTTGTTTCTTCCCGTCGAATATGTTCTATTTGCTTGCTCGTGGGTTGATGTCGATGTCTCCAATTTTGCTTGTCGAACATACTACACGACAAAGAGAACCTTTTAGAATACATGTGTTGGAAAAGATGGTGAAAAGCATAAGTGTAGGAGAAACACTTACTTGAAATATTCATTCATTTCTTCCATATTAGCGTACATGTAGAAGAATGCAGCACACCTTTCTTTTTCGCTAACATCGTACGAAGTGTAACTAACAACAGTAGTGCCTCTTGTTGCAAAAATGGAGAGATAGCTACAAGGAGGTTGCTCATCTATATTGTACCGCATTACCGAAGTATTAACATTGTTTTCCTCTGTAAAGTAAACACTTGATAAGTATCCTACTTCCTTAAGAGTAAAAGCTTCGGCGATGCAACCTTCAACCCTTGCCCTGTTACTAACCATTGGTTTTAGATATCTAAGTGATCTTTCAATATGATACATCCACCTATATTGCACGGGACCGCCCACTTTCGCTTCAAATGGAAGATGAATTAGGAGATGTTGCATTGGATTGAAAAATCCTGGAGGAAATTTATTTTCCATCTTACACAAAAGTACCGGAACCTCCTTTTCCAATTTAGTCATCATCTCTGGCGTGATTTCTTTAGCACATAGTTGCCTATAGAAGTGGCTAAGCTCAGCTAGCACCTTCTACACTGCATCGTCAAAATAGCCTCGAAACATAACAGGCAGAAGTCTTTCCATGATTATGTGATAATCATGACTCTTCAACCCAATGAGCTTTCCCATTTTCACATTCACGGCTCGTCTCAGCTGCATAACCATCTAGGAATTTCAACCTTTCCTACCATTCGAGAACTTCTTTTTTTTTCTTTAGGTCGAAGACATAAAGGAGCTTGTGGTTTACCACCATTTTCGGAGAGCTCAAGAGTTTGACGGTTACAAAGCTCGGCAAGATCCTTTTGAGCCTTTAAATTTTCTTTTGTTTTGCCCGTCATGACCATGCATGTGCTTATGATACATTCGGCCATGTTACGCTCTTGATGCATAACATCAATGTTGTGCCTTAGAATCAATGACTTCACATACGGTAACTCCCAAAGTCCACATATGTGAGTCCAATTGTGTTTGTCTCTGTAACCTTCGAAATATCCAGGACAACCTTTATCTGGCACCAATTTGTCTAACATATCAGATATTTCTGACCTGTTAAGACGTTTCAGTGGTCCTTTAGTGACAACGGTGTTCTTTCTGAAGACATTCCTCTGTTGTCTAAACAAGTGATTCGGAGGCAGCCAACGTCTGTGACAATCGAAGTAAGATATCTTGCCTCCATGGTAAGTCGAAAGCAATCGGTATCCGAGGCACATATCGGACACGTCAACCGACCATGAGTGCTCCATCCAGAAAACATTCCGTATGCCAGAAAATCATGAACGAACCACAAATAAGCATCTCGGAGGTTGAATTTCTGTTTCTTGTAACAGTCGCACACTTCGACTCCTGTCCACAACCTTTTCAACTCTTCGATCAACGGTTTCAACATCACGTTGAGATGTGACCCAGGATGATCTAGCACAGGTACAATGAGGCTAAGAAACATCAACTCATTCTTCACGCAAAAATCCGGTGGAAGATTGTACGGAATGACAAAGACGGGCCAACAGGAGTATGGTGTGGCGTTTGTGTTGAACGGCGTGAACCCATCTGTCGCCAACCCGATGCGAACATTTCTCGCTTCACGAGCGAATTCTGGGTCAAACCGGTGCAGCGCCTTACATGCCTCACCATCGGACGGGTCCGTCATGACTCCATTGTTCTCACGCTCACCTTCTTTGTGCCATCTCATGTGTCTGGTTGTTTTTTTTGAAAGGAACAGCCGCTTCAACCTCGGTGTCACAGGTAAGTAACGAAGCTGCTTACGTGCGACTTCCGTCGTCACAGTATTACCATCGTTATTCACAAATTCGACAAACCT
Organism: Tuctoria greenei; assembly: GCA_036927565.1. Taxonomy (NCBI): domain Eukaryota; kingdom Viridiplantae; phylum Streptophyta; class Magnoliopsida; order Poales; family Poaceae; genus Tuctoria; species Tuctoria greenei. The sequence goes on from JAYESD010000001.1 coordinate 96,979,508, forward strand.
TGGTTGACCACATTTCAAACATTTGTTCTCATTGGCATGCCCTCTCCCGAAAAGCATGCAGTTGTCTAGACACACATCAATCTTTTCGTGCTTCATACCGAGACCGGAAAGAATTTTCTTCGAGTTGTACATATCCTTAGGCACTTTGTTGGGTTGTGGAAGGGCATCTTTGAACAAATCGATGAGCATGTTGTAATAATTATTCGAAAAGAAGAACTTAGACTTAATTTCCATAAGTCTAGTCACAAAATTGAGGATTGACATTTTAGTGTGTCCATGCAGTGTCTCTTCTGAATCTTTGAGACGTTTGAAGAACTCTTTAACCTCTGCTGTTTGAGGATCTTCTGTAAGCTCTGGTCGTATAGCTTCCAGCATCTCATCCATCATATCAACCTCTGTGGCATCATCATTGTCCGCTTCCACTTCTTGTACAGCTTGAGAAGCTGTCTCGCCGTGGACGTTCCACAACTCATAATGTGACACGTAACTGTTTCGACACAAGTGCATCGTAAGTTCCACTTTGTCCAAAAATGTTCCGTTTTGACATTTCGTACATGGGCACCGCACCTTATCGCTATTTGACAACGAAAAAGCTCGTTCCACAAAAGCTTCTGTCTTGGCATACCACTCATCTAAGTGACCACCAGTTCTACTCTTCCAGCCAGTATACATCCAACTGCGGTCTTCACCCATGTTTGGCTCTGCAGTTTAACGTGAAAGAAATTGTTGTTAATGTATTGTTATGTTATGTCACGGCCCTACAACCTAGGCAGATAGATCCTAAACCCACCCAAGAGTGATCGAGCGGAGCGTGCTCATGACGAGACGCGTGATCTAGATTCGAACAAAATTTCGGTAGCATAACCCCATTGTTCTCCACTGCACGCCCAAAAATGGTGCAGGAGAGAAAAACCGGGTTATGCCACCGAAATCTCGTCCAAATCCGGACCCGCGTCTCGTCACAAGCCACACCCCCTCGGTCACTCCGAGGCTGTCCAAAAAGGGACAATTCTGAACCTGCACGTCTCACACGCCAATGGCATGTGAGACGTGCCGATCCGAAATGGGTAATACATTTCTATAGGTTACGTTGCTCATTTTCATTTAGAGGTCATTTAAGAGAGAGGAAAGAACTAGAGAAAGAGTGAGAGGAAAGTTGGTCTTAGATGACAATTCCACATCCATTTCCACCGTCCACGCAACCGCGGGTCATTGACGTCCTTACCAACCCGTTCGCTTCTGTGTTGACTTGATGCATACGGTACCACTACAATGGTCTACACGGCACGATCACACTTATTACGTGTCATGCCCTTCCGGGTTGGCCTGACCCGACCCAAAACCCCTCCATTTATATATATTAAGTAGTCACTCAAAAACATTATATGAATGCACTAAAGTCCAAACATACACTAAAAATAATAGAAAAAATTATTAATTCTAAACACTCACACAATCAACAGAACAAGAGAAGCCGGCGGCGGCACGAGGCTGGGGCGGCAGCGGAGCAGCAGTCCGGCGGCGGGAGCGGGGGCGGCGGGGTGCGGCGCAGCAGGCTAGGGCCGGCGAGGTTGGGGGCGATGAGGGCACGGCGGGCCGGGGGACGGCGAGGCCGGGACAGCGGCGGCGCGGCGGGTCGGCGGCAGGAGTGGGGGCGGCGGGGCCAGGGGCAGAGCGGAGCAGCAGCGGCGGCGGTAAACATGCACGCACACTCTATTCATATATGCAAAAGGCTGGGTCAACTGATTTCGATATTGACAATATTGTAGAGCATGCACGCACACTCTAAGCATATAAAGCATATAAAGCGTATACAAAATCTAATTATGCATTTACTACAAAATCTGAACAACAAACATATTAGCCACAATTGACAAGTGTGAAATCACAAATGTAATACATATAAAGCATATTAGCTAATTATGCAAGACAACATATAAAGCATAGACAATTATATGCAAGACAAAAAACATATTAGCCAAAAAGGTAGCCTAAAATCCAATTATGCACAATAGCCAATTAGCCACAATAGACAATTTTGCATACTGCACAATAAAAAAATTTTGAGCAAACCTTAAGGGGGCGGGGGCGAGCGCAGCAGGGGTCTGGGCCGGTGGTGGCGAGGTCGGGGGCGGTGAGGGCCGGGGGCGGCGGGCCGATGGCAGGGCGGCGCGGTGGGGCCACGGCAAGGCCAGGGGAGACGGGGGCGTGGCGGGGCCGGGGGAGGCCAGGGGCGGCGAGGGCCGGGGGCGGCGGGGCTGGGGGAGATGGGGGCGCGGCGAGGCCGGGGGCTGCGTGGGCGCGGCGGGCCGGTGGCGGGAGCGGGAGCGGGGGCGGCGGGGCCGGGGCGCGACGGTGGCGTTGGGCGGCGGGGAGCGGCTACGTTGGGAGCGGCAGCGTCGGGCACGGGCAGCGGGGAGAAGATAAAGCGGCGGGTAAGGAAGAAAAGAGAAGGCACGTGCGGGGTAGGTTAAAATACGTAACTTACGTCGACTAAATATTCAACTTACGTCGGTCGATGTAACTTACGACGGCCATCCTCTTAGCCAACTTAAGTTAAGGCTTATTTACGTCGGCCTGTTTCCCGTGCCGACGTAAGTTATCATTAACTGTTGTCGGGCTAGTTACTTATGTCGGCAGCCGACGTAGGTTAACTTACTTACGTCGGATTCCTACAACCAACGTAAGTTAATTAAATTATGTTGGCCAGCCGACGTAAATTAAGTTGGCCGACGTAAGTATCAGCGTTTCCTGTAGTGGGAGTTATCATAGGTTGTTCTTTACCTATGACTAGCCGCCCGTGATAATATAATTTCACAGGCAGGTCTAACAGTAGGTAAAAAACCGCATTTGATAAAGTATACCCTATGCAGTAGTACCTGCTGTTATTCCAATTTTTAGGTCAATTCAATATAATCACAAAAGTCAACAATATAATCACAGAAGTAAATAATATAATCATATAAATCATCTCATAGAAGTCAATTTCACTAAAACAATATACATATGTATGAGTTACACATACAAGTCATCTCATAGTTTACAAGTTTCATTAAACATTGTTTCTATTGTCATAGTCGCAAAGTTCTAGCCCATCAGCTATTACACCATCCTCATCAAAGAACATCTCACTACAGGAATCCATCAATAGGGCGTCGACCATATAAGTGTCGGTTGTGTACAGAAACCGACACCCATACTTTAAAAGCGTCGGTTGACCGACGCTTTTACCCGACGAAAATTTTCGGACGCATTTAACTATTATGGGCGTCGGTACCGACGCTTTGAAAGGTTATAAGCGTCGGTTTCCGAAAACTGACATATTTACACTTCATCGTTGTCGGTGCCAATACCCGACGCATTTATGCTATTGAAGTCGTCGGTCCAAATAGAACCAACGCTTTTAGTGTCTGACACAGAAAAAAAACTGCACAAAAAAGTTTCTTTCTCCGGTTCCTAAGCAAGCTTCGTATCTAGTTTTCATCAGATTATATTGTTGGACTAGAATGAGAAGAGCAACACAAGATCGAAGGATGCACATGAATCAAATAAGAGAACCATATATTGAATTAAGCAGACACTAGATCAACAAGATTGAACTCGAAAAAAAAACAATCCACAATACATCATTCCAAATGTGACAAAAAAACAAAAATGAACATTCACAGAGGACGCCGGAGCCAGCGTCGCCGGGAGGCCGCATCGCCGAAGCCCGCGTTGCTGGAAGTCTGCATCGCCGGGAGGGCTCGTCGTCGGTAGTCCGCGTGGCCGGGAGCCCTCGCCGCGCCACCAGAAGGCCGCGTCGCCCGAAGCCTGCTTCGCCGAAGCCCGCGCCGGAAGGCCGCGTCGCCGGGAGGTCACGCGCTGAGGTCGGAGGCCGCGTCGCCGGGAGGTCATGCGCTCGGATTGGAGGCCGCATGGCCGGAAGGCCTCGCCGCGCTGCCGGGAGCCGCGCCGCGTCGCCTGAAGGCGGCATTGCCGGGAGTGAGCGGCGGCGGGGAAGATATTGGCGGTAGCGTTTCTCTGGTGCGTGTGTTGCTCATGGGCCGGTATAAAAAATCGGACGGGCTCGGATCTGCAGACGTGGTCACTAAAGGTGTCGGTCAAACCGACGATGATAGCTGGGCGCGGCAATTAAAAAATTTCGGGATACCGCGCGCGCGCTGAGCGGCAGAAAAAAATTTAAGGAGTTGTATGGTCGTCGGTTCAGCCGACGCCATTATTAAAAGAGTCGGTTGAACGACATAGTTATTAAGTGCGACGGTTTATTTAGATTGACCGACACATTTAGTTTATGGGTGTCGGTTTTTTTAAACCGACACCTTTAGTCGAATTAAATACGTCGGGGCCGACGCCTATATATAAACCGACACCTTATTCATTGTTTCCTGTAGTGTCTCTCTTCGGTGCAAAATTTCATGACGCATGAATTGACACAGTTCAGTGGCAATCTTGTCGGCTCCTCTACCAGGTATACTTCTAGAAACCGGCCATTCTTGGTACACATTCCTCGTGTGCTGCAATGCAACACATAACAAGGTTTAGAATGTGTTGGTTTGAACAATCTCAAAGTATAGATCAAAGTGAGTGTACAAGAATTTATTTGGTATTTCTAGAGACGTTGTACTATGAGAAATTAAATTTTGAAGTTGGAATCGAAATCTGAAAATAATGTTTCTGGTAATATTAAACATCAGAGAATATAAGTATTAAAATATGCTAGTTACAATGAAAATGAAACTCAAAAGTAAAAAATAAGATATTGACATCAAGGATAACTTACATCCTCAACGTTCCACTCTATATTCGCTGGCGGTCCGAAGATGCTCGCATATATAATAACCGCATAAGACGCTCCCAATAGGCTGCTTGGGACAAGGATAATATGATTTAATGTCCAATGCATCCGTATGAGGTCTCTGGCCGCCAATGTGTTCCGCGTAAAACCGCCAAACGCTGTAAAACAAGAAATGTCATATAAAACTTCTCAACGCATTCTAAATGTGTGTAAATTAAAAGTATCGAATAAACGTACAGTTCAAAATGGAAAGAAAATCTTTGTAACGATTTGATGGGTAATCAGCTCAGTCCAAGACTGTTGTCAAACCCTGTGTTTACTTGATGAAGATCATTATGTAGTGTTTACTGCACACGTTCAAACACACGTGTTATGTTAACAATTAGCAGTAATTGCTATTTCAATGTCATGTGTCGACTTACTCGAACTGGTACAGAGCCTTTACGAGGTCCTTGCCATCTCTGACAAAGTTAAACATGGCATGTCCTTTGTAAGCTGCAACCTTTGTCCTTTTATCCTTCTTTTGTCTTGCGATCGATTTATCAAATTTTTTTTTCATGTGCTTAAACTGTTCTGATTCTCGATCCACCTTAACGTCGAAAAGAGTCTTTGCAATCCGTGCAGGGTTAAGCATACCTGTCTTGCATTTTATCTTTTCATTATCTATGTATTGCATCTGTCGGTACCCTAAAAACCATACACCCCCTGATGTTACAAAGATCTCAAGGGAAGGACGTCTACTCAAATTGAAGACCCTCGGAGGCCCACTTGTCAGACATAACCGGACCTGCTTCTCCAGCATGGTTAACCCCTAGGTTGCCACGTGTACTGCTAGACCGGAGCTACTACCCACAAGGGTGAAGCTCCGGGCTAGGTACCGAAACGGCACCTCCGGACTTAACCCCTGACCGAGAGAAGCTCCAGACCTGACACGTGCCAGGCCACCCCGGAGCTTCCCGCTTCCCACAAGCAAGCTCCAGAGCTGCCACGTGTCCAAACGTCGGAGCTGGCCGCCTCAAACCTCCGGAAGACATTGTAACGACTCCGGATCTTCAAAGGATAGCCGCGGACTTCAAGACCCGATTAGTTGTCATTAATTCCATGTTAATGACACTTAATCGGACAATCTTAACACCTGTAACGGCACTGTCGGAGCCCGTTACAGGGTTATTAACAACAATTAATCGTGTATCAATACTAGTAACCGCCGGGGCCACATGTCGGGCCAGACTAACTTGTAACGGTTTGTCCTTGTACTATAAAAGGACAGACCGACGATACACGGAAAAGGAAGAGGGCTCTCGAACGCTCTCAGGCACACACGCATTGACGTGAGCTTTCATACATAAACTAATACAACACCACACACCCGTGGAGTAGGGTATTACGCTCAGGCGGCCCGAACCACGTAAACCACTGTGTCTCTCGTGTCCAATCGTGATTCACCTTCTTGAGTCTCCGCGCGCCCACACCGAACTACAAACTCCTTCAACACTTTAGTAGTGTCAAGAGATCTGCCGACTCCAACAGTCGACAGTTGGCGCGCCAGGTAGGGGCGCCTGAGATTTTCAAGAATGGTGAATTCTGCGGCTGGATCATCTAACGGGCAACCTGCTGCTCAGGCTGTCGGGGGCAATCCCTCCAACATGCAGCCACCAGCAGGAGCCTCAGCACCAGCAGGAGTCACACTCCCACCACCACCATCTTCTCCGGCAAAACGTGTCAGGCAACATGATGGTGCGCCGGCGTCACATACTGCGCCGGCAAGTCATGACAACCCAGAACACGCGCTCCATGCAGCGCGTGCTCTTCTCCAGCGACCACCACCTCCGGATGCATCTCGAGATGCCATGGAGCAATGGAGGGCTGATGTTGAGCATTTGGTCGCAGCAGCGGCCGAACGCCTCAACAACCAGGGTCCTCCTCCTTCAGGGCGAGCCCCGTCGCAGCGACAGACGTTGTCTGGAAGACTTGGTCCGCATGTCTCCAACAACCGAAGACGAGCTGCGTCACAGCAAGTGACGTCGTTGCCCTCTGGGGCACGACGCACCCATACGGTATCTCGGTTTTCGACACATGACCTTCGGGCGGAGCTTGATCGCCGATACCGCCAACAGGATGGCCGTGTCCATATCGAGCGAGCTCGAGAAAGACGGGATGCTCAAGACCTTTCTACTCTGGAAGGAGTAGGAGGAGGCTGTTCCGCCCTAGCCATGCACCTGCGCATGGTTATATGGCCACAGAAGTTCCGGCCACACTTGCCGGAAAAATTCGACGGGACTGTCAACCCCGTAGAATTTCTGCAGATATACTCCACTGCAATCTTAGCAGCTGGAGGAAACGAGGCCGTAATGACCAACTACTTTCCAGTGGCCTTAACTGGGACCGCCAGGTCCTGGTTTATGAGCCTTCCACCCAACTCTATCGACAGTTGGGAGGAGCTGTGCCGTCAGTTCACTGCCAACTTCGGGAGTTCATACACCCGACCGGGCACTGAACTAGACCTTTTTGCGGTCGTGCAAAAAGGGGGAGAATCTTTGCGGTCATTCATCCAGAGGTTCTCTCAGGTACGCAACACAATCCCTTCTATCTCAAGCGCTTCTGTCATTGTGGCATTCAGACAGGGTGTACGAGACAAGAAGATGTTGGAGAAGCTGGCGATCAAAGAGATCACCAGCGTCACGGAGCTCTTCAGCTTGGCAGACAAATGTGCCAGAGCTGCGGAGGGCCGTGAAATGCACTCCAAACCAGCCTTGGAGGATCACAAAAAATCCTCCAAAGAAGAAGCCGCTACCTCCGGGAGTGGCAAGAAGAAAAAGAAGACCAACGGCAAGAAGAAGCCGTCGGCCGGCACATCCAACGTTGCAGCCACTGCAACACCTGGTGGCCGGGGGCCACGCCCCGAGAAGCGACCTCGACCGTCTTCCGAAGACGGCGGCAAATCCAAAATGTGGTGCCCCATTCACAAAACGGGCAACCACAGGCTGGAAGACTGCCGGGAGGTCCAAAACCTTGCCGAGCGCTACAACAAGCGCCGGGAAGGGTCTCCTTTCTGACAGAGGGAGGGAAAACAGAAGGTTGACGAAGCTCCGGCTGAAGAGGAGTTAGGGTTTCAGGACCCCAAAAAGGTCCTGAAAGTCATCTACACCTCCGTCGACGATGACTCCGACGTCTCTGACAACGAGCGTCGGAAAACCATGAACACCATCTTTGGTGGATCATGGGACATCACTTCTCGTCGTGTCATCAAGACTATGCGGCGGGATATGGCTGCTGTAGCTCCTACAGCTAAACCGGAGCCACATCGAAAGTGGATGGACACACCCATCACTTTTGATGCTTCGGACTGTCCTCGAAGCATGGTCGGAGCTGGCCAATTACCCTTGATGGTATCTCCCACCATCAACAACATCCAGCTCCATCATGTTATGGTGGATGGAGGTTCGGGGCTGAACCTTATAAGCTTTGAAGCTTTTACCAGACTTCAGCTTCGACCTTCGGATCTACAGCCCTCTCGACCATTCTCCGGAGTAGGTCTGGGGGCCATTACCCCACTCGGAGCTATAATTCTCCCCGTTACCTTCGGGACATGGGAGAAGTACCGCACTGAGAAGTTGGTCTTCGACGTCGCTCAGATCAACTTACCATTCAACGCCATCTTGGGTAGACCTGCCCTATACAAATTTATGTCAGCTGCTCATTATGGATACTTGGTGTTGAAGATGCCAAAACCAGCAGGCGTTCTCCGGATTCGTGGAGATCGCACCGCCGGAGTAACTGCTCTGGAGGAGCTCCATGCACTCACCACTGCGCAAGAGGAGGACTCCAGACAGGGGCAAGCTCCAAAACCTCCGAGCATTCGGCAACGAGGCTCAACCTCTGCTCCCCGTGTGCAGCCAAGCGGCGACACAGACATCCCCATCAAAGTCGTCCAAATTGGTTCCGATGTCACTCAAACCACCCGCATATCAGGTGGGTTGAATGACAAATAGGAACTCGTGCTCATCACTTTCCTCCGGGCTAACGTTGACGTATTTGCTTGGCAACCGTCACAAATGCCTGGGATCCCCAGGGAAGTGATTGAGCACAATCTGAAGATTTACCCCGATGCTCGGCCTGTGCATCAGAAACCTCGGAAGCAATCTGTAGAGCGACAGAACTTCATCCGACAAGAAGTGAAGAAGTTGCTCAAAGCCGGATTTATCCGAGAAGTCTTCCATCCAAAATGGCTGGCGAACCCAGTCGTTGTGCCCAAGGCCGGCAGGAAACTTCGGATGTGCATCGACTACACCACACTGAATAAGGCATGTCCAAAAGATCCATTCCCACTACCTAGAATAGATCAGATAGTGGATTCCACCTCCGGGTGTGAGTTACTGTGTTTTCTAGACGCATATTCTGGATATCATCAAATCAGAATGTCTAGGGAGGATGAAGAGCATACTTCATTCATCACAGTGGATGGATTGTATTGTTACACAGCCATGCCGTTTGGTCTCAAGAATGCAGTTTCAACTTTTGTACGAGCTATGTACAAAACTTTTGAAGAACTCATCAGAGACATAGTGGAAGTGTACGTCGATGACATCGTGGTCAAAGTCAAGAACAAGGAGTCCCTCTTGGACACCTTGCAGGCTGTCTTCGACAAGCTGCGGGCCACTCGCACGAAGCTAAACCCAGACAAGTGCGTCTTCGGGGTTAGTTCCGGAAAGATTCTTGGTTTCCTGGTAAGTCACCGGGGCATAGAGGCTAATCCGGCGAAGATAAAAGCCATTGAAGACATGCGGCCACCAACCCGCATCAAAGACGTCCAAAAATTAACTGGATGTCTAGCAGCCCTCAGCCGGTTCATTTCAAGACTGGCGGAAAGAGCACTTCCCTTCTTCAAGTTACTGAGGAAGTCCGGACCATTCCAATGGTCTGAAGAAGCAGAGAAGGCATTCCAGGAGCTGAAACAGTTCCTCACCACCCTACCAGTCCTGGTAGCTCCGAACCCTGGTGAGCCTTTGTTGCTTTACATTTCAACTACTGACAAAGTCGTCAGTATGGTTCTGGTTGCAGAGAGACCGGAACTACCCAATACTCAGGAATCAAGACCCCTTCGGGAGGGTCCGGAGGTTCCTGAAAGCGGGTCTGGGTCCCAGCTCCCAGACACAAACCCACAAGAAGCCACTTCAGAGGACCCGGACCCCTCTAAGAGGGTCCAGGTCATTTTTGAAGAAGCTCCGGGTTCCTCCACCCAAAACCCGGAGGTCCCCGAAGAGAGTCTGGACCCCTCCGAGAGGGTCCGGATCAATGAAGAGGAAGCTCCGGACCCCTCCGGGAGGGTCCGGACCATTCAACGCCCGGTATACTTCATCAGTGAAGTGTTACATGATGCCAAGACTCGATACCTAGAGGTGCATAAACTGCTTTATGCAGTTCTTATTGCCTCAAGGAAGCTTCGACACTATTTCCAAGCTCACAAAGTCTCGGTGGTGACCTCATATCCACTTCGAGCGATCCTGCATAATCCCAATTCAACTGGGAATATTGCAAAGTGGGCAGCAGAATTGGCTGAATTCGATCTTGAATTCATTCCGAGACAAGCAATCAAGAGTCAAGCGTTGGCAGATTTCGTGGGAGAATGGACTCCCTCTCCATTAAACCCTGGGGGCCCCAGCGAGCAGAAGACGGAACCTCAAGTTCCAACCTTCACTAAGCCTCACTGGACCCTTTACTTCGACGGCTCCATGCAGAAGCAGGGAGCCGGAGCTGGAATCCTTCTCCTCGCACCAAATGGGGAGAAGGTGAAATACATGGTACACCTTGACTTCAAGGCAACCAACAACATGGCGGAGTATGAAGCACTCATCTATGGATTAAAGGTGGCACTATCATACGGTGTCAAGCAATTGCTGGTCAAAGGAGATTCACAACTCGTCATCAAGCAGGTGAAGGGTGAATGCTCCTGCAATAATCTCCAGCTGGCTGCTTACCTCCTTGAAGTCCAGAGGCTTCAGAAGGACTTCGAAGTCCTAGACCTTCACCATGTTCAGCGTGCTCACAACGCTGAAGCTGGCGAACTCTCGACCAAGGCGTCAACTGGAGCTCCGGCTCCTGATGGAACCTTTGTCCGGAGGTTGTCAAAACCCACAGTTCAGCCTGCCGAACTGAACGAAGGGGGCGAGATCAGCATCCCGAAGCTGACGGTCCCGATGGCCCTGTTACCATGGCAGCCATCAAGGGTCGTAGGTGCTGCCGGAAGCTCCGAGCAACCCAGCACGCAAGACTCAAATGCTCAAGTCAGTTCTGATGCATGGATCTCGGAGATCCGGAGCTACTTGAAAGACAACATCCTTCCTGACGATGATGTATCCGCTGATCGGGTAGTCAGATTGGCTAAAAGATACACGTTGGTAGAAGGGGATCTCTACCGGCGCGGTGCCAACGGCATCCTAATGCGGTGCATCACAAGGGAAGAAGGTTGCGAGCTCCTCGCAGAAATCCATGGAGGCGAGTGTGGGAACCACGCATCTTCCCGCACGCTGGTCGGAAAAGCCTTTCGGCACGGCTTCTACTGGCCTACAGCGCTCCAGGATGCCACTGAGCTGGTGAAGAAATGCAAAGCATGCCAATTTCATGAAAAGCAAATTCATACACCTGCTCAGTCCTTACAAATGATACCTCCCACATGGCCTTTCGCTGTGTGGGGGATGGACATCTTGGGACCCTTCCCTAGAGCCGTCGGAGGTTACAAGTTCCTGTACGTCGCCATCGACAAGTTCACCAAGTGGCCGGAAGCAACTCCCGTTGTGACGATCAACAAACAATCTGCAATCAATTTTCTACAATCCATCGTGAGCAGATTCGGAGTCCCAAATAAGATCATCACTGATAATGGGACTCAATTCACAAGCTCCGCATTTCAAGGATATTGCGAAGACCTCGGCATACAAGTTTGCTACGCTTCCGTAGCTCATCCTGCCAGCAATGGACAAGCCGAGAGAGCAAATGCAGAGATCCTTAAAGGACTCAAAACACGCACTTATGAGCGCTTGAAAAAGCACGGAGCCAATTGGATCGAAGAGCTTCCGCCCACTCTATGGGCCAATAAGACTTCTCCAAGTCGGGCAACCGGAGAAACACCCTTCTTTCTGGTGTACGGAGCTGAAGCGATCCTTCCTCCGGAAATCACCTTGGGTTCCCTCTGAGTCCGGACCTTCGACGAAGCCGCGCAGGACCAGCTCCGACGCGAAGACCTAGACCTCCTCGAGGAGGGAAGGTGCCAAGCAGCTGTTCGGAATGCCCGATACCGCCAAGCTCTACGGCGCTATCACCAGCGGCATGTACACAACCGACGGCTCGAGGAAGGTGATCTGGTGCTACGGAGAATACTATCCAGAGAAGGGCAAAACAAACTCTCCCCCGGCTGGGAAGGGCCCTTTTGAGTGATCAAAGTATCCCGTCCCGGAAGTGTTCGCTTGGCTACCGAGGATGGGACACCTCTCCCAAATCCTTGGAACATCGAGCACCTCCGTAAGTTCTACACTTAATTCCACGGAGGTGATTCTTAAGTAACTTGAAATGTATGTTATAGAGTCATTGTACAGAGTCGGGTAGTTCCTCCGGGAGAGCAGCCGGACCTTTCCCGAAAGGTTTGAAAAGCTCATGCAACACTTGACACAGTCTCCGGACTAAAAGTGTGGCTAACTACCCTGGGTCAAACGAGAAACCAAACACACTTAGCCTGGTTCCGTACCCTAAGAGTGTACTTGTTTCCCCTGTACCCCGGACCTATAATGAAAGACATCTTCATGTGAAATAGACTCCACGTGCATTCATTTTTGCATAGGCTCGACATTTTTATTTTTCTCTTTCTTGTCTATAACAGAAATGTGCAATTCTTAAGAAGTTCTAGTTTGACCGGTTTACATACGATTCGAGTTGAATTGTCAGATTTTTTGGATTTAAATATCGTCTGTGGCCAACTCGCCTGAAAGCCGCCAAGCCATTCTAGGGCCGGAGTGCGCTATCGACTTAGCCTGGTCAAGCACCCTAAGTACGCCACTCTACCTACATCCCGGCAGGCCAAAGTAAGGTGGGTCCATGGACAATTGGATCTAAAAGAAAAGACAATTCATCCAGTCGTATTAAAAATCGTGTTCAACTTAAAATTTTCTTGAGAACCGTAAGCCGCGATGAAGTTATAGACAAGGAACGAATTTTACTATTTTTCTTGGCTCAAGTGTGCAGGAAAAATGAGCCCTACGTTGATGGAGAAAAACCGGAGCTAACCAAGCTCCGACTCCCACCAGGGCGTCAACCGTCGGCGTTGACTAAAAGATGGTGATAAGACCCCGTCACTGGAGTCTGTTGCCAACAAACCAAGTGTGGCAAAGGTCATTGCCGGAGCTGCTAAGCTCCGACACCTTGGAGTATTAACTACCGACGCTCAACGTGTTGATAGAGGCTATTGCCGGAGCTACTAAGCTCCAGCGATGGACAGTGCCGGAGCTTCTAAGCTCCAACAACTTCAGGGGACCTTCACTATCAAAAACTTCAGACCTAAATTCCACAAGTTCGAAGCAAATTCGTCTTCAACAAAACTCAACATCCTTTTGGTACATGTCCACAATCAAATTGTGCACATCTACCAGGGGGCCAAGTGAAGATAAAGATGTTGAAGACAAAAAAAAAATGAAATTCGCAAAAAATTGGGGATTTCATTTCATCTGAAGACCGGAGATTACATCTGGAGACAAGGGATTACAAAATTGAGGAAGAAGAGAAGATACAAGTAAAGGCTAAAAGAGACGGTCCTAGACCCTATGGAAGAACTCGGCGACCTTCTGGGCGACCTCTGACACGCATGCTCGGGTAGCTTCGCCTTCTCCTTCGACGGGGCCTTCAAGCATCGGGTCCAGAGGAAATCGAGGGTTCCGGCTGGTGTAGCACATCAACACATATTCTGTGACGTTCCTAGCCAGGGATTGCCCCTCGACCTCCAACTGGTCCGCGATGACGTCGCCCACCTTGGAGAGCTTGCTGCCTGCGGCGCTCAACGCTTGCAACGCAAGGTCCGGCTCCGGCTCCGGATCATCTGGGTGCACGGGGCTGAAACCCATCGGCATCAGCGCGTCGTCGGCCTTGCCCAGGAACTCCCAAATCTGCAGGGAGTCCACCTTCCTCAAGTTCTTCATCTCTTCCAGGGATCTCCGGGCCGCCGTCAGCTCCGAATTCTCGCGGGCGAGGCGCTCAACTTCTTTGGCGTTTTGCTGGATCTTCGCAGCAACCCGCTTCTCAAGTCTTCCGAGCTCCTCCTCCCGGAGGTGGATCTTGTTCCGGCGGTCGACCAGGTCCTTCTCCCTAGCCTCCACTTTCTTCTCCCGGGCGACAAGGGCACACTCGTATTCGTAGAGTTCCTGCCCCCGCACCCAGGTCTTCTCCTCTTCCTCGAGGGAGCGCTCTTCCAATTTCTTAGTGCGCTCCTCGAGGCCCTTGTCCGCCAGAGCTGTTTTCTCGGCGAGCTCTTCTTCCCGTCGCAAGACGTCATCCCGTAGCTCTAGGAGTTTTTGCTCCTCGTCCTCGAGCCATCTTTCCCTCCCTTCAAGTGCCTCTCGGTGCTTGATGAGTGTGGTGCTGATGGCCTCGAGCTGATCAAACCGAGCATTGGCCGCGTCGTTAGCAGCCTTAGCTCAGTCGTGGAACTCCCGAGATTGAGCATCGAGGGCGTGAGTCATGCTCTCCCTCTCGTCCAGCAGCTTATCCCAGAGCTCCAGGCGGATCTTCTCCCGCTTGATCCACTCCTTGTCATCCGCAAGCCTCGACTGCGCCAGCGTAGTCTCGAAGTGGAGCCGATTACGCCACCGCCTAAGGGTTTGGCGCTCCTCTTCAAGAGCCTTGCTGTCGTGGAAGAAGGCCAGTTGGACCTGACGTAGACTGGAGCAGGCGTTGTCGATGGACATCGACAACGAGATGGGCTCCGGACCTGCTGGGATCTCTTCCGCTGGTTCCAGCGGGTCTTCACATACAAAAATTGGGTCCCACTCTACGAGAGTGGAACCTCGAGCTTCCAAAGCGCTAGGGCCTTCCTCCGGGACGGCCTCAGTCGCCATCGAAGGAGGTCCCGCCACCAAGTCTTCATTCGCCCCCTCAGGCGGGGGGCCGGCGACTTCGTTCAGGCACTCTGGCTCTGCCACAGGTACCATCGACGTCGTCGCCTCCGGAGCAGGAGCCGCTACTGGCTCCGGCCGGGACACCTCTTCTGAGGGAGGCTCAAGCTCCCTCGCCTCTTTAACCGCCGGCTCTGTGACCGGCGCTCCAACAATCACCGGCTCTGCGGCCGGAGCTTCGGAAGTAACCGGCTCAACTGCCGGAACTACTTCGACTTCCGGCTCGCATGCCGGGGCTTCAGCCACCTCCGGCTCAATCGCCGGGGCTTCAGCACTTTCCGGCTCCGAAGCCGGGACTGCTACTTCCTCCGACTCAACAGCCGGAGCTTCTACTACTGCAGCACCAGGACCCGGAGCTTCCACTTCCGAGACGGGTGCCGCTGGCGCATCTTCATTCCCGTGGTCCGGCGCTACCACGGGAACTTCTGGAGACGAGTCGAGGTCCATGACCACGACAGCCGGCGCCGGAGCTGTCGCAGCCTCCGCTTGGGGCGGCACCGGGACTGGAGCAGAAGCCCTCGCAGCCTCAGACACTGTGGCTGAGGGTGGAGCTTCACTCCCCTTCTTGGGAACGCTGCAGATGAAGAACGAAGAAATTGAGCAAACAGATGCTACAATTAAAAAGTTAATCGAGGTAAAAAAGAAAAATTACCTTGGGAGGCTCCCGCACCAGCTTGCGCGGAACCTCTTTCCCGGACGATCCGGGCTGGCGACGGTCGGCGTAGGAGCTCCGGGAGGACTCCCAGGACTTGCCACAGCCGCGGGCGTTTCTCGGGTCGGAGCTCTCCTTGATCGGGAGGAACTCCTGGACCTGGAGGCCCTCACCGCTCCAGATGCCGGAGTCGCGCGCCCGGAGCTAGCACCACAGGAGGGATCCACCACGGGGACAGTCGCACTCCGGGAGGATCCCACCGCCGGAACAGTAACGTTCTGGAAGGACCCCACCACGGGGACAGTCGCCACGGCGGCGGAGGATCTTCCTTCCTGAGGAGGGGGAACCGGGGGGGAAGTGGCAGGCCCGATGGTCCTTCCGTCAGCATGTCGCAGCTTCCTCTTCCGGCTCTCCGGCTCCTCCGCCAGCTCCTTGCCCTTGCCGATGACCTCAGCTCTTGGCTGTGGGACAGGGGCGGAGCCGTCTTCGGACAACCCGGGGATCGCCAACCGGGTGGTTGATCTTCTCTCGACGACACCAAGGTCGTCAAGCGCGGGCATCGTCCGCCGGAGCTCCCTGCTGAACTCAACTTCCATGTTCAGAGGGAGGAAGGCCGGTGGCGGAGTCAAGTAATCTCCGTCAACGTCGATGCCGTGCTGGAATTTCTTGAGGTGAAACTCCAAGGTCTTCCCCACCATGCTGGACTTCAACCCGGTCTCAACCCGGTCCTCGTCCATCACGCTGTTGAGGGCCCAGGCGAGCTTCTCCCTCCTCTTCAGCGGCGCCCACCTGTTGGACAGGAAGTTGCAGAACACCGCCTGGGGAGTCAATCCTCCCTCCACACATTGGCGGATTCTGGTCAGGACAGGGTCGAAAGCTTCCGCCAGCACCGGAACTTCGCTCCATACCGATGTGTCAATGCCGGGCAGACCGTCTGGCAACTCCAACCGCTCATGCTCCTCCACCCGGACGACTATCCAATCTTTCTTCCAGTCATCCCACTTCCCGGAAGGGAATGACCGGAGGTACTTGAATGGGCACTTCTTGCGCTTCACGAAGTAGTAGAAGCCAAGATACTCATTGCTTCGGCCGGTGGTGTGGACGGTGAAGAAGGTTCGGAAGAGCTCGATGCAGGGAGGGATGCCCACCCACATCTCGCAGAAGTGGACAAAGATGGACACAAGGAGAATGGAGTGAGGGCCAAGGTGGTACAGCTGCAGACCATAGAAGTCCAGCAGCATCAAGAAGAAAGAAGAAAACGGTGGGATCAGCCCCACCATGGCGTACGAGGAAAAGTACACCATCTCGCCAGCGTGCTCCTTTTCAAAGGGGAGCTCTCCGCCGGCGCGGACCGAGCGGTTGAAGAAGTCCGAAGACCACCCCATGAGGGCCCGGACCTTCTTCAGATCGCTGTCAGTCTTCAAGCGACTCTCACGCAGACCCAACTCCATCGCAGCACAGCTAGGCAAGAGAAGAGGAGCAAGTACGAGTTGGGAGTTTGAGCGCAAGAACAGATGGGAAGCGTAAAGAACTCCCGACGGTACGCTTTCCTTCTTAAGTAAGCCCTCGCAACGCTTGGATGGAAACTGCAGGGGAGTCAAGGATACTACTCAAGAATTCAACCCTGCCGATGACAAGAGGGCCCGGGACCACCCTGACGATCAAGTCGAGGCTCTTACCCAGGCGAACAATTGTCATCACGAGGCGGGAAACCCAAAGGCGGCGACCTGACAAGGCGCGCGGAACCGATACGGTTTTCGTATCGGGAACCGGCGACCTTCAATTGCGAGAGATCCGCACGTCAAAGATCTTATCTGCCGCCTGAGGTGCGCCACGCGTCGGGATTTAACCATAAAGCCCCGCCAACGGCACCTTCGAAGACCCTTGAAGACCCAGTTCAAGAGTCGCGAGTATGGACCCACCTCCGACGGAATGACTTCACCCCGGTGACTTTCCCCGGAGGTAGGTCCAGGGGGCCACTGTCGGTACCCTAAAAACCATACACCCACTGAGGTTACAAAGATCTCAAGGGAAGGACGTCTACTCAAATTGAAGACCCTCGGAGGCCCACTTGTCAGACATAACCGGACCTGCTTCACCAACATGGTTAACCCCTAGGTTGCCACGTGTACTGCCAGACCGGAGCTACTACCCACAAGGGTGAAGCTCCGGGCTAGGTACCGAAACGGCAGCTCCGGACTTAACCCATGACCGAGAGAAGCTCCGGACCTGACACGTGCCAGGCCACCCCGGAGCTTCCCGCTTCCCACAAGCAAGCTCCGGAGCTGCCACGTGTCCAAACGTCGGAGCTGGCCGCCTCAAACCTCCGGAAGACATTGTAACGACTCCGGATCTTCAAAGGATAGCCGCGGACTTCAAGACCCGATTAATTGTCATTAATTCCATGTTAATGACACTTAATCGGACAATCTTAACACCTGTAACGGCACTGTCGGAGCCCGTTACAGGGTTATTAACAACAATTAATCGTGTATCAATACTAGTAACCGCCGGGGCCACATGTCGGGCCAGGCTAACTTGTAACGGTTTGTCCTTGTACTATAAAAGGACAGACCGGCGATACACGGAAAAGGAAGAGGGCTCTCGAACGCTCTCAGGCACACACGCATTGACGTGAGCTTTCATACATAAACTAATACAACACCACACACCCGTGGAGTAGGGTATTACGCTCAGGCGGCCCGAACCACGTAAACCACTGTGTCTCTCGTGTCCAATCGTGATTCACCTTCTTGAGTCTCCGTGCGCCCACACCGAACTACAAACTCCTTCAACACTTTAGTAGTGTCAGGAGATCTGCCGACTCCAACAGTCGACAGCATCCTACTGAAGAAGTCCAGAATTGTTATAATCTCATGAAATGTGTATGTGTGTAGTAATAAAAGCAAATACAAAATATTAGAGGCACTTACAAGCACCAGATGAGTAGCAGATTGATTTCGAACATGCCTTGATGGAAAGACTATGTAGATCTTCAAAGAAAAGGGCTCGTTTATCTACTCCAGTGCTCCAGAATGCTTCTTTTGGCATACGAAATGTGACGTAAGAAATATCATATTTTGTGCTGGCAGTGATGTACCACTCGTGCATTCTTTTGAGCGGGATAGGTTGTTTGCTAAGTTGTACTGATGTCATGAATGACTTTCCATTCTTATATTCAGGAGGAAAATCTTGAATCTTGTATATTGGAACTCCTGGTTTAACTAAATGCGTCCGCCGATTATACTTGTGTGAGACCTATGTGTGCTGAATAAATTGGTTTTGACAATAAAAGTTTTGAATGCTGCCATAACGTCTTTTTAGCAAGGTCCAACTCTAGCTCCGAGCTTCTGCAAGGTCCGACAATAGGTCCGACATTCCTTTTCTAGATCCGACATGTTTTTGGATAGCTCCGGTGAGCTTTGTCTTTAGCTCCGACATATCTTTGATAGATTCGGCATGTCTTTGTTAAGCTCCAATATGTTTTGCTAGGTCCGACTTATGTTGGTTAGCTTCGACATGTTTTTCTAGCTCCGACATGTTTTTTTTAGTTTCGACTTTTGAGATGACTAGTTCCGACTAGTTTTGGTTAGCTCCGGCGATGTCCGACTAGCTTTGGTAAGCTCCGGCGCTTGGTTGTACTAGCTTTGGTAAGCTCTGGCGCTTGGTTGTACTAGCTTTGGTAAGCTCCGGCTCAAGCTCCGGTTGGCTATGGCATGGTCTGGTGCTTGATCGCAGTGTTTCAACTTTTATCTTGCAATGTTTCGAACTTGCTTTAAACTTATGGAAAGGTTGCTTAGTATTCTTTTGCTAAGTTTTTGGTGCATTTTGGTTATATGGCTGATATCGTTTTGATATGCTTTGCAACATGCTTATGTGAGGTGCTCACGTAAGGTGTTGTATTCGGAACTGACTTGAGTCAAGTCGCGGACTTGGGATCATACGGATTGGTTGTTTGTTCATGTGCAGGTGTTGCTTGAGTTCAAGTCATGGCTGGTGACAGGATCCTTTGGACTAGTCTCAAAGAGGAGATGAGGGTTCCAACGACCATATTCAGGAAGAATTGTGGTTGAGCGGGTCAGGAGGTCGCGCAGGATGATTGAATCAAGGGCAGTGCATATGAAGGTTACTGGACGTCGAAGGAAGGTGTTTGCACGTATGCATGCAGTGCATAACGTGGCAACATGGTTACAAAGATGGAATATGGAAGGAAAGATCTGGTTGGAAGGATCGGATCGTATCGGTTGATGACTTTGGCTGCGGCGTAGTCGGTTATGGCTCGGTATGGAAAGTATCGAGTTGGTTATGTTAGGATTTCTTGTGGGTCACGAATTTGAGTTGTTTTAGGAATGTGGGATATGTTCCTAAGGTGTTTGGAAGTCTTAAGATTGCTTCTATATGCGTATAGAAGAGTCCTAAGCAGTCATGGAAAGTTCCGATTCGTGATTGGAGTAGGATTAGAATCCTAGTTGAGATTGGGATGGCCTAAGGGCTGGTTATATAAGCAAGGAAGGAAAAATCTTGTGATGCACGACCTCGAGGGCTGTTCCTCTTGTGTTCTATTGAATAAAATTCGTAGTTTTAAAGAGTTTTTTTGCCTTGTTCGTCCAACTTGTTCCAGACAAGTTTTACACGTCGAGTTTCAGGACAGCACTACATTTCGTCGGTGGTTTTATCATAACTCGAGTTTTACAGATCCAATTGACGTGATTCTTTTTGAGTTGTCTTCACAACTTGATTATCTATCATCTGTCATAATTTCACGGTCATTGGATTTGTGGTCTCTGATCTACACGAGTTTCTTTGCAGTGTTTCAGAACTGTTTTTCTCGGGTAGGACAGATTGACCTTTGTTCGATCTTTAGAACATAACTTGAGTTTCTCTCAACGGATTTGAGTGTTTCTTCTTGTTTTTTATTCGGTACTTGATTCTCTCTGAGATATATCACTTTTTTCCCGGTGAAACACGTTTAGATTAGTCACACACACGATATCTTTAATAAATCGTTTTTCTGCCGAAGGGGTTGGGATTTCATTGTTTCCGCTGCATAAGATTTTTTAAATCTACCATTCACCTCCCTCTGATAGCTTTTCACGTGCTCTTCGATCCTAAAATTTTGAAAGAAATAATGTTTGGAAACTTGTACCTCCACCTCAAGGTCACACTTTAATTGGAACTAAATGGGTGTTTAAAAATAAACAAAGTGAGGATGGGGTTGTAGTTAGGAATAAGGCTAGGTTGGTTGCTCAAGGTTTCACTCAAGTTGAAAGTCTAGATTTTGATGAAACTTTTGCTCCTGTTGCTAGATTAGAAGCCATAAGAATTTTGTTAGATTTTGCTGCATCTAAAGGTTTTAAGCTATATCAAATGGATGTTAAAAGTGCTTTTCTTAGTGGCTACATAGATGAGGAGGTTTATGTCAAACAACCACCGGGTTTTGAAAATCCAGATTTTCCTAATCATGTTTACAAACTGTCCAAAGTCTTGTACAGTCTCAAACAAGTCCCTAGAT
Source organism: Tuctoria greenei (assembly GCA_036927565.1). Lineage (NCBI taxonomy): Eukaryota > Viridiplantae > Streptophyta > Magnoliopsida > Poales > Poaceae > Tuctoria > Tuctoria greenei. The sequence continues at coordinate 97,000,624 of JAYESD010000001.1, forward strand.
GTAGGATCGAAGAGAACGTGAAAAACTACTAGAGGGGGGGGGGGGTGAATGGTAGATTTAAAAATCTTACGCAGCAGAAACAATTAAACCCCAAACCCTTTCGGTAGAAAAACAATCTGTTAAAGAAATCGTATGTGAGACTAATCTAAACGTGTTTCACAGTGACAAAAGTGATATATATCAGAGAGAATCAAGTCACGAAGACAACACAAAAAGAATCACTCAAATCCGTCGAGAAAAACTCAAGTTGTGATCGAAAGATCAAACAATGGTCAATCTGCCCTACCCGAGAAAAAAACAGTTCTGGAACGCTACAAAGAAACTCGTGTAGATCATAGACCTCAAATCCAATGACCGTGAAATTTTGACATATGATAGAAAATCAAGTTTTTAAGACAACCCAAAAAGAATCACGTCAATTGGATCTGTAAAACTCGAGTTATGGTAAAACCACCGACGAAAGGTAGTGCTGTCCAGAAACTCGACGAGTAAAACTTGTCTGGAACAAGTCGGACGAACAAGGCACAAAAGTTCCTTCAAACTACGAATTTTATCCAATGGAACACAAGAGGAACAGCCCCAAAGTCGTGCACACGAGCTCTGGGCTCCCTTGCTTATATAACCAGCCCTTAGGCCAACCCAATACCAACTAGGACTCCAATCCTACTCAGATCATGAATCGTAACTTTTCATAACTGCTCAAGATTCTTCTATACACAAATAGAAGCAATCTTAAGACTTCCAAACACCTTAGGAACGTATCCCACATTCCTAAACAACTCAAATTCGTGACCCACACGAAATCCTATCATAACCAACTCAAATCTTTCCATATTTGAGTCAAACCCGACTCAGCCGCAGCCTGAGTCCATAACCTAGTCGGTTGGACCTTTCCGACCAATTCTTTACGTCCACATATCTTCATCACGCCTCGGAACTATGTAGCCACGTCCATGCACTCCTTGCACATGTGCAAACATCTTCCAATGACGTCCACGATACCTTCATATACATTGTTCTTGATTCAATCATGCTGCGCAACCTCCCGATCAGCTCAACCACAATTCCTCCTGAATTTGGTTGTTGGAACCTCATCTCCTCCCTGAGACTAGTCCAATGGATCCCGTCACCAGCCATGTATTGAACTCAAGCAACACCTGCACATGAATAAACAACCAATCCATACGAGCCCAAGTCCTCGACTTGACTCAAGTTAGTTCCGAACACAACACCTTACGTGAGAACCTCACATAAGCATGTTGCAAAGCATAGCAAAATGATATCAGCCATATCAACCAAAACGCACCAAAAACTTAGAAAATGAATAATAAGCAATCTTTCCAACAATGTAAAGCAAGTACGAAACATTGCAAATGAAAAGCAGAAGCACTTCGGTCAAGTTCCGGACCTTGCCAGAGCAACCCGGAGCTTGAGACGGAGCTGACAAAAGCTAGTAGAACCTAGCACCAGAGCTTACCAAAAACTAGTACAACCAAGCTCCCGCCAGAGCTTACAAAACCAGCAGGACCTAGCGCCGGAGCTACCCAGAACTAGTCGGAACTAGTAATCCCAAAAGCCGGAGCTAGAAAAGGTACGTCAGAGCTTAGCAAAAGCATGCCGGAGCTAACAAATATATGCCAGAGCTATCAAAGACATTCCGGAGCTAAAGATAAAACTCACCGTAGCTTACCAAAGCTGGTCAGACCTTACCAAGAAGTCGGACTTAGCTTCAAACATAGCCGGAGCTACCCAAAACAAGCCGGACCTACCGTCGAACCTTGATGTAGCTCGGAGCTAGAGTCGGACCTTGATAAAAAGGTGTTTTGGTGATACTCAAAACTTTTATCATCAAAGCCAAGTGTATTCACTACAAGCCAATGTATTCAACACACATAGGTCTTACAATCTCCCCCTTAATGAATGCATTGGTAACACCACTTAATATCCGAACATTGGCTTATTCTCAATAAAAGTTTTGAAAACAATTTCTCCCCCTTTGTAAATCAAAAGTAAAATGAGAAGAAAATCCAAAAATTATCCCATTTATCTCTCCCCCTTTATTATCTCTCCTTATGCACATATTCTCATGCTTATCTCTCCCCCTTTGACAATGTATTCAGCAAGTCATGAGCATATAAACAAATTATCTCTCCTCCTTTAGTTGTTATGAGCATATTATAACATATACATATAAACAAAGCTCATCCAAGTCATACTATCAAGTAACTTACACTATCACATCAATGAGATACATAAAGTAGTGTAAGCCATGCTAGAGATCATATGTAATTTTCAATTTAAGCAAGTCATGATCTCACAAACTTAACTATTTCATAACTTGAAAGCATGACACTAGTTGCTGCATTTTGTTATTTTTCAAAACACAAATTTAGATCATATGATATTTGCAAGAGATTATATGCGTATCTGCCTTATTCTAACCAACCAAGCCAAGCCTATGTCATTTGACAATCAGAAGCTTAAGGACATGGTTTTAGTCATACACAACTTCTTCCAAGTTCAAATCTATGTGCAATGATAAGCTATCTCAGAAAAAGAAGTGTGATGCATACATATTCTCTTGATCTTTTCTCAATTTATATTTGTTCATAAAAAACTCAACATGTGAGTTGATTACTTGATTAATTCTTTATGATTAAAATCACTTGTGAACATGTAACAAGTCCAAAACAGCAAGAAAGTTCGATCATGACCAGTTTTAGTGTAAGTAATTGTTCCAATTACTAGTCATGGCAAAAACTACAAAATGTATAACACGAGTAATGTAGTAAGAACTTTCAGCATGTAAAAGGAATCACAAAGTCATATATGTATGAAATACTATGATCATATTATTTTAATTTCAGATTCACACATAGACTTCCCAAGTTTCAAAAACTCCCCATCAATTTAAGCCATGAGGATGCATAACCCCTATTTCACTACGAATGTAACAAAAACGAGTGAAATCCAAAGGTTTTGTGAAAATGTCAGCCAATTGTTGTTCGGTATCTACATGGTGAAGCATAATGTTTGCTTTTTCAACATTATCTCAGAGAAAGTGATACCTAATGTCAATGTGCTTAGTTCTAGAATGTTGCACGAGGTTTTTAGCAATGCAAATGGCACTAGTGTTATCACAGAACAGTGCAACACTATCTAGATCAATCCTATAGTCCTTAAGCATTTGAACAATCCAAAGAATTTGTGAGCAAGCACTAACATCAGCTACATATTCAGATTCGACTGTGGATTGTGCAACTGAATTTTGTTTTCTAGAGGACCAAGCAACCAGAGAATTACCAAGAAAATGAAAAGCACCGGAAGTACTTTTCCTATCAATCCTACAACCCCCAAAATCAGCATCCGAAAAAGCTTTCGAAGTAACGGTTGAGGTAGAAGGAAGAAAAATGCCAAATTCTTGGGTTCCATGTAAGTACCTGAGAATCCTTTTGACGGCTTGACGATGTGAAACACGTGGGGAAGCTTGAAACCGTGCACAAAGACATACGCTGAATTGTATGTCCGGTCTTGATGCTGTGAGGTACAAAAGTGATCCGATCATGCTTCTATATTCTTTTTGATCCACGGGTTCACCATCTTCATCAAGTTCAAGTGTTGTTGCTATTCCCATTGGTGTCCGAAGAGGCTTGCTTTTGTCCATGTTGAAGCGCCTTAGGAGGTCTTTGATATACTTTGTTTGATGCACAAAGGTAGCCTCCTTGGTTTGCTTGATTTGCAGCCCCCAAAAGTAAGTGAGTTCACCCATCATACTCATTTCAAATTCGGAACTCACCATTGCTGAAAACTTGGACACAAGATCATGAGAAACACAACCAAAGATAATATCATCCACATACACTTGAACAAATAATGAGTCATTGCCATGCTTAAGCACAAAAAGAGTTTTATCAACCTTGCCCATGGTAAACCCCTTTTCAAGTAAGAATGTTTTTAGCCTATCATACCATGCTCTAGGGGCTTGTTTGAGACCGTATAAGGCTTTGGACAGTTTGTAAACATGATTAGGAAAATCTAGATTTTCAAAACCTGGTGGTTGTTTGACATAAACCTCCTCATCTATGTAGCCATTAAGAAAAGCACTTTTAACATCCATTTGATATATCTTAAAACCTTTAGATGCTGCAAAAGCCAACAAAATTCTTATGGCTTCTAATCTAGCGACAGGAGCAAAAGTTTCATCAAAATCTAGACCTTCAACTTGAGTGAAACCTTGAGCAACCAACCTAGCCTTATTCCTAACCACAATCCCATACTCACTTTGTTTATTTTTAAATACCCATTTAGTTCCAATTAAAGTGTGACCTTGAGGTGGAGGTACAAGTTTCTAAACATTATTTCTTTCAAAATTTTCGAACTCTTCTTGCATGGCAATAATCCAAGATTAATTAGTGAGTGCGTGTGATATATCTTTGGGTTCAAAAGAAGCAACAAAAGAACTGCTTTAAGAGAATGAGAGTTTGGATCGCAAAACCTGGACCATGTGACTCCTTCGTGCAAGCTTCCAATCATCTGTTGTGGGGGATGATCTTTGTAAAACCGTAGGGGAACAAATGTCTCACAGGCTTCTTCTTCTTCATGTTCATCACAAATCGATGAGCTTGTGGCTTGAGGATGATCAGGACCAGCATAGGTGATTGCTGGAGCTTGTTCAATGTTCGGAGCTGGACACGTGTCAACTTCGGAACTATCAGGCAGTATCACCGGCTCTTCTTCTTCTTCGAAAATACCCTCCCCCTGAGGATACGGATCTGGTCCTGCAACACCGGAGCTAGTACCTGGGCTAGCTTCATCAAAAGACACTTCACAAGTCTCCACAATTTTGTTAGTGTCAAGTAAAAGCACACGGTAGCCTCTAGTATGAGATGGATAACCAAGAAACATGCCATCAATGGATCTAGGTTCAAATTTATCAAGATTACCATGTTTCTTAAGAAAGCATTTGCAACCAAAGACCCGAAAGTATGTAACACTAGGCCTATGTCCAAACTGGAGCTCATATGGTGTTTTACCTAGCTTAACACGCAAGAAAACACGATTTGAGACATAACAAGCGGTTGCTCATGCATCAGCCCAAAATTTCCTAGGAGTTTGATATTCATCAAGCATAGTCCTAGCCATCTCAACTAAGGTTATGTTCTTTCTTTCTACAACACCGTTTTGTTGAGGTACATATGGTGAAGAGAATTGATGATCTATTCTATTTTCAGCACAGAAGTGATCAAAAAATTGATTTTTAAATTCAGTTCCATTATCACTTCTAATTGCTTTTAATGATCCTGGGTGATCAATTGATAATCTAAGAAATAAAGTGCTAAAGTGACTAAAAACTTCATTCTTAGATGCCATAAAGTAAACCCAAGAGTATCTAGAATAATCATCAACAATAACAAGAACATACCATTTACCTCCAAAGGATTGAACACGTGAAGGTCCTACGGTGTCAAGATGCAAAAGTTGACATGGTTCAGTTGTCATGATCATTGTGAGAGGAGTATGTGAACCTGCAACCATCTTAGCATGTCTACAAGAAGAGCACACAATTTCTTTGTCCCCTTTAAGCTTAGGCAGCCCACGTATGCGATCAAGAGCACTAACACGCGTTAGGTGATCAAAGCCTACGTGACCAAGTCTACGATGCCAAAAATATAAGTCCTTTGAATCATTAGCAACTAGACACCTATGCTTAGAGGAAGACATATCAAAATCAGCTTTAAAAACTCTTCCAAACCGAGACATGTTAAAAATAAGCTCACTATTTGAACCTACAACTTTGCAGCAGTTTTTATTGAAAATAATTTCTAGATTTTCATCTAGCAATTGTGCAACAGAAAGCAAGTTGTATTTCAAATTTTTGACAAGTGCCACATCCTTCAAAGTGTAGTGATCATTTACTCTAACCGAACCCTTAGCAATTATAGGAGTTGAAGAATTATCGGCAAAAGTAACATTCTCTACACGTGACACAAAAGAGAGGGAGGAGAACCAATCTTTGTTACCGGTCATGTGGCGTGAGCAACCTGAATCCACAATCCAAATGTTCTCCTTCCTCAAATGTGTAACCTACATAAAAGCACAATACGTCGATGACTCAATACTGGGGTTAGTCAAAAGGCATTTAGGAATCCAGTACTGAGTCACGCGACGTGCAGCAGGAAAAACACGCGAAAGCTGAGACAAAACAGCAGGTTTATGAGTCAAAGTTTGAGATTTTTTATTCTTGACTACTGACCTATAAGGTGTTACTTGTGTAGCACAAAAATCAGTAGCTCCGGGGGCAAAAACAGTAGGTCCGGAGGTAAACTTTGAATGTTTTTGACTCAAAACAGCAGGTTGTACATTCGGTTCAATGTGTGCAACAAATTTTGCATGAAAGTTATCAGATCTAGCAACCATTCTTTCCCTTTTCTTTTGTTTAGCTAGTCTATAACAAAAATCTATGACATGACCATCTCTACCGCAGAAGGTACAATGAAATTTAACTTTGTGTTCATGTCTAAATGAGCAAGCAATATTTTTATTTGAAACCGAATGAGGCAACACTCCTGCAGATTTGAAAACCACTCCTTTTTGTTTAGGAACTGTTTGAATCAAACCACTTCCTAATGTCTTTAAAATTTTAGGTGGATGTGCCTTAGCATGAGCATGAAAATCAAAACCTAAACCAGTTTTATCATTGCAAGACTTGGAAGAATTCAGCAGCAAGTTTAGGCTCTTATTCCCATTACAAAACCGATCTAATGTCCTATGCATGTCATCAAGTTTGTTGGACAGATCAAGGCAATTTTCACATGAAGTTTTTCCTTTTAGTTTGCAATTGGAACAAAATTTAACTTCATGAGAACATAAAGCATTGTTCAATATAGAAATTTCATTCATAGCATCCTGTAGTTTCTTATCAAGATCATCACAAGTAGAACAATGCAAATCAATTGTAGAACAACTAACATCTTTCAAGTTTTTATCATTAAGTGCAGCAAGCTCTCTGTTCTTTTCAATTTCTTCATCAAGTCTATCTAGAGTGGAGGAGTGTGCACTTCTTAATGTGGACAATTGTTCATAAATTAAGTAACATGAGGGACATGCATCATCACTAGGAATCAAAGTTTTTAAACGGTTAATTTCAGATTCTAGTGATTCAATTTTAGCAGCATTATCCCTAAGCTTTTTGTCCTTTTTCTTGACAATAATAGTTGCACGAGAAATAGCATCACACATTTCATTGCAGGTAGAACATACCTCATCGTCTTCACTATTGTGTTCTGCATCCTCCTGACTTGATCTTGATCTTGTTTTGCCCGCCATGAAGCATAAGTTGGCCAGATCGTCATCATCTTCATCACTTTCAAAGTCTACATCACTTGAACTAAGTTCTTGAAGTACGGTGATGAAGTTGTTAATCATCTTGCGTCCTATGGTACCTGTCGGTACCCTAAAAACCGCACACCCCTTGAGGTTACAAAGATTTCAAAGGAAAGCCATCTACTTGGGTTGAAGACCCTCGGAGGCCCACTTGTCAGACATGACCGGACCTGCTTCTCCAACATGGTTAATCCCTGGGTCGCCACGTGTACTGCCAAACCGGAGCTACCACCCACAAGGGGGAAGCTCTGGGCCAGGTACCGAAACGGCACCTCCGGACTTAACCCCGGACCGAAAGAAGCTCCGGAGTTGACACGTGACTGGTAGCCCTGGAGCTACCTGCTTCCCACAGCAAGCTCCGGAGCCTCCATGTGTCCAATCGTCGAACCTGCCAGCCTCTAACCTCCGGAAGACCTTGTAACGACTCCGGATCTTCAAAGAAGAGCCAAGGACTTGAAGACCCGATTAAGTGTCATTAATGCCATATTAATGACACTTAACCGGATGATCTTAACACCAGTAACGGCATTGTTGGAGCCCATTACAGGATCATTAACAACAATTAATCGTGTATCAATACTAGTAACCGCCGGGGCCACATGTCGGGCCAGGCTAGCTTGTAACGGCCTGTCTTTGTACTATAAAAGGACAGGCCGACGATACACTCAGGGACGTTCACAGACGAACTCACACACCCGATACACTCGTGACAAGCTAATACAACACCAACACACCCCTGGAGTAGTGTATTAGATTAGGGTATTACGCTTAGGCGGCCCGAACCACGTAAACTCTTGTGTCTCCTGTGTCAAACTCCTATTCACCTTCTTGAATCTCCGCTCGCCCACATCGAACTTCAAACTCTCCAATCACTTTAGCAGTGTAGGGAGATCTGCCAGCTCCAACAGTCGACAGTTGGCGCGCCAGGTAGGGGCGCCTGAGATTTTCGAGAATGGTGAACTCCGCGGCTGGATCATCCAACGGCCAACCTGCCGCTCAGGCTGTTGGGGGTAATCCCTCCAACAGGCAACCACCAGCAGGAGCCTCAGCACCAACAGGAGCCACACAGACACCAACGCCACCTTCTCCAGCAAACCAAGCTGGACAACGCGATGGTGCACCGGCGTCCATCACGGCGTCGGCGAGTCATGACAACCCGGAACACGCGCTCCATGCAGCGCGTGCTCTTCTTCAACGTCCACCACCTCTGGATGCATCTCGAGATGCAATGGAGCAATGGAGGGCCAATGTGGAGCATTTGGTCGCAACAGCGGCCGAACGCCTCAACAACCAGGGTCCTCCTCCTTCGGGACGAGCCCCGTCGCAGCGGCGGACATTGTCTGGTAGACTTGGTCCGCACGTCTCCAACAACAGGAGATGAGCTGCGTCACAACAGGTGACGTCGCTGCCCTCCAGGGCTCGACGCACTCACACGGTATCCAGGCTTTCGACTCATGACCTCCGGGCGGAGCTTGATCGCCGATGCCGCCACTAGGATGGCCGTGTCCATATTGAGCGTGCTCGTGAAAGACGGGAAGCTCAGGACCTTTCTACTCTGGAAGGGGTAGGAGGAGGCTGTTCATCCCTAGCCATGCACCTGCGCATGGTTAGATGGCCACAGAAGTTCCGGCCACACCTGCCGGAAAAATTCGATGGGACTGTCAACCCCGCCGAATTCCTTCAGATATACTCCACTGCAATCTTGGCAGCTGGAGGAAACGAGGCCGTGATGGCCAATTACTTTCCAGTGGCCTTAACTGGGACCGCCAGGTCCTGGTTTATGAGCCTTCCACCCAACTCTATCAACAGTTGGAAGGAGCTGTGCCGTCAGTTCACTGCCAACTTCGGGAGTTCATACACCCGACCAGGCACTAAACTGGACCTTTTTGCAGTCGTGCAAAAAGGGGGAGAATCTTTGCGGTCCTTCATCCAGAGGTTCTCTCAGGTACGCAACACTATCCCTTCTATCTCAAGCGCTTCTGTCATTGTGGCATTCAGACAGGGCGTACGAGACAAGAAGATGTTGGAGAAGCTGGCGATCAAAGAGATCACCAGCGTCACGGAACTCTTCAGCCTAGTAGACAAATGTGCCAGAGCCGCGGAGGGCCATGAGATGCACTCCAAACCAGCCTCGGAGGATCACAAGAAATCCTCCAAAGAAGAAGCCGCTACCTCCGGGAGTGGCAAGAAGAAAAAGAAGACCAACGGCAAGAAGAAGCCGTCGGCCGGCACATCCAACGTTGCAGCTACTGCAACTCCGGGTGGCCGGGGGCCACGCCCCGAGAAGCGACCTTGACCGTCTTCTGAAGACGGTGGCAAACCCAAAGTGTGGTGTCCCATTCACAAAATGGGTAGCCACGGTTTGGAAGACTGCCGGGAGGTCCAGAACCTTGTCGAGCGCTACAGCAAGCGCCGGGAAGGATCTCCTTTCCGACAGAGGGAAGGAAAACAGAAGGTCGACGAAGCTCCGATTGAAGAGGAGTTAGGGTTTCAGGATCCCAAAAAGGTCCTGAAGGCCGTCTACACCTCCGTCGATGATGACTCTGACGTCTCTGACAACGAGCGTCGGAAGACCATGAACACCATTTTTGGTGGATCATGGGATATCACCTCTCGTCGCGTCATCAAGACTATGCGGCGGGATATGGCCGCTATAGCCCCTACAGTCAGGCCAGAACCACATCGAAAGTGGATGGACACAGCCATCACTATTGATGCTTCGGACTGTCCTCGAAGCATGGTCGGAGCTGGACAGTTACCTTTGATAGTATCTCCCACCATCAATAACATCCAGCTCCATCATGTTATGGTGGATGGAGGTTCGGGGATGAACCTCATAAGCTTTGAAGCTTTTACGAAGCTTCAACTCCGACCTTCGGATCTCCATCCCTCCCAACCTTTCTCCGGAGTAGGTCCGGGGGCCATTACCCCACTCAGAGCTATTACTCTACCTGTTACCTTCGGGACACGGGAGAAGTATCGCACCGAGATGTTGGTCTTTGACGTTGCTCAGATCAACTTACCATTCAACGCCATCTTGGGTAGACCTGCCCTATACAAATTCATGGCAGCTGCTCATTATGGATACCTGGTGTTGAAGATGCCAACACCAGTAGGCGTTCTCCAGATCCGCGGAGATCGCACTGCCGGAGTAACTGCTCTGGAGGAACTCCATGCACTCACCACGGCGCAAGAGGAGGACTCTAGACAGGAGCAAGCTCCGAAACCCCCGAGCATTCGTCAACGAGGCTCGACCTCTGCACCCCGTGTGCAGCCAAGCGGCGACACCGACATTCCCGTCAAAGTCGTCCAAATTGGTTCCGATGCCGCTCAAACCACCCGTATATCGGGAGGGTTGAATGACAAATAGGAACTCGCGCTCATCACTTTCCTCCGGGCTAATGTTGACATGTTTGCTTGGCAACCGTCACAAATGCCTGGGATCCCCAGGGAAGCGATTGAGCACAATCTGAAGATTTACCCCGATGCTCGGCCTGTGCATCAGAAGCCTCAAAAGCAATCTGTAGAGCGGCAGAACTTCATCCGACAAGAAGTGAAGAAGCTACTCGAAGCTGGATTCATCCGAGAAGTCTTCCATCCAAAATGGCTAGCGAACCCAGTCGTTGTGCCCAAGGCCGGCGGGAAGCTTCGGATGTGCATCGACTACACCACACTGAATAAGGCATGTCAAAAAGATCGATTCCCACTACCTAGAATAGATCAGATAGTGGATTCCACCTCCGGGTGTGAATTACTGTGTTTCCTAGATGCATATTCTGGGTATCATCAAATCAGGATGTCTAGGGAGGATGAAGAGCATACTTCATTCATCACCGTAGATGGATTGTACTGTTACACAGCCATGCTATTTGGTCGCAAGAATGCAGCTTCAACTTTTGTACGAGCTATGTACAAAACTTTTGAAGAATTCATCAGAGACATAGTGGAAGTGTACGTCGATGACATCGTGGTCAAGGTCAAGAACAAGGAGTCCCTCTTAGACACCTTGCACGCTGTCTTCGACAAGCTGCGGGCTACCCGCACAAAGCTAAACCCGGACAAGTGCGTGTTTGGGGTTAGCTCCGGAAAACTTCTTGGTTTCCTGGTAAGTCACCGGGGCATAGAGGCTAATCCAGCGAAGATAAAAGCCATTGAAGACATGCGGCCACCAACCCGCATCAAAGACGTCCAAAAATTAACTGGGTGTCTAGCAGCCCTTAGCCGGTTCATATCAAGACTGGCAGAATGGGCACTTCCCTTATTCAAGTTATTGAGGAAGTCCAGACCATTCAAATGGTCCGAAGAAGCAGAGAAGGCATTCCAGGAGCTGAAACAGTTCCTCACCACCCTACCAATTCTGGTAGCTCCGAACCCTGGTGAGCCTTTGTTGCTTTACATTTCAGCTACTGACGAAGTCGTCAGTATGGTTCTGGTTGCGGAGAGACCGGAACTACCCCATACTCAGGAATCCAGACCCCTTCGGGAGGGTCCGGAGGTTCCTGAAAGCGAGTCTGGGTCCCAGCTCCCAGACTCAAACCCACAAGAAGTCACATCAGAAGACCCAGACCCCTCTGGGAGGGTCCAGGTCATTTCTGAAGAAGCTCCGGGTTCCTCTAGCCAGAACCCGGAGGTCCCCGAAGAGAATCTGGACCCCTCCGAGAGGGTCCGGATCAATGAAGAGGAAGCTCCGGACCCCTCCGGGAGGGTCCGGACCATTCAACACCCGATATCCTTCAACAGTGAAGTATTACATGATGCCAAGACTCGATACCTAGAGGTGCATAAGCTGCTTTATGTAGTTCTTATTGCCTCCAGGAAGCTTCGACACTACTTCCAAGCTCACAAAGTCTCGGTGGTGACCTCCTATCCACTTCGAGCAATCTTGCATAATCCCAATTCAACTTGGAATATTGCAAAGTGGGCAACGGAATTGGCTGAATACGATCTTGAATTTATTTCAAGACAAGCTGTCAAGAGTCAAGCGTTGGCAGATTTTGTGGCGGAATGGACTCCCTGTCCATCAAATCTTGGGGGCCCCAGCGAGCAGAAGACGGAGCATCAAGCTCCAACCTTCACCGAGCCTCACTGGACCCTCTACTTCGATGGCTCCATGCAGAAGCAGGGGGCCGGAGCTGGAATCCTTCTCCTTGCACCGACTGGGGAGAAGGTAAAATACATGGTACACCTTGACTTCAAGGCAACCAACAACATGGCGGAGTATGAAGCACTCATCTACAGACTAAAGATGGCACTGTCATATGGTGTCAAGCAACTGCTGGTCAAAGGAGATTCACAGCTCATCATCAAGCAGGTGAAGGGTGAATGCTCCTGCAATAATCTCCAGCTAGCTGCTTACCTCCTTGAATTCCAGAGGCTTCAGAAGGACTTTGAAGTCCTAGACCTCCACCATGTTCAGCGTGCCCACAACGCTGAAGCCGACGAACTCTCGACGAAAGCGTCAACCGGAGCTCCGGCTCCTGACGGAACTTTTGTCCGGAGATTGTCAAAACCCACAGCTCAGCCTGCCGAACTGAGCGAAGGGGGCAAGATCAGCATCCCGAAGCTGACGGTCCTGATGGCCCTGTTACCATGGCAGCCATCAAGGGTTGTAGGTGCTACCGGGAGCTCCGAGCAACCCAGCACGCAAGACTCAAAAGCTCAAGCTAGCTCCGATGCATGGATCTCGGAGATCCAGAGCTACTTGAAAGACAACATCCTTCCTAATAATGATGTATCCGCTGACCGGGTAGTCAGATTGGCTAAAAGATACACGCTAGTAGAAGGGGATCTCTACCGGCGCGGTGCCAATGGCATCCTAATGCGGTGCATCACAAGGGAAGAAGGCTGCGAACTTCTCGCAGAAATCCATGGAGGCGAGTGTGGGAACCACGCATCTTCCCGCACGGTGGTCGGAAAAGCCTTTCGGCATGGCTTCTACTGGCCTACAGCGCTCCAGGATGCCACTGAGCTAGTGAAGAAATGCGAAGCATGCCAATTTTGTGCAAAGCAAATTCATACACCGGCTCAGCCCTTACAAATGATACCTCCTACATGGCCCTTCGCTGTGTGGGGGATGGACATCTTGGGACCCTTCCCAAGAGCCGTCGGAGGTTACAAGTTCCTGTATGTCGCCATTGACAAGTTCACCAAGTGGCCGGAAGCAACTCCAGTTGTGACGATCAACAAGCAATCTGCTATCCACTTTCTGCAATCCATTGTAAGCAGATTCGGAGTCCCAAACAAGATCATCACTGATAATAGGACTCAATTCACAAGCTCCGCATTCCAAGGATATTGCAAAGACCTCGGCATACAAGTTTGCTACGCCTCCGTAGCTCACCCAGCCAGCAATGGCCAAGCCGAGAGAGCAAATGCAGAAATCCTTAAAGGACTAAAAACGCGCACCTATGAGCACTTGAAGAAACATGGAGCCAACTGGATCGAAGAGCTTCTGCCTACTTTGTGGGCCAACAGGACATCTCAAAACCGGTCAACTAGAGAAACACCCTTCTTCCTGGTGTACGGAGCTAAAGCAATCCTTCCTCTGGAAATCACCTTGGGTTCACTCCGGGTCCGAACCTTCGATGAAGCCGCGCAGGACCAGCTCCGGCGTGAAGACCTAGACCTCCTTGAGGAGGGAAGGTGCCAAGCAGCTGTTCGGAATGCCCGATATGGTCAAGCTCTACGACGTTATCACCAGCGGCATGTACACAACCGACAGCTCGAGGAATGCGATCTGGTGCTACGGAGAATACTATCCAGAGAAGGGTTAAACAAACTCCCCCCCGGCTGGGAGGGCCCCTTCCGAGTGATCAAAGTATCCCGTCCCGGAAGCGTTCGCTTGGCTACCGAGGATGGGAAACCTCTCCCGAATCCTTGGAACATCGAGCACCTCCGTAAGTTCTACACTTAATACCACGGAGGTGAGTCTTGAGTAACTTGGGGTGTATGTTATAGAGTCATTGTACAAAGTCGGGTAGTTCCTCCGGGAGAGCAGCCAGAACTTTCCCGAAAGGTCCGCAAAGCTCATGCAACACTTGTCACAGTCTCAGGACTAAAAGTGTGGCTAACTACCCTCGGTCAAATGAGAAACCAAACACACTTAGCCTGGTTCCGTACCCTAAGAGTGTACTTGTTTCCCCTGTACCCCGGACCTATAATGAAATACATCTTCATGTGAAATAGACTCCACGTGCATTTATTTTGTACAGGCTCAACATTTTTATTTTTCTCTTTCTTGTCTATAACAAAGACGTGCAATTCTTAAGAAATTTTAGTTTGACCGATTTATATACGATTCGAGTTGTATTGTCAGTTCTTTTGGATTCAAATATCGCTCATGGCCAACTCGCCCGAAAGCCGCCAAGCCAATCTAGGGCCGGAGTGTGCTATTGACTTAGCCTGGTCAAGCACCCTAAGTACGCCACTCTACCTACACCCCGGCAGGCCGAAGTAAGGCGAGTACATGAAAAGTTGAATCTAAGAGAAAAGGCAACGCATCTGGTTGTATTTAAAATCGCGTTCAACTTAAAGTTTTCTTAAGAATCGTAAGCCGCGACGAAATTATAGACAAGGAATGAATTTTACTATTTTTCTTGGCTTAAGTGTGCAGGAAAAATAAAGTCTACGTTGATGGAGAAAAGCCGGAGCTAACTAAGATCCGACTCCCCAAAGGGGGCCAAACGTTGACGCTGAATATAAGATGGTGAAAAGACCCCGTAAATGGAGTCCGCTGCCAACAAACCAAGTGTTGGCAAAGGTCACTGCCGGAGCTACTCAGCTCCGACATCCCGGAGTACTAACTATCGACGCTCTACGTGTTGATAGAGGCTATTGCCGGAGCTACCAAGCTCCAGCGATGGACAATGCCGGAGCTTCTAAGCTCCGACAACCTCAGGGGACCTTCACTATCAAAGACTTCAGACCTAAATGCTACAAGTTCGGAGCAAATGAGTCTTCAACAAAACACAGTATCCTTTTGGTACATGTTCACAATCAAATTGTGTACATCTACCAGTGGGCCAAGTGAAGATAAAGATGTTGAAGACAAAAAGTGAAATTCGCAAAAATTTGGGGATTTCATTCATCTGGAGACAGGAGATTACATCTGGAGACAAGGGATTACAAAATTGAGGAAGAAGAAGAGAAAATACAAGTGAGATCTAAAGAGATGGTCCTAGACCCTATGGAAGAACTCGGCGACTTTCTGGGCGACCTCCGATACACTGGCTCGGGTAGCTTCGCCTTCTCCTTCGACGGGGCCTTCAAGCACCGGGTCCAGAGGAAATTGGGGGTTCCGGCTGGTGTAGCACGTCAGCACATACTCTACGACGTTCTTCGCCAGGGATTGCCCCTCAACCTCCAGTTGGTCCGTGATGACATCGCCCACCTTGGAGAGCTTGCTACCTGCTGCGCTCAACGCCTGCAGCGCAAGGTCCGGCTCCGACTCCGGATCATCCGGGCGCACGGGGCTAAAACCCATCAGCGTCAGCGCATCATTGGCCTTGCCCAGGAACTCCCAAATCTGTAGGGAGTCCGCCGTCCTCAAGCTCTTCATCTCTTCCAGGGATCTCTTGGCCGCCGTCAGTTCGGAATTCTCACGGGTGAGACGCTCAACTTCTTTGGCGTTTTGCTGAATCTTTGCAGCAACCCGCCTCTCAAGTCTTCCGAGCTCCTCCTCCCGGAGGTGGATCTTGTTCCGACGATCGACCAGGTCCTTCTCCCTAGCCTCCACTTTTTTCTCCCGGGCAACAAGGGCACACTCGTATTCGTAGAGTTCCTGCCCCCGCACCCAGGTCTTCTCCTCTTCCTCTTGGCAGCGCTCTTCCAACTTCTTGGTGCGCTCCTCGAGGCCCTTGTCAGCCAGAGCTACATTCTCGGCGAGCTCCTCTTCCCTCCTCAGGACGTCATCCCGCAGCTTCTGGAGTTTCTGCTCTTCGTCCTAGAGCCGTCTCTCCCTCTCTTCAAGTGCCTCTCGGCGCTTGATGAGTGCGGTGTTGATGGCCTCAAGCTGTTCGTGTCGAGCATTGGCCGCGTCGTTGGCAGCTTTGGCCTGATCGTGGATCTCCCGGGATTGAGCATCGAGGGCATGAGTCATGCTCTCCCTGTCATCCGGCAGCTTGCCCCAGTACTCCAGGCGGATCTTCTCCCGCTTGATCCACTCCTTGTCATCCACTAGCCTCGACTGCGCCAGCTTGGTCTCAAAGTGGAATCGATTACGCCACCACCTAAGGTTTGGCGCTCCTCTTCAAAAGCCTTGCTGTCGTGGAAGAAGGCCAGTTGGACTTGACGCAGACTGGAGCAGGCATTGTCGATAGACATCGACAGTGGGATGGGCTCCGGACCTGCTGGGGTCTCCTCCGCTGGTTCCAGCGGGTCTTCACATACAAAAATTGGGTCCCACTCTACGAGAGCGGAACCCTGAGCTTCCAAAGAACTAGGGCCATCCTCCAGGATGGTGTGACACCCGGTTCCGAATATGAACCAAGCGTAACGCATATGTGTGCCCAGGATGTTCAACACACATACACGAGTGATTCACAAATGATAAACAGAATTTAACCATGTCTTAACTAATAAATAAGTACTTTATTACAATAATCCAATAGTTCACGAATGATAAAACTCTAAATAATTGCAGCGGAAAATAAACTAAGCAATACGACTCCAATCCACAGGCAATTGACGGCGGTACGCAACCTAGTACTCCACGTGATCCTCAGGGTACTCCCAATTGTCTCCAGTAGCTGTTTGGGGGGATTGCAAGGGTGAGTACATGTTGTACTCAGCAAGTGTGGAAAGTATGACATGTGGCTTACTCAAATGACGAATGTAATAAATGGCTAAGTGCTGAAAAGTACAGTAAAACATTTGAAAAGCATTATACTATGTCTATGTGAAACAATCCCATCATAACCAGCATATTAACAAAATATAAACCATATCCAATTATTGCCAACATTACCATTATCCATGTCCAATTACCATAACTCAATTTCATAACCACGACCATAATCCATAAACCAACCATAACCATTACCAAACCATAACCATCCATAACCATCCCAAATCCCAATTTCCAACTCTAATCATGTAGGTCATCCAGGCGCTCATAACCGGGAGCACGGCTATCATGATAGTTTTTAACACTCTGCAGAGGTTGTACCACTTTACCCACATGTTTGTGATTTCGTCACCCTTTCGATGACTAAGAAACCTCCATTGTGCCATCTCACACTTCCGTAAGTGTGTGGCCAAGAGATCACAAAATAGCCTTTCAAAAGGGACTACTAGTATGTACGGGCCCACTAAGGTTTCACCGGCAGGCTTGAATCTCTATTCTCCCACCCACGGGCCCCCTCGTGTGCCATGCGGATCCCAGGGCAGTCCTCCTCGACTCCCATTCCCTGCGCCATCCAATGGTCCATTCCATACTAGCAGTGCTCCTAATTATTCAGCTACGCCGCACCCATACTTGGCCTTGTGGTGGCACTGTTGACCTGGCATATTCTCGCATGAACCGGTCCTTAGATCTAAAGCAAGCAAACCACCATAACAACCAACCCATCCACATAACCATGCTTGCTTAGATCACCCATCATATTGACCAGTTAACATTAACCAGAATATCATTGATGCATAATTAAATGTGTAGTGTTGTTTGCCATCCCAATTAACTAAGCGAAGCAAAAAGGTAAAAACCCTTCCCGACTCTCTACCATAAATTCCAGGTGACAAGGGTGATCAAACAAAACTAGTAAACTTCCTATCATATGATTCCCATCAATTTGACACGAGCATGCAAGTTCGCAAACAAAACATTTAATTTAAAATAGGATCAATATGCTTCAAGGACACTTGCCTTGCTCCGGCGGATGGTGTTGCTCAAGCGCTTCGAAGTCTTGGTTCTGGAAATCCTCGTATGCGGCCTCTTGAGCACGTTCCTCTACGCGTGATCATACATACAAGAAAACATATACAATTCAACATAATGCACACAAAATAATCAACATGCAATGACATGCATGCATGCACAGTTTAATAATTAATTTACTACGGTCGTTTATTAATTAGATGCGACTAGTTCATACGTGTTCATATGAGTTTACGGGGGTTTTAGGGTGGATTAATGCTGCTGAAATAAAATTTATGGTGCAACTAAAATCAATTCACGCCTATTAGATTCAATATGATTGCAAAAATTTGCATCGGGAACATGTCCTACTGTAGATCTGACGGCTTGACGGTCGCGGAACAATGCGACGCGTAGACGAAGTGGATGGCGCAGCAGACCTTCGGCGGCACGATGACGGCGGCGCGATGTCGGCGACGATCTCCGGCGAACGATGGTGCCCTCCTCTTTTTCTTCCTCTTATTCCCCTTCTTTTTCCCTTTTTTTCTTCCCTGGGCGCAGCTCTCTGGACTCCTTTTTTTTTCCTGTTCCGGCGGCTGCTGGCGGCTGGGAAAAACTCGAGTCCTTCGGTCATATTTATAGGGGCGTGGGGTTGCCGTGGAATCCGGCTCGGTTGGGAGTCACGCGGGAACCGGGATTCAAGGGAGGCGGTTAGCGCGGGAGGCCGGGCGGGATCGGGAGAATCGGGGGCGGTTACAGCGCGGGAGGGGTCCAGCGGGGCCGAGTCGGGCGGGATCCAGCGGGAGCGCCGGGGCAGGAGGCCGCTGCGGTCGGGCGTCGGGAGGCGGGACCCAGGGCGCGTACGGCGCGGGCTGCGCGCGAGGCGCGCCGGTCGCGCGCGGGAGGCCGGGGAGGCCACGCGGTCCCGGGCGTGGGGCCTTGGGCGCGAGTGCGCTGGGGCGATTCGGCCGGCTGGGCCGCTTGGCCTGGCCGGCGGGTTGCCCATTTTTTTCTTTTTTTCTTTTTTTCCTTTTCTTTTATTATACAATTTATTATATATATACTTTTATATATATATTATTAATATTATATATTTATTATTTATTATTTTTATAGCATATATTATTAATATATTTTTTTCTATTTTTATATATTGTTATATATATTATTTATATATATACTTATATATATTTTTATTATTAATTTTATACTTATTCCTCATTACCAATTTTAGGCTATAACTATTATTTTCTTTTTCTTCTTTTTGCTACACATATTTGTAGATGCATGTTTTATTACTTTTCTTTTATTCTACTAGTGTTTAATGCATGATCATGTATGCAATGCATAATGCGAAAATTTAGGGTGTTACAAACCTACCCCCCTTAAAGTGAATCTCGCCCTCGAGATTCGATAGCGTGGAGAAAAGGTGAGGGAATTCTGCCTTCGGGTCTTCTTCACGTTCCCACGTAGCTTCAGCTTCCGTATGGTGGTTCCATTGCACCTTGCACCAACGGATCCTCTTATTCCTTGTGAATCCAAAACGATGAGGTTGGCGGAGAAGTCTACCCCCTTATTCTAAGGCTTACTTTTGGACATACTATATTTGTCCTCATCCCTCCTCCAGGAGACTTAACCAATAGAGTAGACTTCATGTGAGAGATGGGAAAACTATACTTGGCAACATACTTCGATGCAATGAATGAATGTGATGCTCCAGAATCAAACAACATAGTCACGGGGTTAGAGTTAGCAAGAAACATACCAATGACCACGTCATCCGCTTGTCGAGCATCCACCGTAGAGACATGGTTCACGTTGCCACGAGCAAAATTCTGCTATCCACGGCTCCCTTGTGGCTGTCCTCCATTAGGTCTTGGGTTTTGCCTCGGCGCATTGCTTCTTTGACCAAGGCCTGACTTAGGACATTGATTCGCAAAGTGTCCAGCTTCTCCACAAGTATAGCACCTCTTGACTCCACCAGAATTATTGGGACGAGCTTGGTTTCGAGCATTGGTTCCAGGAAAATCAGCACGAGGTGCATAAGGCATTGCTTGCATGACAGGGCGCTGCTGCACAAACTGAGTTGGGTGTGGTTCATAACCAGGACGCTGAGCAGGAATAGAGGAGCTGTATTGAGGCGCATTGGGTGGCGCAAAGCGAGGGCGCACATTACTTCCTTGTTGCCGTCCTTGATGCGGTGCCTTCCTCTTGATTTCTTGCTCCATCTCACGGATCTTGTTCTCAACCACAATTGCTTTGTCCACAAGTTTCTGAAAATTGGCATAATCGCAGTTGAGTAGTTGCACTTGGATCTCATTGTTCAAGCCTCTCATGAACAAGTATTGCTTCCGGCTGTCCCGACTAACATCCTCAGGCGCATACCTTGAGAGTTTAGTGAATTTATTGAGATATTCACTCACGCTTGATCTTCCTTGCCTTAAATTCTCAAATTCTTGTCTCTTCAAGATCATAACACCTTCCGGCACATAATGAGAACGGAAGTTCTCCTTGAATTCGGCCCAAGTGATTCTCTCTTGGTTCCCATGAGCATTGCAATAAGAATCCCACCAATCTGCGGCTGCTCCAACGAGTTGATGAGAAGCAAATAGGACCTTCTCTCGGTCACTGCATTGGACAATGGCTAGCTTCTTCTCCACGGACTTGAGCCATTCATCAGCATCCATAGGGTCAGCAGCTTGAGCATAGGTTGGCGGCCTAGTCCTCATAAACTCTCCCAATCGGTTATGAGGAGGCGGGGGTGGCGGTGGAGGCATGTAGGGCTGATTGTTGATATTGCAAGCCTGCAGCTGTCCCATGGTCTGTATCATGGTCTGCAAGAGCTGGTTTTGCATAGCCAATAGTTGCTCAATGTTGATAGCTCCATGAGCAGGTCCTTGTCCGTTGTTGTTTTGAGGTACTTCATGGTTCTCCTCCTCACCATTGGCATCCCTCTGGTTGCGAGTCCTCACCATCTGAAGAAGAGCAATAGGTAAGAATTTAGAAACGTCCCCAACTATATGCATCAAGGGATATGAAGTTAACCAACTAGCTATACTAGCCTGGGTGGACATGGCAATGCTAAAGCATCCCAAAATCCTCTATTAAGCACACAAGCAACCAATATATATATCAAACAGCACACCAACAATATCAAATCGATTCCTGAGTGCTCCTATGTGCTCTAAAGTGTCCATTCTATCTAGACTGCGTCCTACGGTCAACCTGTGGCTCTGATACCAATTTGTGATACCCGGTTCCGAATATGAACCAAGCGTAACGCATATGTGTGCCCAGGATGTTCAACACACATACACGAGTGATTCACAAATGATAAACAAAATTTAACCACGTCTTAACTAATAAATAAGTACTTTATTACAATAATCCAATAGTTCACAAATGATAAAACTCTAAATAATTGCAGCAGAAAATAAACTAAGCAATACGACTCCAATCCACAGGCAATTGACAGCGGTACGCAACCTAGTACTCCACGTGATCCTCAGGGTACTCCCAATTGTCTCCAGTAGTTGTTTGGGGGGATTGCAAGGGTGAGTACATGTCGTACTCAGCAAGTGTGGAAAGTATGACATGTGGCTTACTCAAACGACAAATGTAATAAATGGCTAAGTGCTGAAAAGTACAGTAAACCATTTGAAAAGCATTATACTATGTCTATGTGAAACAATCCCATCATAACCAGCATATTAACAAAATATAAACCATATCCAATTATTGCTAACATTACCATTATCCATGTCCAATTACCATAACTCAATTTCATAACCACGACCATAGTCCATAAACCAACCATAACCATTACCAAACCATAACCATCCATAACCATCCCAAATCCCAATTTCCAACTCTAATCATGTAGGTCATCCAGGCGCTCATAACCGGGAGCACGGCTATCATGATAGTTTTTAACACTCTGCAGAGGTTGTACCACTTTACCCACATGTTTGTGATTTCGTCACCCTTTCAATGACTAAGAAACCTCCATTGTGCCATCTCACACTTCCGTAGGTGTGTGGCCAAGAGATCACAAAATAGCCTTTCAAAAGGGACTACTAGTATGTACGGGCCCACTAAGGTTTCACCGGCAGGCTTGAATCTCTATTCTCCCACCCACGGGCCCCCTCGTGTGCCATGCGGATCCCAGGGCAGTCCTCCTCGACTCCCATTCCCCGCGCCATCCAATGGTCCATTCCATACTAGCAGCGCTCCTAATTATTCAGCTACGCCGCACCCATACTTGGCCTTGTGGTGGCACTGTTGACCTGGCATATTCTCGCATGAACCGGTCCTTAGATCTAAAGCAAGCAAACCACCATAACAACCAACCCATCCACATAACCATGCTTGCTTAGATCACCCATCATATTGACCAGTTCACATTAACCAGAATATCATTGATGCATAATTAAATGTGTAGTGTTGTTTGCCATCCCAATTAATTAAGCGAAGCAAAAAGGTAAAAACCCTTCCCGACTCTCTACCATAAATTCCAGGTGACAAGGGTGGTCAAACAAAACTAGTAAACTTCCTATCATAGGATTCCCATCAATTTGACACGAGCATGCAAGTTCGCAAACAAAACATTTAATTTAAAATAGGATCAATATGCTTCAAGGACACTTGCCTTGCTCCGGCAGATGTGGTTGCTCAAGCGCCTCGAAGTCTTGGTTCTGGAAATCCTCGTATGCGGCCTCTTGAGCACGTTCCTCTACGCGTGATCATACATACAAGAAAACATATACAATTCAACATAATGCAAACAAAATAATCAACATGCAATGACATGCATGCATGCACAGTTTAATAATTAATTTACTACGGTCGTTTATTAATTAGATGCGACTAGTTCATACGTGTTCATATGAGTTTACGGGGGTTTTAGGGTGGATTAATGCTGCTGAAATAAAATTTATGGTGCAACTAAAATCAATTCACGCCTATTAGATTCAATATGATCGCAAAAATTCGCATCGGGAACATGTCCTACCGTAGATCTGACGGCTTGACGGTCGCGGAACAATGCGACGCGTAGACGAAGTGGATGGCGCAGCAGACCTTCGGCGGCACGACGACGGCGGCGCGATGTCGGCGACGATCTCCGGCGAACGGTGGTGCCCTCCTCTTTTTCTTCCTCTTCTTCCCCTTCTTTTTCCCTTTTTTTCTTCCCTGGGCGCAGCTCTCTGGACTCCCTTTTTTTTCCTGTTCCGGCGGCTGCTGGCGGCTGGGAAAAACTCGAGTCCTTATGTCGTATTTATAGGGGCGTGGGGTTGCCGTGGAATCCGGCTCGGTTGAGAGTCACGCGGGAACCGGGATTCACGGGAGGCGGTTAGCGCGGGAGGCCGGGCAAGATCGGGAGAATCGGGGGCGGTTACGGCGCGGGAGGGGTCCAGCGGGGCCGAGTCGGGCGGGATCCAGCGGGAGCGTCGGGGCAGGAGGCCGCTGGGGGCGGGCGTCGGGAGGCGGGACCCAGGGCGCGTACGGCGCGGGCTGCGCGCGAGGCGCGCCGGTCGCGCGCGGGAGGCCGGGGAGGCCACGCGGTCCGGGGCGTGGGGCCTCGGGCGCGGGCGCGCTGGGGCGATTCGGCCGGCTGGGCCGCTTGGCCTGGCCGGCGGGTTGCCCATTTTTTTTCTTTTTCTTTTTCTTTTTTTCCTTTTCTTTTATTATACAATTTATTATATATATACTTTTTTATATATATTATTAATATTATATATTATATATTTATTAGTTATTATTTTTATAACATATATTATTAATATATTTTTTCTATTTTTATATATTGTTATATATATATTATTTATATATATACTTATACATATTTTTATTATTAATTTTATACTTATTCCTCATTACAAATTTTAGGCTATAACTATTATTTTCTTTTTCTTCTTTTTGCTACGCATATTTGTAGATGCATGTTTTATTACTTTTCTTTTATTCTACTAGTGTTTAATGCATGATCATGTATGCAATGCATAATGCGAAAATTTAGGGTGTTACAGATGGCCTCAGTCGCCATCGAAGAAGGCCCCGCCGCCAAGTCTTCATTCACCCCCTCAAGCAGGGGGCCAGCGACGTCTTCAGGGTGCTCTCGCTCGGCCGTGGGTACCTCTGACGTCACTGCTTCCGGAGCAGAAGCCGCCTCTGGTTCTAGCCTGGGCACCTCCTCCGATGGGGGCTCAAGCACCGAAGCCTCAGCAACGGCCGGCTCGGGCGCCGGAAGGTCTTCATCTCCAACCGGCTCTATGGCCGGAGCTCCAGCAATAACCGGCTCTGCGGCCGGTGCTTCGTAGATAGCCGGCTTAACTATCGGAACTACCTCGACTTCCGGCTCGCATGCTCAGTTACCTCCGGCTCAAGCGCCGGGGCTTCGACAAGTTCTGGCTCCGAGGCCGGGACTAATACTTCCTCCGGCCCAATAGCCGGAGCTTCCACCACTGCAGCACCAGGACCCGAAGCTTCAACCTCTGAGACAAGTGCCGCTGGCGTGTCTTCACTCCCGTGGTCTGGCGCTACCACGGGAACTTCTGGGGATGAGTCGAGGTCTATGACCACGACAGCCGGCGCCGGAGCTGTCGCAGCCTTAGCCACCACCTGGGGCGGCACCGGGACAGGAGCAGAAGCTCCCACGGCCTCAGACACTGTGGCCGAGGGTGGAGCCTCACTCCCCTTCTTGGGGCCATGCAGATGATGAATGAAGAAAATGAACAAACAGTTGCTACAATTAAAAAGTTAACCAAGGTAAAGACTAAAAATTACCTCGGAAGGCTTCCGCACCAGCTTGCGCGGAACCATTTTCCCAGGCGTTCCGGGCTGGCCATGGTCGGCGTAGGAGCTCCGGAAGGCCCCCCAGAACTTGTCGCAGCCACGGGCGTTTCCCGGGTCGAGGCTCTCCTCGATCGGGAGGAACCCCTGGACCTGGAGGCTCCCACCATCCTAGGTGCCGGAGTCGTGCGCCCGGAGTTAGCACCCCAGGAGGGTTCCACCACGGGGACAGACGCGCTCCGGGAGGATCCCACTGCAGGAACAGTATCGTTCCGGAAGGACCCCACTACGGGGACAGTCGCCACGGCGGCAGAAGATCTTCCCCCTGGGGAGAAGGAACCGAGGCGGGAATAGCGGGCCTGACGGACCTTTCGTCGACATGTCGCAGCTTCCTCTTCTGGCTCTCCGGCTCATCCGCCAGCTCCTTGCCCTTGCCGACGACCTCGACCCTCGGTTGTGGGGCAGGGGCGGAGCCGTCCTCGGGCATCCCGGGGATCGCCACCCGGGTGGTTGATCTCCTCTCAACGACACCAAGGTCGTCAGATGCGGGCATCGTCCGCCGGAGCTCCCTGCCGAACTCCACTTCCACGTTCAGAGGGAGAAAGGCCGACGGCGGAGTCAAGTCATCACCGTCGACGTCGATGCCGTGCTGAAATTTCTTGAGGTGGAACTCTAAGGTCTTCCCCACCATGTTGGACTTCAACCCGGTCTCAACCCAGTCTCAACCCAGTCCTCGTCCATCACGCTGTTGAGGGCCCAGGCGAGCTTCTCCCTCCTCTTCAGCGGCGCCCACCTGTTGGCCAGGAAATTGCAGAATACCGCCTGGGGAGTCAGTCCTCCCTCCACGCATTGGCGGATCCTGGTCAAGGCGGGGTCGAAAGCTTCCGCCAGCACCGGAACCTCACTCCAGATCGTCATGTCGATGCCGGGCAGACCGTCGGGCAGCTCCAACCGCTCATGCTCCTCCACCCTGACGACTATCCAATCTTTCTTCCAGTCATCCCACTTCTCGGAAGGGAACGACCGGAGATACTTGAATGGGTACTTCTTGCGCTTCACGAAGTAGTAGAAGCCAAGATACTCATTGCTCCGGCCGGTGGTGTGGACGGTGAAGAAGGTTCGGAAGAGTTCGATGCAGGGGGGGATGCCCACCCACATCTCACAGAAGTGGACGAAGATAGACACGAGGAGAATGGAGTGAGGGCCAAGGTGGTATAGCTGCAGACCATAGAAGTCTAGCAGCATCAAGAAGAAAGAAGAAAAAGGTGGGATCAACCCCACCATGGCGTACGAAGAAAAGTACACCATCTCGCCAGCGCGCTCCTTCTCGAAGGGGAGCTCTCCGCCGGCACGGACCAAGCGGTTGAAGAAGTCCGAGGACCACCCCATGAGGGCCCGAACCTTCTTCAAATCGTTGTCAGTCTTCAAGCGACTCTCGCGCAGACCCAACTCCATCGCGGCACAGCTAGGCAAGAGAAGAAGAGTGAAGTACGAGTCAGGAGTTTGAGCGCAAGATCAGATGAGAGGCGTAAAGAACTCCCGACGGTGCGCGCTTTCCTTCTTAAGTAAGCCCTCGCAACGCTTGGATGGAAACCGCAGGGAAGTTGAAGATATCACTCAAGAATTCAACCCAGCCGATGACAAGAGGGCCCGGGACCACCCCGACGATCAAGTCGAGGCTCTTACCCAGGCGAACGGTTGTCATCACGAGGCGGGAAACCCAAAGGCGGTGGCCTGACAGGGTGCGCGGAACCGATACGGTTTTCGTATCGGGAACCGGCGACCTTCAATTGTGTGAGATCCGCACGTCAAAGATCTCATCTGCCGCCTGAGGTGCGCCACGCGGCGGGATCTAACTGTAAATCCCTGCCAATGGCACCTCCGAAGACCCTTGAAGACCCAGTTCAAGAGTCGCAAGGATGGACCCACATCCAACGGAATAACTTCACCCCAGTGATCTTCCTCGGAGGTAGGTCCAGGGGGCCACTGTCGGTACCCTAAAAACCGCACACCCCTTGAGGTTACAAAGATTTCAAAGGAAAGCCATCTACTTGGGTTGAAGACCCTCGGAGGCCCACTTGTCAGACATGACCAGACCTGCTTCTCCAACATGGTTAATCCCTGGGTCGCCACGTGTACTGCCAAACCGGAGCTACCGCCCACAAGGGGGAAGCTCCGGGCCAGGTACCGAAACGGCACCTCCGGACTTAACCCCGGACCGAGAGAAGCTCCGGAGTTGACACGTGACTGGTAGCCCCGGAGCTACCTGCTTCCCACAGCAAGCTCCAGAGCCACCACGTGTCCAATCGTCGGACCTGCCAGCCTCTAACCTCCGGAAGACCTTGCAACGGCTCCGGATCTTCAAAGAAGAGCCAAGGACTTCAAGACCCGATTAAGTGTCATTAATGCCATATTAATGACACTTAAACGGATGATCTTAACACCAGTAACGGCACTGTCAGAGCCCGTTACAGGATCATTAACAGCAATTAATCGTGTATCAATACTAGTAACCGCCGGGGCCACATGTCGGGCCAGGCTAGCTTGTAACGGCCTGTCTTTGTACTATAAAAGGACAGGCCGACGATACACTCAGGGACATTCACAGACGAACTCACACACCCGATACACTCGTGACAAGCTAATACAACACCAACACACCCGTGGAGTAGGGTATTACGCTCAGGCGGCCAGAACCACGTAAACTCTTGTGTCTCCTGTGTCAAACTCCTATTCACCTTCTTGAATCTCCGCTCGCCCACACCGAACTTCAAACTCTCCAATAACTTTAGCAGTGTAGGGAGATCTGCCGGCTCCAACAGTCGACAATACCCTTCTTTTTCTTCGTATCTTTTGCAGAGGAGTGCTTCGTTCTTGTTTTCTTTTCATCCCGGGAAGTAGGACCTGAAAGGTTAGGGCAATCTGAACGAAAACGTCCTGTCTTACCACATTCGAAGCATCGTTGAGGTTCGGAGCTTCCTCTCCTTCTAGTTCTCACATTTTGCAATGCTTTTGAGAACCTTGTAGAGAGAAGTGCTAGCTCCTCCTCTGGAAACTCCTCAATATGTTCAAGGGTTAGAGAGGACAACAAAGCAAGTGTACTACAAGATGAAGATTGGCCGGAGCTAGGCATATCACATTGAGAAACAAAAGCAATAGACTTGTTGGGGTTCTTACGTGATATTATATCAATTTCATGAGTTTTTAGCTTGGAATATAGCACATCTAAAGTAAGTGTACTCATGACTGTAGATTCATGAATAGATGTAACTTTCATCTCCCAAATTGACATGTCTAATGCACTTAACAATTTCCTAGCATTTTCAGCATCTTAAAAATTAACATTGACGCTACGCAAGTTGCTGAGAATTTTATTAAAGCGAGCAAAGAGATCATCAATTGACTCACCGGGTTGCATCTCGAAGCGCATGTATTCTTTCTTGAACATGTCTTGCCTTACCTCTTTGATCGTGTTGGATCCTTCTTGGTAGTCACAAAGTGCTTTCCACACATCGTATGCAGATCGGAGGTGTGCAACACGGTCGAAGTCGCTTTGTGTTAATCCTTGTATGATCAAGTTCCGAGCCTTGTTGTTGTTGTCGACATCTCTCAGATTTGTAGCTGTAACTTGATCGTTTGATGGCACTTCGTAAGGCTTGTATACATTCTCCCATATTACAAAGCCTTGTGCCTCGATGAAAGCCTCCATGCATGCCTTCCAAACCTGAAAATCAATACCAGCAAACACACACGGTTTGGCGGAGTACTTTTCCATGATGATTAGTCAAAAACACGCGCAAATCACAAATATTAGAGCACCGTGGCTCTGATACCAATTGTAGGATCGAAGAGCACGTGAAAATCTACCAGAGGGGGGGTCAATGGTAGATTTAAAAATCTTACGCAGCAGAAACAATTAAACCCCAAACCCTTTCGGCAGAAAAACGGTCTGTTAAAGAAATCGTATGTGAGACTAATCTAAACGTGTTTCACCGTGACAAAAGTGATATATATCAGAGAGAATCAAGTCAAAAAGAAAACACAAAAAGAATCACTCAAATCCATCGAGAAAAACTCAAGTTATGATCGAAAGATCAAACAATGGTCAATCTGCCCTACCCGAGAAAAAAACAGTTCTGTAACTCTGCAAAGAAACTCGTGTAGATCATAGACCTCAAATCCAATGACCGTGAAATTTTGACATATGATAGAAAATCAAGTTTTGAAGACAACTAAAAAAGAATCACGTCAATTGGATCTGTAAAACTCGAGTTATGATAAAACCACCGACGAAAGGTAGTGCTGTCCAGAAACTCGACTTGTAAAACTTGTCTGGAACAAGTCGGACGAACAAGGCACAAAAGTTCCTTCAAAATACGAATTTTATTCAATAGATCACAAGAGGAACAGCCCCAAAGTCGTGCACCACGAGCTCTGGGCTCCCTTGCTTATATAACCAGGCCTTAGGCCAACCCAATACCAACTAGGACTCCAATCCTACTCAGATCACGAATCGTAACTTTCCATAACTGCTCAAGATTCTTCTATACGCAGATAGAAGCAATCTTAAGACTTACAAACACCTTAGGAACGTATACCACATTCCTAAACAATTCAAATTCGTGACCCACACGAAATTCTATCATAACCAACTCAAATCTTTCCATATTTGAGTCAAACCCGACTCAGCCGCAGCCTGAGTCCATAACCTAGTCGGTTGGACCTTTCCGACCAATTCTTTATGTCCACATCTCTTCATCACGCCTCGTAACCATGAAGCCACGTCCATGCACTCCTTGCACACGTGCAAACATCTTCCAATGACGTCCACGATACCTTCATATGCATTGTTCTTGATTCAATCATGCTGCACAACCTCTTGATCAGCTCAACCACAATTCCTCCTGAATTTGGTTGTTGGAACCTCATCTCCTCCCTGAGACTAGTCCAATGGATCCCGTCACCAGCTATGTATTGAACTCAAGCAACACCTGCACATGAATAAACAACCAATCCATACGAGCCCAAGTCCTCTACTTGACTCAAGTTAGTTCCGAACACAACACCTTACGTGAGAACCTCACATAAGCATGTTGCAAAGCATAGCAAAACGATATCAGCCATATCAACCAAAACGCACCAAAAACTTAGAAAATGAATACTAAGCAATCTTTCCAAGAATGTAAAGCAAGTACAAAACATTGCAAATGAAAAGCAGAAGCACTTCGGTCAAGTTCCGGACCTTGCCAGAGCAACCCGGACCTATCGTCGGACCTTGCTGTAACTCGGAGCTAGAGTCGGACCTTGATAAAAAGGTGTTTTAGTGATACTCAAAACTTTTATCATCAAAGCCAAGTGTATTCACTACAAGCCAATATATTCAGCACACATAGGTCTTACACTAGAGCATGATATGATAGGTTAAAAACATTCTTACTTGAAAAGGGGTTTACCATGGGCAAGGTTGATAAAACTCTTTTTGTGCTTAAGCATGGCAATGACTCACTATTCGTTCAAGTGTATGTGGATGATATTATCTTTGGTTGTGATTCTCATGATCTTGTGTCCAAGTTTTCAGCTATGATGAGTTCAAAATTTGAAATGAGTATAATGGGAGAACTCACGTACTTTTTGGGGCTGCAAATCAAGCAAACCAATGATGGTACCTTTGTGCATCAAACAAAGTATACAAAAGACCTCCTAAGGCGCTTCAACATGGACAAAAGCAAGCCTCTTCGAGCACCAATGGGAACAACAACAATACTTGAACTTGATGAAGATGGTGAACCCATGGATTAAAAAGAATATAGAAGCATGATCGGATCAATTTTGTACCTCACGGCATCAAGACCGGACATACAATTCAGCGTATGTCTTTGTGCACGGTTTCAAGCCTCCCCACGTGCTTCACATTGTCAAGCCGTCAAAAGGATTCTCATGTATTATATGGAAATCAAGAATTTGGCATTTTCTTCCTTCTTCCTCAACTGTCACTTTGAAAGCTTTTTCCGATGCTGATTTTGGAGGTTGTAGGATTGATAGAAAAAGTACTTCCGGTGCTTGTCATTTTCTTGGTAATTCACTTATTGCTTGGTCCTCTAGAAAACAAAATTTAGTTGCACAATCCACAGCCAAATCTGAATATGTAGCTGCTGCTAGTGCTTGCTCACAAATTCTTTGGATTGTTCAAACACTTAAGAACTATGGGGTTGATCTAGATAGTGTTCCACTGTTTTCTGATAACACTAGTGCCATTTGCATTGCTAAAATCCCTGTGCAACATTCTAGAACTAAGCACATTGATATTAGGTATCACTTTCTACGTGATAATGTTAAAAAAGGAAACATTGTGCTTCACCATGTAGATATCGAACAACAATTGACTGACATTTTTACAAAACCTTTGGATTTCACTCGTTTTTGTTACATCTGTAGTGAAATAGGGGTTATGCATCCTCATGGTTTAAATTGAGGGGGAGTTTTGAAATTTTAGAAGTCTATGTGAGAATCTGAACTTAAAATAATATGAGCATAGTATTTCATACAAGTATGACTTTGTGATTCCTTTTACATGCTGCAAGTTCTTACTACATTACTCGTGTTATACATTTTGTAGTTTTTTCCATGTCTAGTAATTGGAATAATTACTTACCTAAATCTGGTCATGGTCGAACTTTCTTGCTGTTTTGAACTTGGTGCATGCTCACAAGTGCTTTTAATCATAAAGAATTAATCAAGCAATCAACTCACATGTTGAGTTTTTGTGAACAAATATAAGTTGAGAAAAGATCAAGAGAATATGCATGCATCACACTTCTTCTTTTGAGATGGCTTATCATTGCACTTAGATATGAACTTGGAAGAAGTTGTGTATGACTAAAACCATGTCCTTAAGCTTCTGATTGTCAAATGACATAGGCTTGGCTTGGTTGGTTAGAATAAGGCAGATGCGCATATAATCTCTTGGAAATATCATATGATCTAAATTTGTGCTTTGAAAAATAATAAAATGCAGCAACAAGTGTCATGCTTTCAGGTTTTGAAATAGTTAAGTTTGTGAGATCATGACCTGCTAAAATTGAAAATTACACTTGATGTCTAGCATGGCTTACACTACTTTATGTATCTTATTGATGTGATAGTGTAAGTTACTTGATAGTATGACTTGGATGAGCTTTGTTTGTATGTATAAGTTATAATATGCTCATAACATTTTGAAAATTCTCTTTTGTACCTTGCTAAATACATTGTCAAAGGGGGAGAGACAATATGTGAATTTAAAAAAAATAAGTATGCAAGGGGGAGAAATTGATTACACATCACATATTCACAATTATTTTGGCATGATTCTTCTCAGGGTGAGAATTTGTTTTTCTTCTCATTTATTTCTGTTTTACAAAGGGGGAGAAATTGATTTCAAAACTTTTAATGTGAATAAGCCAATGTTCAGATTTAAATGGTGTTGCCAATGCATTCATCAAGGGGGACTGGGACCTATGTGTGCTGAATACATTGGTTTTGACAATAAAAATCTTGAATGCTGCCATAACATCTTTTTAGCAAGGTACGACTCTAGCTCTTAGCTTCTGCAAGGTCCGACAATAAGTCCGACTTTCCTTGTCTAGATCCGACATGTTTTTGGGTAGCTCCGGTGAGCTTTGTCTTTAGCTCCAGCATGTCTTTGATAGCTCAGGCATGCCTTTGTTAAGCTCCGATATGTTTTTCTAGGTCCGACTTATGTTGGTTAGCCCCGACATGTTTTTCTAGCTCCGACATGTTTTTCTAGCTCCGACTTTTGAGATGACTAGTTCCGACTAGTTTTGGTTAGCTCCGGCGCCAGGTCCGACTAGCTTTGGTAAGCTCCGGCGCTAGGTTGTACTAGCTTTGGTAAGCTCCGGCTCAAGCTCTGGTTGGCTATGGCATGGTCCGATGCTTGATTGCAGTGTTTATGCTTTTAACTTGTAATGTTTCGAACTTTCTTTAAACTTATGGAAAGGTTGCTTAGTATTCTTTTGCTAAGTTTTTGGTGCGTTATGGTTGATATGGCTGATATCGTTTTGATATGCTTTGCAACATGCTTATGTGAGGTGCTCACAAAAGGTGTTGTGTTTGGAACTGACTTGAGTCAAGTCGCGGACTTAGGCTCGTACGAATTGGTTGTTTGTTCATGTGCAAGTGTTGCTTGAGTTCAAGTCATGGCTGGTGATAGGATCCTTTGGACTAGTCTCAGGGAGGAGATGAGGTTCCAACAACCAAATTCAGGAGGAGTTGTGGTTGAGCGGGTCAGGATATCGCGGAGGATGATTGAATCAAGGGCAGTGCATATGAAGGTTACTGGACATCGAAGGAAGGTCTTCGCACGTATGCATGCGGTGCATGACGTGGCAACATGGCTCCGAATATGGGATATGGAAGGAAAGATCGTATCGGTTGATGACTTTGGCTGCGGCGGAGTCGGTTATGGCTCGGTATGGAAAGTATCGAGTTGGTTATCTTAGGATTTCATGTGGGTCACGGATTTGAGTTGTTTTAGGAATGTGGTATATGTTCCTAAGGTGTTTGGAAGTCTTAAGATTGCTTCTATCTGCGTATAGAAGAGTCCTAAGCAGTTATGGAAAGTTCTAATTCGTGATCAGAGTAGGATTAGAATCCTAGTTGAGATCGGGATGGCCTAAGGGCCGGTTATATAAGCAAGGAAGGCCAAAGCTCGTGGTGCACGACTTTGGGGGCTGTTCCTATTATGTTCTATTGAATAAAATTGGTAGTTTGGAGGAACTTTTGTGCCTTGTTCGTCTGACTTGTTCCAGACCAGTTTTACTCGTCGAGTTTCTAGACAGCACTACCTTTCATCGGTGGTTTTATCATAACTCGAGTTTTACAGATCAAGTTGACATGATTATTTTTGGGTTGTCTTCACAACTTGATTATCTATCATCTATCAAAATTTCACGGTCATTGGATTTTGGTTTTTGATCTACACGAGTTTCTTTGCAGCGTTCGACAACTGTTTTTCTCGGGTAGGACATATTGACCTTTGTTCGATCTTTAGATCATAACTTGAGTTTCTCTAAAAAAATTTGAGTGATTATTCTTGTTTTTTCTTTGAGAATTGATTCTCTCTGATATATCACTTTTGTCACAGTGAAACACATTTAGATTAGTCTCACACATGATTTCTTTAATAGATCATTTTTTGCCGAAGGGGTTGGGATTTAATTATTTCCGCTGCGTAAGATTTTTTAAATCTACCATTCACCCCCCTCTGGTAGCTTTTCACGTACTCTTTGATTTTACAACTTGACACCGTCCTCTTCCCACTCCTCATTATCTTCTAATGCCAACTCATGTGAAGAACAAAATGCACTCGATTTTCTAAGATTTTCCTTCAGATTATCCAAATATTTTGACACTTCTTTAGAAGGTCTCTTATGTTTGTATGAGCTAACTTTCTTAGGCACTGATGACTAAGGTGTAGTCATTGGAAGTTGAACACTGACTTGTTATTAAACCTGCTGTTCAACTGATTGCTCTTTACTACCAGTAGCTTGCTCCAGTACTACTTAAAGCTGTCGCTCAACTGGTTGCTCTTTACTAACAACAGCTTGATGTGGTACTGCTTTCAAGCTGTTGTTCAACTAGTTACTCTTGGTTATATTTACTAGCAGGTTACTATCATCCTAGCTGAGACATAGCGGGAGTGGATCTTCTTGGACTAGGAGTGGGACCTTCTTGGACTTTCGCCTTAGAAGATGGTGTTGCAGTATTTTGAGATGCGACAGGGATAAAAATCAGCTCATCATCCAACACGATATCGCATCGGTGCTAAAGGATTAATAGGTTGACAACCTACCCCAGAGTGGTGATCCCCTCATGTGTGACGTGGTCTATTTCATAATCTTCATAATTATTATCAATGATCTGAAGAACTTGCACCACAGCATATACAACGGAAGTGAATTGCCGTTGAAGTCACGATCAGGCTTTGCCATAGCTGTGGCAACATATTTGGTTTTGTTCCCTACTCTGCCGATTGGGACAAGAAGACGACAAGATTTGTCCTTAACAATATCATCGACAACGAACTTATGGGTTGACCTTGAGCCTGGCACAGAACCTACGCTGCTAGGGCAGACAGTTGGAGATACCAAATGCTCCTTTGGCACTGGGAACCATCGCTAAACTCGGTGCCACTAATTGTTCCGATTGTCTAAGTTCTTCCATTATTTCTTGCATATTTTCCTTACCTTTTGAGCAATCGTTTCATAAAGTGTTTTCTTGTACATCTCACGTCTTCTATATGTCTCTTTATCTTTCGAGAAACCATCTAGCGAGGACATCTGAGAAGAGATTGCTCGAACCCGTTTCCTTTGTTCAGGGTTCCTAGGATAGCGGTAAGTTGGTCATTCTCCCTCTTCGGCTTGAAGAGACCCTTCTGTTGTTTTTCAATTACTTCTTTCATTTTTTGCTCTAGTTCGTTCACAAAGTCGAGATTTTGAAGTTTGCCCTCGCTGGTCAAACTTGACCGAGCAAAGACCCACCGCTGAGTTCTCTCATCGCAACCTTCTAAAGGATGAGGATTGCCCTTACTGGTAATTCCCTCTAATATCTTATTCCATTTTTGAACTTTGGGGACATATCCGGCAGACCCCAAGCGATAATGGTATTTGTTCTTTTTTAGCAAGCTCTGACCTAGTTGCACTTAGGGCTTTAGCATCATGTCGAGTCTTTTGATGAACAAATTCTTGCCATTGAGCTTGTGTGATTTTTCCCATCTTCCTTGAGCAAGAGACCTTATTGGCCTTAACATAAGCATTCATTTCACTCTTCCAACCATGAAACTTCTTGTCGCAAGAGACCAATGTTGCTTTCTTTACAACTTCTTCCGTGCCTTTTGGGAACTTGAATTGTTTCTTTATCCTCTCACACAACTCATTCTTGTTCTCCTCAGGTAATTTTCTCCAATTCTCAGTTGTGATCGGCACAAGCTCTCTAACAAGATACCGCATGCATTTCAGTACTTTGTAAATGAATCTAGTGGTTTTTGGGGAAGCCCACCTGGACCGACCCTTGTTATGTACATGATGCAGTTCAATGGACCCTTATTAGAACCTCATTGCCCTCATTTTCGCTTGAGTGAACCTAAGGATTCATCCACTGGAGAACTTTCTGCGGTTTTAGGAGCCGAAGTCACCTTGTTGTCCTCACAATAAAGCTAGGTAGAAAAGAATTATAATACTTCATATACTTGACAACCAACATTAACTTAAACTGCTGGAGTTAAGATTCTTGATCCATACCTTGTCGGCGGGATCATACTCCAGGTCGAGATCCTTTAAAGTCTTTCTAATTTTTATATTTAGAAAAGGATCTGATGGACTGTGAAAGGAGACTGAACTGCTAGAGCCACTAAACTTCATATTGCCTTCTTCATTGTTACTACCAATAACAGTCTTCTTAGGGCTTTCCATGCTCGAACAATAAGACAGAAAATATGTCTCACTTCAATGAAAGCTACAAAAATAAATGCTCTCAAAAGTTTAAACTTCATTTTGAATGGCATATTCAAAAGTTTCAACCTACATGAACTCTACATGAAGTGTTGCATGAATGGCATATCAACTCTACATGAAGTGTTGCATGAAAGAAAAAGATGGAAGCATTCTAGGGTTTGATAAGGCATTCTAGGGTTTATGGCGACTGACCAAGTTCAATTCTTTGGTTTGAGGCGACTAACCAAGGCATTAGCTAGGCATGTGTATTACTTGTATCAAAGGCCGATAAGAAAATCTAGGGTGCTGCGGTGGCGAGGACATGACTCGACCGGGCTAGGTATTGGTTTTGCAAATGTAGAATGGGCACAAGTATTGGTATTCTAACAAACATGGGAAAATTTAAGATTTATATTTTTCAAAAAATAATCTTGACTACAAGTTCTTAAGTGTGACCTAATGCATAAGTGTGACCTAATGCAATTTCAAATCACACATAATAGTACATAGAACCATCAGCAAGTAATTCAAATCATAAGTGTGACCTGATGCAATTTGTAATGAGATTGGCAAAAACTAGCAAGTAAATCGAGATACAATCTAAAATCAAAGTCCCCCGAACGGACACAAGTCACGGGGTGCGGCAGCGAGGGCGAGGAGGGAGGTGGCACGGGGACAGAGGAGGGAAGTAAGTGGCAATGTACCTGACGATAAGGTCGAAGCTCGGCGGCGCGACAAAACTCGGCGTACCTGGAAGGTAGGGAAGGAAGTGACGAGGGCGAAGCTCAGCGACGAGATTGAAGCTCGGCGATGACAGCGAAGCTTGGCGACGAGGGCGGTGAAGCTCGGCGGCGAGGGCGGTGAAGACTTGGCGGCAAACGAAATTTTGGCATCCTGGCTACGTTTAAGTGATTTCGCCCGTGTTAAGTTTTTCCAAGGAAGCTGAGCGCTATATATAGATGCCTAACTTCTCTATAAATTTATTTTAAAGAAGACCTTTAGGGAATATCATGGTTATGCTTACCTCAACAAATGTTATACCCTCCAATATACCTTGTTTGATGCAAGCATAACCTTAGCATCACTTTTCATATTGTTGAAGACTGCAATCATAGCTTCACGCTGTCTAACCTGGACATTGTCACTCATATGCAGGATCTCTTTGTCTTAAGTCCAATTCAGATTTCATTAGCTTTAGCACACCCTTCCCTTATAACTGCCATTAACATGTCTGAAAAGAAGGCTTGACTTATTGATAAATCTATGCTTCAAAGATTAAGGCCAAATCCTTTTGAAAGTGTAAAAATAAGATTTATGATTGAAGTTGTTTGCTTTATCGCTTGTGTGAAGCACTAAGAGAGAAGGTACTACTTTTTAGTTAATATATTCAGTCATTAAAACTGATAAAAGAGCATCTTCCTAGGTTTTTCAAATGGACAGAAGTGAAATAAATCCTTTAAATAGATGGAAAAATCCTTCCAAAGTATCGCCAGACTTAAATTGAGGCTTTGAACAATCCAAATGATGATTCATGGGTGTTACTTGCATCTACCAGAGCTTACTATGAAGGGATTAGCTTCACAGGAGCTTATCAGTATCACAGACGGTTCTTAATTAATAAGCAGTCTGTGAAAACAATAACTTTGCCCAGGCGGTTCTTAAAAAAAACCGCTTGTGATGTTTGAACTAGTACCTGTGGCTATTAAACATTGGCCGTCCGTAGAAATTATGTACTTACTCAGACAGTGGTTGATTAAAAACCGCCTGTGAAATTTGTTACAGACATGCGGTTCTTAATTAATAGCCGTCTGAGAAAATAATATATTTACCCATACGGTTGTTTTTTAAAATCCGCCTATGATGTTCAGTCATCACAAACGGTTATTCTATCATTCGTCATCACAGTCGCATTTTTTATCGATCGCCTGTATTTCAAAAATCGAGACACCTGTGAAAATGCTTTTTTAGTAGTATCTAGAACTAATGTGAAAATGCAGCCATAACCTCTTCTGAAGAAAAGGTCAGAACCTTTTGTTTCCATCATCTAAACAAAAGGCTCCAGGCGGACATCGGCTGATTTCTTGGAGCAGTCATACAAGGTAGCGGTGAATTATAGATATTGCTGTTAGCAAGAAGGAAACGGCTCCTCCTAGCTCGGAGCCTCGGAATGGCGGTGGTACCGGTAGCAGACATGACGGTGACTGTTGTGAGTTGTGACAGCGAGAACCACGAGCTGAAGGATGGGGAGCTTCGCCATGGCGAAGATGTAACAATGGAGGTGCCTAGTTCTTTCGGTCAGCACACACCTCTTTCCTTTTAATGTATAGTGACTTTGAGCTGTGCGTTTGTGGTGTCAGAATGTCTGAGCCATGGACCATACATAAATGAAATAGATAAAATTAAAAAGAAAAATTAAGTCAGCGACTTCCATGACGTAGCTCTCTACCGGTTGACTTGATGCTAATGGATTCCGAAGCAAGGCGGGCTTGAGTGCCGGCTCACCAGCAGTGGACTTCAAAGCAAGACCGGGCTTATTAAGTGACTTTGGTCAAATAACTGCACGGGTTCTCACATGGAAAACTAATCACGGCGACATCAGTTTCCGTGCATGCTGAAAATACGTATGTCAATAGAAGAACGTAACCGACTGCACACGTGTAGTGAATAGTATGATGGATTCCATAAATCCGACGGCCGAAAACTATAGTCATTAAGGCCCCTACCGTCGATAATAAGTTATTAACAACGGTAACAACTTATTTACGATAGTTTCTGGCCGTCTTAGATTATTTGTCTTCTATAAGGTTATTAATGACGACAGCCGTCATTAATAAAATAATTGATGACAACCAGATTAGCCCGTTGTCAATTAACCCACCATGCCACGTGGTAGCAAGAGGGGCTAATTGGCAATGGCCAGACGTAGGCCGTCATTAACTAAGTTGGCTTTATAGATGACAGTGGCAGCCACCGTCGTCTTTTATTATGGCTTATTGATGACAGTGCGAGTGGTCGTCTTTTATTATGGCTAATTAACAATGGCTAAGTACCAGAAACCGTCGTTAATAAGGAAGATAAATGTTTAAAAACATAAAATGTTGTCTTGGCTTCCAGGCCAGTCCTAGCTCGATGGCGAGCTCACATAGGCACTG
Organism: Tuctoria greenei; assembly: GCA_036927565.1. Taxonomy (NCBI): domain Eukaryota; kingdom Viridiplantae; phylum Streptophyta; class Magnoliopsida; order Poales; family Poaceae; genus Tuctoria; species Tuctoria greenei. Next base: position 97,040,289 of record JAYESD010000001.1, read on the forward strand.
CAATATATATATATATATATATATATATATATATATATATATATATATATATATATATATATATATATATATATATATATATATATATCACAACAATCATTCCAAAACACACACGCTATCCGCACTACCTCCAGAGCCTGGGAAGTCGTCCTCGAGCCGTCGTCTAAGCGGCAGAAGCTGTGGCGATAGAGTTTGAGCTTCCGTCGCCGATCCTCGTGATGTGCAAGTATAGTTGGACAAGTTATAAGTTTAAAATGCATATTTGACTAAATTTTCTTATTACAAGCTAGAATTGAGCAAGTTAACTAGGTTTGACTATGTTTAAGTATGTTTGATCATATTTTACTAAGTTTGAGCAAGTTCAATTAGTTTTGTCTTTGTTTGAGAAAGTTCAACTAGTTTTAGCCATGTTTGAGTAAGTTTAATTATATTTTACTAAGTTTGAGCAAGTTTAACTAGTTTTGGCTATGTTTGAGTTAGTTTTCTTAAAATTTACTAAATTTGAGCAAGTTTAACTTGTTTTGTCTATTTTGAATAATTTTTTACCTGTGCTCCTGTTGTCGGCACGTGCAGCAGCTCGATTGGTGGCGGCTCCCTGAGGAACGACCGACTGCAGTCATGCTGCTGCGGCTACAGCCTGCAAATATAAATCAAAGCATGATCATATACATATCATTTAGAAATTAGAAATGTTAAGTACAACGATCAGAACTTACCAGAATGGCAACTTGCAACTGTAGCATATACGAGTTATGATATTCGTCCCTAGCCTTGAGGGCCGCTGCTTGCCTCTCGTTCGCCTGTCCAGCACTTTCTACGTCCTCTCGAGCTCCTCGCAGACACTCTGGGCTCCAGGTCTCGGCTGGTATGGCAGCTAGACCCAACCTGCTGCGACGAAGAGGCTCTCGAGGAAGGTCATACTTTCCTTGAGCCGACCACTCCGTCAAAGATCGCTAACCTACACAACGAAGCAAGATTATTAAATTTTCATATCTTAAAGTATGTGATAGTAAATAAAAAAACTCACCGCCCATGAGACTTCCCGCCACCGCTTGCATATGCAACTTGGGGGATGATTGGCGGCTTTGCCAATCGTACTCTTGGTCTCGAAGCCTCCGTGCCTCCTGCCCGTACCTTGTTCAGAAATACAGAAAAATAACGCCATCAAAACTATTCATGAGAATTTAAATAAGTTAACAAAATAACTCATCAACGTCTCCGACGCAGCCTTAGAACACATCTGGTCAGGCTGCGACGAGTCACTTCCCAAGTGACCCCGCTTCCACACCTGGATAGGTGTCGGCTCCAGACCGGTCTTGCTCTTCTATCGATACATGTTAGCACAATTAAGATTATAAAATTACATAAATAGAATTAAAGTCACACGTACCATCCATTTAGCAAGACGTAAGTAGCCGTCCGCACCAAACTGGTGTTTCCCGCCTGTCCCTCTACTCTCTCAACGGGTGATAGACACGCCCAGGAAGCCCTCACTCGCCCACAGGGCACAAAGGGCACAGTACACGTTCAGACGGCCGCCAAGCCATGCTACGCTGACCTGCACACATTTATTATTGGATAAAAACATTGTTAGCAGAATTGGATAATCAAGCAAAGTAAAACAAGAACCTTACCTCTGCGTACTACGCCTCCGTCAAGTACTTTTTGCCACATCCTTGAAGTGCCCCGGCTCACCCTCGTCCAGATGCATCTTGAAGTACGCTCGCGTAGCTTGAATGCAAGCGTTGGATAGTGACTGCGTCACAAGCTTCCTAGCATTATCATGGAAGACGACCCTGGCGTGATCCACCTGCTAGGACTCATCCTCCAAACGGTACTGTTCCTAGAAGAAGAAATATACAAGTAAATGTATTTAACATATAATAGGTTTGTATTACACAAATATTCTTCGTACTTATCATTTTGTTGTGCCACACAACCTCCTGGTGGCTGCCGTGAGTAAGGTCCTGAGCCTTAATCATCCCAAGACGTAGCAGGGACTCCGTTCACTACACAGGGGTAGTGCAAATGGACCAGATGGCCCAGGACACCGTTCACTTGCTGGTGGTGTCCCCGACCCGTGAAAGAGTCATCGTACTAAGACCTAATAGATTATTCTCAATTAGTACATATATAAGTCTAAAACAATCTACATTAGGATGAAATCGGTACCCATTGATGTCGTATCAAACCATAGCTTCTAACTTTAATGGATCCATAGGACAGTTGTTGCAAATCTTCATGGACATCGTCTTGTTTTTTGCACCGTCGAACATATGAAGTTAAAAGACTATTTGGTGCAATACACATAAGTCCAAAGAGAAACAAGGCAAGAAAATGTTACATTGTCTATAAAGAAGGATTGGAAGGTGGGCCCTCCATTTACTCCATAATGCTGCATCGATTATATTTGCGTGCTTGTAGGTTGATGCTTATATTTCCTGAAAGTGCATCCATGTAATCCCCATTAGTTTTGATAATTGATGACAACAATTAAGGGACTAATGAGCATTGTGAGCGTAAGCATAGGTGATCGAAAGTGAAATGGAAATAGAAACTCTCAAAAAGGAAAAAGAGTGAAAAAGGCATCGAAAAACTCGAAAAGCAGAAATTAGGGTTGTAGAATCGAAGATCCTGTGAAAAGCTACCAGGGGGGTGAATTGCAGATTAAGACATTTTCAGTGGAAGCAACAAAAACCCCTTGGTAGAAATTAAAACTGTTAAGAAACCATGTGTGCAACTGATCTAACCGTGTTCAAATGTGACAAAAGTAGTATATATTATAGAGCATCAAGTCATGAAGACACTACAACAAGAATGACGAAAAACCGTTGAGAAAAACTCAAGTTATGATCGATAAAAGGTCGATCTCTTCTACCCGAGTAAAACAGATCTGCAACATTGCAAAGAAACTTGTGTACATCAGAAACTGTAAATCCAACGACCGTGAAATTTTTACAGATGATAGATAATCATGTTTTGAATAGAACCCAAAATAATTACATCAATTTAATCTGTAAAACTCGAGTTATGATAAAAACACCGAAGCAACGTAATGCTGCACAGAAACTCGACGAGAAAATCTTGTCTGAAACAAATTGGATGAACAAGGCACAAAAGCTCCACTAAACTACAAATTTTATTGATCAAAACAAAAGAGGAACATCCCAAAGTCGTATCACCAAGAGCTCTGGCCTCCCTTGCTTATATAACTAATCCTAAGGTTAACTCAATCCTTACTAGGACTCTAATCATACTTAGTTTCAACCGAAACTTTCCATAACGGCTCAAGACTCTTCTATCTGCAGGTAGAAAAAATATTAAGACTTCTAAACACCTTAGGAACATACCTAACATTCATAAAAAAACTCAACTTCATGACCCACACGAAATCTAACCAGAACCAACTCAAATCCTTCCATATTTGAGCCATAACCGACTCAGCCGCAACCTGAGTCCATAATCCAGCCGGTTGGCCTTTCCGGCCACATCTTTACATCCACTTCTTTTCATCACACCTTGAAACAATGTTGCCATGTCCATCCACCCCTTTCACATGTGCAAACACTTTCTAACAACGTCCACGATACCTTCATATGCATTGTTCTTGACCCAAACATGATGTGTCAACTCAACCACAATTCCTCCTGAACTTGGTTGTTGAACCTCATGTTCTCCCTAATAATAGTTCAATGAATCCCGTCACCATCCATGTCTTGACCTCAAGCAACACCTGCACATGAATAAACAACTATCCTTTGCGAGCCCAAGTCCTCGACTCGACTCTCGCTAGTCCAAAAAACACAACACCTTACGTGAGCACCTCACATAAGCATGTTGCAAACCTTATCAAAACATTAACAACCGTAAACAGCATATACACTTCAAAAACTTAGTAAAAGAATGCTAATCAAACTTCCCATAAGCTAAAAAAACAAGTTTGAAACCTTGCATGTTAAAAGCAGAACCATTGCGATCTTGCACTGGACCTTGCTAAAGCTAACCAGACCTTGCGAAAGCTAACTGGACCTTGCACCGGATCTATCCAAAGCTAACCGGACCTAGAGTTTGACCTCGATGAAATGGGCGTTTTGACAATATTCAAAAATTTTATCGAAATAGCCAATTTATTCAGCATACATAGGTCTCACAATCTCCCCCTTGATGAATGCATTGGAAACACCACTTAAAATCCGAACATTGGCTTATTCACATTAAAAGTTTTGAAAACAATTTTCTCCCCCTTTTTAAAATCAAATAAAAAAAATTTCAAGCCCCTATACATATTCCCCCCCTTTGACAATGTATTCAACAAGGTTCAAAAGGGAAATTTCAATTGTTATGAACACATTATAACATGTACATATAAACCACAGCTCATCCAAGTCATAATATCAAGTGACTTACTCTATCACATCAATGAGGTACATAAAGTAGTGTAAGCCATGCTAGAGATCAAGTGAATTTTCAATTTAAGCAAGTCATGATCTCACATACTTACTATTTCAAGACCTGAAAGCATGAAAGGTGTTGCTGCATTTTTATTTTCTTTTAAGGAACAAATTCATCTTATGATATTTGCAATAGATTATATGTCGCATCATCTTTATTCTAACCAACCAAGCCAAGCTTATGTCATTTGACAACCAGAAGCTTAAGGACATGGATTTAGTCATACACAACTCCTTCCAAGTTCATATCTAAGTGCAATGATAAGCAATCTCAAAAGAAGAAGTATGATGCATGCATATTCTCGTGATCTTTTCTTACACTTTCATTTGAATATAAAAACTCAACATGTGTGTTGATTACTTGATTAATTCTTCATGATTAAAAGCACTTGTGAGCATGCAACAAGTTTAAAACAGCAAGTAAGTTTGATCATGGCCAGATTTAGTGTAAGTAATTATTCTAATTAGTAGTCATGGAAAAAACTACAAAATGTATAACATGAGTAATGTAATAAGAACTTTTGGCATGTAAAGGGAATCACAAAGTTATATATGTATGAAATACTATGCTCATATTATTTTAAATTCAGATTCACACAAGGCTTCCCAAGTTTCAAAACTCCCCCTCAATTTAAGCCATGAGGATGCATAACCCCTACATCATTATGAATGTAACAAAAAGGAGTGAAATCCAAAGGTTTTGTGAAAATATCAGCCAATTTTTGTTCGGTATCAACATGGTGAAGCGTGATTGTCGGAGTCTGGTTCCGGCAATTCCCCCGGTACTATTATTAGTAGTCCGTGGAGTTTCTTAGTTCGTTAGGGCACGCGGAGATTTAGAACAAGATCGTGACTTGACACGAGGATTTACGTGGTTTGGGCCGCCTGAGCGTAATACCCTACTCTACGCAGGGTACTGACAGTGGCCCCCTGGCCCACCTCTAGGAGAGACCCTTTGGATTATGTCATTCTGCTGGAGGTGGGTCCATCTTTCGATTATGCGCTGTGCCTTCAAGAGTTTTTGGATGTGCCGTTGCGGCGATACTTCGCAGTTTAACCATCACCGCATGGCATCTTCTGGACGTGGCATGTGAGATTTGCGCGTGCGGATCTCACGCAATTGAAGGATCGTTTCCCAATACTAAAACCATATCGGTTCCGCGCGGCCTGTCAGGCCGCCGACTTTGGGTTTTCTGGCGCTCATCATGGAAACGGTTGGCCTTGGGTAAGGACCTCGACCTCTTCGTAGGGGTGGCCCCAGGTCCACACGTCATTAACGTGGTGGATTTTTGAAAAGTGCTCTTGATCTCATTGTGGTTTCCATCCAAGCGTCGCAGAGGCTTACTTAAGACGGAAAGTGCGCACGGGTTGAAGACTGTCGGTACCCTGGGTACCATATACCCCTTTGGATTGCAAAGATCTCAAGGGAATGTCATCTACTTGATTTGAAGACCTTCGGAGGCCCACATGTCAGACATAACTAGACCCGCTTCTCCAACATGGTTAGTCCCAGGGTCGCCACGTGTACTATCAGACCGGAGCTACCGCCCACAAGGTGGAAGCTCCGGGCTATGTACCATAGCGGCACCCCCGGACCTAACCCCAGACCGAGGGAAGCTCCGGAACTGACACGTGTTAGGTGGCACCGGACCTATCTGTTCCCCACAATATGCTCCGGAGCTGCCACGTGTCCAACCGTCGGATCTTCAGCCTCTAACCTCCGGAAGACTCCACAACGGCTCCAGATCTTCAAAGGGGAATCAAGTACTTCAAGACCCGATTAAGTGTCATTAATACTATATTAATGACACACGATCGGACGACCTTAATTACGAGTAATGGTGCTATCAAAGCCCGTAACTCGGTTATTAAGGGTAATTAAGCGCATCAAATGTGTATCAATATTAGTAACGACCGGGGCCACATGTCGGGCCAGGCTAACTTGTAACGGCCTGCCCTTGTACTATAAAAGGACAGGCTGACGATACATAGAGGGGGACACTGACTCGACACACTCACTCTACACTCTCAACTCACGTTGAGCTCATACAACCAATAAAACACCAACACACCCCGTGGAGTAGGGTATTACGCTCAGGCGGCCCGAACCACGTAAATCATCGTGTCTCCTGCGTCATTTTACATTTCATCTTCTTGAATCTCCGCGCGCCCACACCGAACTTCAAACTCCGCAAACACCTTAGTAGTGTCGGGAGATCTGCCAGATCAAAACCACCGACAGTTGGCGTGCCAGGTAGGGGCGCCTGAGATTTCAAGAATGGTGAACTCAGCTGCTGGATCATCCAACGGTCATCCCGCTGTTCAAGCTGTTGGGGGCAATCCCTCCAATATGCAGCCACCAGCAGGAACCTCAGTTCTAGTAGGAGTCACACTACCACCACTGCCGCCTCCACCAGCAAATCAAGCTGGACAGCCCGATGGTGCACCAACGTCAATCACTGCGTCGGCAAATCATGACAACCCAGAACACGCGCTCCATGCAGCACGTGCTCTTCTTCAGTGTCCACCACCTCCGGACGCATCTCGGGATGCAATGGAGCAGTGGAGGGCCGATGTGGAACACTTGGTTGCAGCAGCAGCCGACCGCATCAGCAACCAAGGTCCTCCTCCTTCAGGACGGGCCCCGTCGCAGCGACGGACCTTGTCAGGCAGACTTGGTCCGCACGTTTCCAACAACAGGAGACGTGCTGCGTCGCAGCAAGTGACGTCGTTGCCCCCCGGGGCACGGCGCACTCACACGGTGTCAAGGCTTTCAACTCATGACCTCCGGGAGGAGCTTGATCGCTGATACCATCAACAAGACGGCCGAGTCCATATTGAGCGTGCTCGTGAAAGACGAGAAGCTCAGGACATTCCTGCTCTTGAAGGAGTAGGAGGAGGCTGTTGGGCACTGGCCATGCATCTGTGTATGGTCAGGTGGCCACAGAAATTCCGACCTCACCTGCCGGAGAAGTTGATGGGACTGTTAATCCTGTTGAATTTCTTCAGATTTACTCCACTGCTATCCTGGCAGCTGGAGGAAATGAGGCCATAATGGCCAATTATTTTCCAGTGGCTTTAACTGGGACCGCTCGGTCCTGGTTTATGAGCCTTCCACCCAACTCCATCAACAGTAGGGAGGAGTTGTGTCGGCAGTTCACTGCCAACTTCGGGAGTTCATACACCCGACCAGGCACTGAACCGGACCTTTTTGCAGTCATGCAAAAAGGGGGAGAATCCCTGCGATCATTCGTCCAGATATTCTCTCAGGTATGAAACACTATCCCTTCTATCTCTAGCGCTTCTGTCATTGTGGCATTTAGACAGGGTGTACGGGATAAGAATATGTTGGAGAAATTGGCGATCAAGGAGATCACCAGTGTCACAGAACTCTTCAGCTTGGCTGACAAATGTGCCAGAGCTGCGGAGGGCCGTGAAATGCACTACAAACCACCTCCGGAGGATCACAAAAAATCCTCCAAAGGCGAAGCCACTACCTCCGGCATGGCAAGAAGAAGAAAAAGACCAATGGCAAGAAGAAGCCGTCGGCCGGCGCATCTAATGCTGCAGCTGCTGCAGCTCCGGGTGGCCGGAGGCCACGCCCCGAGAAACGACCTCGACCATCCTCTGAAGACGGTGGCAAACCCAAGGTGTGGTGTCCAATTCATAAGACGGACAGCCACAGTTTGGAAGACTGCTGGGTGGTCCAAAACCTTGCCGAGTGCTACAACAAGCGCCGGGAAGAAGCTCCTTTCCGACAGAGGGAAGGAAAACAAAAAGTTGACGAAGCTCCGGGTGAAGAGGAGTTAGGTTTTCAGGATCCTAAAAAGACCCTGAAGGTCGTTTACACCTCCGTTGACGATGATTCTGACGTCTCTGACAACGAGCGTCGAAAAACCATGAACACCATTTTTGGTGGATCATGGGACATCACCTCCTGCCGCATCCTCAAGACAATGCGTCGGGACATAGCTGCTGTAGCTCCTACAGCCAGGGTGGAGCTTCATCGGAAGTGGATGGACATAGCCATCACTTTTGATGCTTCGGACTGCCCTCGAAGCATGGTTGGAGCAGGCCAATTACCTTTGATGGTATCTCCTACCATCAATAACATCCAGCTCCACCATATTATGGTAGACGAAGGTTCGGGGCTCAACCTCATAAGCTTCGAAGCTTTTTCCAAGCTTCAGCTCCGACCTTCGGATCTTCACCCCTCCTGACCTTTCTCTGGAGTAGGTCCGGGAGCCATTACCCCACTCGGTGCTATTACCCTCCCCGTTACCTTCGGGACCCGGGAGAAGTATCGCACCGAGAAGTTGGTCTTTGATGTTGCTCAGATCAACTTACCCTTCAATGCCATCTTGGGTAGGCCTGCTTTGTACAAATTCATGGCAGCTGCTCATTATGGCTACTTGGTGTTAAAGATGCCAACACCAGTAGGTGTTCTTCGGATCCGTGGAGATCGTACTGCCGGAGTAACTGCTCTGGAAGAATTTCATGCGCTTACTACGGCGCAAGAGGAGGACTCCAGGCAGGAACAAGCTACAAAACCCCCGAGCATCCGTCAGCGGGGCTTGACTTCTGCACCTCGTGTGCAGCCAAGCGGCAACACCGACATTCCCGTCAAAGTCGTCCAAATCGGTTCCGATGCCGCTCAGACCACCCGTATATCAGGAGGACTGAATGACAAATAGGAACTCGCGCTCATTGCTTTCCTCCGGGCTAATGTCGACGTGTTTGCTTGGCAACCGTCACAAATGCCTGGGATCCCCAGGGAAGTGATTGAGCACAATCTGAAGATCTACCCTGATGCCCGGCCCATACACCAGAAGCCTCGGAAGCAATCCCTGGAGCGACAGAACTTCATTCGACAAGAAGTGAAGAAGTTGCTCAAAGCTGGATTCATCCGAGAAGTCTTCCATCCAAAATGGCTGGCAAACCCAGTCATTGTGCCCAAGGCCGGCGGGAAGCTTTGGATGTGTATCGACTACACAACACTAAATAAGGCATGCCCAAAAGATCCATTCCCACTACCTAGAATAGATCAGATAGTGGATTCCACCTCTAGGTGTGAATTACTGTGTTTCCTAGATGCATATTCTGGGTATCATCAAATCAGAGTGTCTAGGGAAGATGAAGAGCATACCTCTTTTATCACAGTAGATGGATTGTACTGTTATACAGCCATGCCATTTGGTCTCAAGAATGCAGCTTCAACCTTTGTACGAGCTATGTACAAAACTTTTGAAGAACTCATTAGAGACATAGTGGAAGTGTACGTCGATGAAATCATGGTCAAGGTCAAGAACAAAGAGTCACTCCTTGACACCTTACAGGCTGTCTTCGACAAGTTGCGGGTCACGCGCACAAAGCTAAACCCAAGCAAGTGTGTCTTCGGGGTTAGCTCCGAAAAACTTCTTGGTTTCCTGGTAAGTCACCGGGGCATAGAAGCTAATATGGCGAAGATCAAAGCCATTGAAGACATGCGGCGAAGACAAATGTTCAAAAGCTGACTGGGTGTCTAGCAGCCCTTAGCCGGTTCATTTCAGGACTGGTGGAACGGGCGCTTCCCTTCTTCAAGTTATTGAGGAAGTCCGGACCATTCAAATGGTCTGAAGAAGCAGAAAAGGCGTTCCAGGAGCTAAAACAGTTCCTCACCACCCTACCAACTCTGGTAGCTCCAAACCCTGGTGAGCCTTTGCTGCTTTATATTTCAGCAACTGACAAAGTCGTCCGTATGGTCCTAGTTGCGGAGAGACCAGAACTATCCCATGCTCAGGAATCCAGACCCCTCCGGGAGGGTCCGGAGGTTCCTGAAAGCGAGTCTGGGTCCCCGCTCCCAGACTTGAGTTCACAAAAAGTTACTTCATAAGACTCAGACCCCTCCGGGAGGGTCCAGGTCGCTTCTGAAGAAGCTCCGGGTCCCTCTAACCAGGACCCGGAGGTCCCCGAAGAAGGTCCGGATCCCTCAGGGAGGATCCGGGTCAGTGAAGAGGAAGCTCCGGGCCCCTCCGGGAGAGTCCAGACCATCCAGCGCCCAGTGTACTTCATTAGTGAAGTACTTCATGACGCCAAGACTCGATACCTAGAGGTGCATAAGCTGCTCTATGCAGTTCTCATTGCCTCCAGGAAGCTTCGCCATTACTTCCAAGCTCACAAGATTTCAGTGTTGACCTCTTACCCACTTCAAGCAATTTTGCATAATCCCAATTCAACTGGGAATATTGCAAAGTGGGCAGCAAAATTGGCTGAATTCGATCTCGAATTCATTTCAAGGCAAGCAATCAAGAGTCAAGCATTGGCAGATTTCTTGGCGGAATGGACTCCCTCTCCATCAAACCCTAGGGGCCCCAGCGAGTAGAAGACGGAATGCAAGGCTCCGGTCTTCACCGAGCCTCACTGGACCCTCTACTTCGACGACTCCATGCAAAAGCAGGGGGCCGGAGCTGGAATCCTTCTCCTCGCGCCAACTGGAGAGAAGGTAAAATACATGGTACACCTTGACTTCAAGGCGACCAACAACATGGCGGAATACGAAGAACTCATCTACGGACTAAGGGTGGCACTGTCATACGGTGTCAAGCAACTGCTAGTCAAGGGAGATTCACAACTCATCATTAAGCAAGTGAAGGGTGAATGCTCCTGCAACAATCTCCAGCTAGCTGCTTACCTCCTTGAAGTCCAGAGGCTTCAGAAGGACTTCGAAGTCCTAGATCTCCACCATGTCCAGCTTGCCCACAACGCTGAAGCCAACGAACTCTCGACGAAAGCGTCAACTGGAGCTCCGGCTTCTGACAGAACTTTTGTCCGGAGGTTGTCAAAACCCACAGCTCAGCCTGCCGAACTGAGCGAAGGGGGCGAGATCAGCATCCCGAAGCTGACGGTCCCGATGGCCCTGTTACCATGGCAGCCATCAAGGGTTGTAGGTGCTGTCGGAAGCTCCGAGCAACCCAGCACGCAAGACTCAAATGCTCAAGTTAGCTCCAACGCATGGATCTCGGAGATCCGAAGCTACTTGAAAGACAACATCCTTCCAGACGATGATGTATCCGCTGACCGGATAGTCAGATTGGCTAAAAGATACACGTTGGTAGAAGGGGATCTCTACCGGCGCGGTGCCAACGGTGTCCTAATGCGGTGCATCACAAGGGAAGAAGGCTGTGAGCTCCTCGTAGAAATCCATGGAGGCGAGTGTGGGAACCACACGTCTTCCCGCACGCTGGTCGGTAAAGCCTTCCGGCATGGCTTCTACTGGCCCACAGCACTCCAGGATGCAACTGAGCTGGTGAAGAAATGCGAAGCATGCCAATTTCATGCAAAGCAAATTCACACACTGACTCAGCCTCTACAAATGATACCTCCTACATGGCCCTTCGCCGTGTGGGGGATGGACATCTTGGGACCTTTCCCAAGAGCCGTCGGAGGTTACAAGTTCCTGTATGTCGCCATTGACAAGTTCACCAAGTGGCCGGAAGCAACTCCAGTTGTAACAATAAACAAGCAATCTGCTATCAACTTTTTGCAGTCCATCGTATGCAGATTTGGAGTCCCAAACAAAATCATTACTGATAATAGGATCCAATTCACAAGCACTGCATTTCAAGGGTATTGCGAAGACCTCAGCATTCAAGTTTGCTACGCCTCTGTAGCTCACCCGGCAAGCAATGGCCAGGCCGAGAGAGCAAATGCTGAAATCCTGAAAGGACTCAAAACGCGTACCTATGAGCGCTTGAAAAACCATGGAGCCATCTGGATTGAAGAGCTTCCGCCCACTCTATGGGCCAACAGGACAACTCCAAACCAGTCAACTGGAGAGACACCCTTCTTCCTGGTGTACGGAGCTGAAGCAATCCTTCCTCCGGAAATCACCTTGGGGTCACTCCGGGTCTGGACCTTCGACGAAGCCACGCAGGATCAGCTCCGGCGTGAAGACCTAGACCTCCTTGAGGAGGGAAGGTGCCAAGCAGCTGTTCGGAATGCCCGATACCGCCAAGCCATTCGCCGCTATCATCAGTGGCATGTACACAACCGACAGCTTGAGGAAGGCGATCTGGTGCTACGGAGAATACAATCGAGAGAAGGGTTAAACAAACTCTCCCCCAACTGGGAAGGACCCTTTCGAGTGATTAAAGTATCCCGTCCCGAAAGCGTTCGCTTGGCAACTGAGGATGAGACACCTCTCCCAAATCCTTGGAACATTGAGCACCTCCGTAAGTTCTACACCTAATATCACAGAGGTGAGTCTGTAGTAACTTGAGGTGTATGTTATAGAGTCATTGTACAGAGTCGGGTAGTTCCTCCGGGAGAACAGCCGGACCTTTCCCGAAAGGTCTGCAAAGTTCATGCAACGCTTGTCACAATCTCAGGACTAAAAGTGTGGCTAGCTACCCTGGGTCAAACGAGAAATGAAACACGCTTAGCCTGGTTCCGTACCCTAAGAGTGTACTTGTTTCCCCTGTACCCCGGACCTGTAATGAAAGACATCTTCATGTGAAACAGACTCCACATGCATTTACTTTGTACAGGCTCAACATTTTTTATTTTCTCTTTCTTGTCTATAACAAGGACATGCAATTCTTAAGAAATTTTAGTTTGACCGGTTCATATACGATCCGAGCTGTATTGTCGATTCTTTTGGATTCAAATATTGTTCACGGCCCACTCGCCTGAATGCCACCAAGCCAATCTAGGGCCGGAGTGTGCTATCGACTTAGCCTGGTCAAGCACCCTAAGTACGCCACTCTACCTACACCCCGACAGGCCGAAGTAAGGCGGGTCCAAGTACAATCGGATCCGGAAGAAAGAAGGCAATGCATTCGGTTGCATTCAGAATCGTGTTTGACCTAAAATTTTCTTGAGAATCGTAAGCCACAATGAAGTTATAGGCAATGAGCGAATTTTACTATTTTTCTTGGCTTCAATGTGCAGGAAAAATAAAGAATCCACGTTGATGGAGAAAAACCGGAGCTAACGAAGCAACGACTCCGCCTAGGTGGCTTATAATCGATATTAAACATTGAAAACGAGCATCACCGGAGCAACCAAGCTCCGGTAAAGCTAGGGGGGCCAGCCCTCGACGTAGAATAAAAGATGGTGAGAAGATTCCACAAACGGAGTCTGCTGCCAACAAACTACGTGTTGGCAAAGGTCACTGCTGGAGCTACTAAGCTCTGACACCCCGGAGGTCTAACTATCGATGCTCTACGCGTTGATAAGAACTATTGCTGGAGCTACTAAGCCCCGACGGTAGTCAATACCGGAGCTTCAGAGCTCCGACAACCTCAGGGGGCCTTCACTATCGAAGACTTCAGACCTACACTCTACAAGTTCGAAGCAAATGAGTCTTCAACAAAACACAATATCCTCTTGGTACATGTTCACAATCAAATTGTGTACATCTACCAGGGGGCCAAGTGAAGACAAAAGTGTTGAAGACAAAAAATGAAATTCGCAAAAATTTGGATTTCATTCATATGGAGACAAGGGATTACAAAATTGGTGAAGAAAAAGAGAGAATACAAGTGGGAGCTACAGAGATGGTCCTAGACCCTATGGAAGAACAGGGCGACCTTCTGAGCAACCTCCGACACGTTGGCTCGGGTGGCTTCACCTTCTCCTTTGACGGGACCTTCAAGTACCAGGTCCAGAGGGAATTGGGAATCCCGGCTGGTGTAGCACGTCAGCACATATTCTGCGACGTTCTTCGCCAGGGAATGCCCCTCTACCTCCAACTGGTCCGCGATGACATCACCCACCTTGGATAGTTTGCTACCCGCCGAGCTCAATGCCTGCAACGCCAGGTCCGGCTCTGGCTCCGGATCATCCGGACGCACGGGACTAAAGCCCATTGGTGTCAGTGCGTCGTTGGCCTTGCTCAGGAACTCCCAAACCTATAGGGAGTCCGCAGCCCTCAAGCCCTTCAGTTCCTCCACAGATCTTTTGGCCGCCGCCAGTTCAGATTTCTCGCGAGCAAGGCGCTCAACCTCTTTGGCATTTTGCTGAATCTTTTCAGCAACCTGCTTCTCGAGTTTTCCGAGCTCCTCCTCCCGGAGGTAGATCTTGTTCCGGCGGTCAACCAGGTCCTTCTCCCTGCCCCTCACATTCTTCTCCCTGGCAGCGATGGCACACTCTTGCTGGTAGAGTTCCTGCCCTCGCACCCAGGCCTTCTCCTCCTCCTCAACACAGCGCTCTTCCAATTTATTGGCGCGCTCCTTGAGGCCCTTGTCAGCCAGAGCCACCTTTTTGGCGAGCTCCTCCTCCCTCTTCAAGACGTCATCCCGCAGCTCTAGGAGTTTTTGCTCTTCATCTTCGAGCCTCTTCTCCCTCTCCTCAAGTGCCTCCCGGCGCTTGATGAGAGTAGTGTTAATGGCTTCAAGCCTTTCTTGGCGTTCATCAGCCGCACTATTAGCTACCTTGGTCTGCTCATAGATGGCCCGGGATTGAGCGTTGAGGGCACCACTCAAGCTCTCCCTGTCATCCAATAATTTGCCCCAGTATTCTAGGCGGACCTTCTCCTGCTTGATCCATTCCTTGTCTTCTGCTAGCCTCGACTGCGCAAGCTTGGTATCGAAGTAGAGCCGGTTACGCCACCGCCTAAGGGTTTGGCGCTCCTCTTCAAGAGCCTTGCCGTCGTGGTAGAACGCCAGCTGAACTTGACGCAGGCTGGAGCAAGCGTTGTCAATAGACAACGTCAGGGGAATGGGTTCCGGACCTGCTGGGGCCTCCTCCGCTGGTTCCAGCGGGTTCTCGCTTACAAAAGTTGGGTCCCACTCCACAAGAGTGGTCCCCTGAGCCTCCACGGCACTAGGGCCGTCCTCTGGGATAGCCTCAGTTGCCATTGAGGAGGGTCCCGCGGAAGAAGTTCCGACCTCCGGAAGTGGTTCCGAAGGCCCCGCCGCCAGGTCTTCATTTGCCCCCTCAGGCAGGGGGCCAACGACTTTATCTGGGCATTCTGGCTCAGCGGTAGTCACCTCCGCCGACAACACTTCCGGAGCAGGAGCTACTTCCGGCTCCGGCCTGGGCCCCTCCTCCGCTGATGGCTCGGTTGTTGGCATCTCGACCACCATGGGTTCGAGTGCTGATGCCTCCGCAATAACCGGCCCTGAGGCCGGAGCTTCAACCTCAACCGGCTCGGGCGCCGGAAGGTCTTCAACTACAACCGGCTCTGAGGCTGAAGCTTCGGAGGTAGCCGGCGCAACAGCTGGAGCTTCCTCCACATCTGGCTCACTTGCCGGGACTTCAATTACCTCCGGCTCAACCGCAGGGGCTTCGACAATTTCCGGCTCTGGGGCCGGAATTACTGCTTGCTCTGGCTCAATGGCCGAAGCTTCCATCATCTCAGCATCAAGACCCGGAGCTTCAACCTCCGGGGCAGGTGCCCCTGGCGCATCTTCTCTCCCGCGGTCCAACGCTACCACGGGAGTCTCGGGGGATGAGTCGAGGTCCATGACCACAACAGCTGGCGCTGGAGCTGTCGCAGCTTCAGCCACCACTTGGGGCGGCACCGGGACAGGAGCAGGAGCTTCCGCCCTCACAGCTTCAGCTGCTGTGGCTGAGGGTGGAGCCTCACTCCTCTTCTGGGGAACACTGCAGATGAAGGATGAAGAAAGTTAAAAAACAGTTACTACAACAAAACAACTGTCTGAGGTAAAGATTAAAAATTACCTTGGGAGGCTTCCACACCAGCTTGCGCGGAACCTCTTTCCCGGGCGTTCTCGGCTGACCATAGCCTCCACCGGCGTGGAAGCTCCGGAAGGCCCCCCAGAACTCGTTGCAGCCATGGGCATTTCCTTAGTCGAGCCCCCCCTCGACCGGGAAGGACCTCCGTACCTAGTGGCCTCAACTGGCCCTGGTGCTGGAGTCTCATGCCCGGAGCTAGCACCCCGGGAAGACGCCGCTGCGGGTACAGTCGCCGCGGTTGTAGAAGACCTCCCCCTCCGGGGAGAAGGAGCTGATGCAGAGGTTGCAGGCCTGACGGACCTTCCGTCAGCATGCTACAGCTTCCTTTTCCGGCTCAAGGGTTCGTCCGCTGGCTCCTTGCCCTTGCCGACGACTTCGATCCTTGGCTTCAAGGCAGGGTCGGAGCCACCTTCGGAAGCCCCAGGGATCACCACCCTGGAGGTCGATCTTCTCTCGACGACACCAAGGTCATCAAGCACCGGCATTGTCCGCCGAAGCTCCTTGCTGAACTCTACTTCCACGTTCAGAGGGAGAAAAGCTGGTGGCGGGGTCAAGTCATCACCCGCGACGTCGATGCTGTGGTGGAAATTCTTGAGATGAAACTCCAAGGTTGCCCCCGTCATGTTGGACTTCAGCCCGGTCTCAACTCGGTCGTCATCCATCACACTGTTGAGGGCCCAAGCGAGTTTTTCTCTCCTCTTCAGCGGTTCCCACCTGTTGACCAGGAAATTGCAAAATACCGCCTGAGGAGTTAATCCTCCCTCCATGCACTGGCGGATCCTGGTCAGAGCAGGGTTGAAGGCATTTGACAGCACCGGAGCTTCACTCCAGACTGCAGTGTCGATGTTGGGGAGGCCTTCGGGCGACTCCAGCTTCTCGTGCTCCTCCACCCGGATGACTATCCAGTCCTTCTTCCAATCATCCCACTTTCCAGAGGGAAACGACCGGAGGTACTTGAATGGGCACTTCTTGCGCTTCACGAAGTAGTAGAAGCCAAGGTACTCATTACTCCTACCGGTGGTATGGACGGTGAAGAAGGTCCGGAAGAGTTCAATGCAGGGGGGGATGCCCACCCACATTTCACAGAAGTGGACAAAGACAAACACAAGAAGAATGGAGTGGGGGCCAAGGTGGTACAGCTGCAGACCATAGAAGTCTAGCA
This sequence comes from Tuctoria greenei, assembly GCA_036927565.1. NCBI lineage: Eukaryota > Viridiplantae > Streptophyta > Magnoliopsida > Poales > Poaceae > Tuctoria > Tuctoria greenei. The sequence goes on from JAYESD010000001.1 coordinate 97,057,581, forward strand.
GCATCAAGAAAAAGGAGGAAAAAGGTGGGATCAACCCCACCATGGCGTACGAAGAGAAGTACACCATCTCACCGGCGTGCTCCTTCTCGAACGGGAGCTCTCCACCGGCGCGGACCAGGCGGTTGAATAAGTCCGGGGACCATCCCATGAGGGCCCGGACCTTCTTTAGGTCAGCCTCGGCCTTCAAACGGCTCTCGAGGAGACCTAACTCCATCGCGACACAACAAGGCAAGAGAGGAAAAGTGAGCACAAGTTGGGAGTTTGAGCGCAAGATCAGATGAGAGGCATAAAGAACCCCAGACGGTGCACACTTTCCTTCTTAAGTAAGCCCTTGCAACGCTTGGATGGAAACCACAGGGAAGTCGAAGATACTACTCAAAAATCCACCCAGCCGATGCAAGAGGGCCCGCGACCACCCAGACGATCAAGTGGAGGTTCTTACCCAACCGAACGGTTGTCATCATGAGGCAGGAAGCCCGAAGGCGGCTGCCTGACAAGGCGTGCGGAACCGATACGATTTTCGTATCGGGAACCGGCGACTTTCAATTGCGTGAGATCCGCACGCCAAAGATCTCATTTGCCGCACACGGGATATGCCATGCAGCGAGGATTTAACTCCAAACTATCGCCAACGGCACATCCGAAGACCTTTGAAGACTCAATTCAAAAGTCGAAGGATGGACCCACCTCCGGCGGAATGACTTCACCCAAGGGGTCTTCCCCAGAGGTGGGCCCAGGGGGCCACTGTCGGTACCCTGGGTACCATACCCCTCGGGATTGCAAAGATCTCAAGATAATGTCATCTACTTGATTTGAAGACCTTCAGAGGCCCACATGTCAGACATAACCGGACCCACTTCCCCAACATGGTTAGTCCCAGGGTCGCCACGTGTACTATCAGACCGGAGCTACCGCCCACAAGGGGGAAGCTCCGGCCTATGTACCATAGCGGCACCCTCGGACCTAACCCCAGACCGAGGGAAGCTCCGGAACTGACACATGTTAGGTGGCACCGGACCTATCTGTTCCCCACAGTATGCTTCGGGGCTGCCATGTGTCCAACCGTCGGATCTTCAGCCTCCAACCTCCGGAAGACTCCACAACGGCCCCGGATCTTCAAAGGGGAATCAAGGACTTCACGACCCGATTAAGTGTCATTAATACTATATTAATTACACACGACCGGACGACCTTAATTACCAGTAACGGTGCTATCAAAGCCCGTAACTCGGTTATTAAGGGTAATTAAGCGCATCAAATGTGTATCAATATTAGTAACCGCCGGGGCCACATGTCGGGCCAGGCTAACTTGTAACGGCCTGCCCTTGTACTATAAAAGGACAGGTCAACGATACATAAAGGGGGACACTGACTCGACGCGCTCACTCTACACTCTCAACTCACGTTGAGCTCATACAACCAATACAACACCAACACACCCCGTGGAGTAGGGTATTACGCTCAGGCGGCCCGAACCACGTAAATCATCGTGTCTCCTGCATCATTTTACATTTCATCTTCTTGAATCTCCGCGCGCCCACACCGAACTTCAAACTTTGTAAACACCTTAGTAGTGTCGGGAGATCTGCTGGATCAAAACCACCGACAAAGACTCTTTATGCCTTTGATCATCTTTACGCTCAGAGCCTCTCAACCACTACCTTACTTTCCATCCTTTGCTCCACTTTGCTGCAATGGAGTTCGGTCTCCGCAAGAGCCGTCTCACATGCGATGACGATTTGAAGAGGGTCCGGATGTACATGGGGTGGTCCAGTGACTCCTTCAACCATCTGGTCCGCGCCGGCCAACTCCCGTTCAAGAAGAATCGTGACGGCGACATGGTGTACTTCTCTACTTACGCCATGGTGGGGCTGATCCGACCTTTCTCAACTTTCCTCTTGATGCTGTTAGACTTCTATGGTCTGCAGTTATACCACCTTGACCCCCATTCTATTCTTCTTGTGTCAACATTTGTCCACTTCTGCGAGATGTGGGTGGGTATTCCCCCCTGTGTCAAGCTTTTTTGTAACTTCTTCACCATCGATACCACCGACAAGAGTTCCGAGTATCTTGGATTCTACTATTTTGTGAAGCGCAAGAAATGTGCCTACAAGTACATGAGGTCGTTTCCTTCCGACAAGTGGGACGACTGGAAGAAGGATTGGATTATCGTCACGGCAGAGGAGCACGAGAAGTTGGAGCTGCCTGAAGGTCTTCCCAATGTTGACACTAACGCATGGAGTGTGGTTCTGGTGCTGTCAGAGGCCTTCAACCCTGCCTTGACCAGGATCCGCGAATGTGTGGAAGTAGGGGTGACCCCCCAAATGGTCTTCTGCAACTTCCTGGTCAATAGGTGGGCTCCACTGAAGAAGAGGGAGAAGCTCGCATGGGCCCTCAACAGCGTGATGGATGATGACTGGATTGAAACCGGTCTGAGGTCCAATTTGGATGGCGCTGCTTTGGAGCTTCATATCAAGAAGTTCCAACATGGAATTGACGTCGAGGGCGACGACTTAACTTCGCTGGCGGCTTTCCTCCCTCTGAACATGGAGGCAGCGTTCAACATGGAGCTCTGGAGGAGCATGCTGGTGCTTGAAGACCTCGGTGAGGTAGAGAGGCGTCCGACCACCAGATTGGTGATTCCCGGAGCTTCCGTGGGTGGTCCCGCTTCCGCCCCAAGCCAAGAGTTGAAGACATAGGCCAGGGCAAAGAGCTCACTGAACCTTCCGACCGGAAGAGGAAGCTGAGATGTGCCGATAGAAGCTCCGTGAGGCCAGCTCCATCTGCCTCAATACCTTCTCCTTGGTGCGGGAGGTCTTCGATGGTGACACCAACTCCAGCATCAGCGTCTCCCCGGAACGCCAGCTCCGACCAGGTGACTCCGGCACCAGGGCCAGCTAAGGGCTCTAAGTCCAAGGGTCCTTCTCAGTGGGGGGGGGGGGGGGGCAACCAAGACGTCGGTGATGGCGGTAGCAAGCTCCAAAGAGCCTTCTGGAGTTACTACACCAGTTGTGACTGGGTCGGGCTCTGAGCGTCCGGCGAAGAGGTTCCGCGCTAGCTGGAGTGGAAGCCTTCCAAGGTAAATTTGCTTTTTACCTCAGTCTGTTATTTTTGCTGTAACCATATTTTGAGTTTCTTTGTCCTTCATTCACAGGGTATCCAAAAAAGGGGATGAAGCTCCTATTCCTGTGACAGCAGCTGATGCTGTGAAGGCGGAGGCTCCAGCTCCAATTTTTGCGCCACCTCAGGTGGTGGCTGAGGTCACGGCAGCTCCGGTGTCAGCTGTCGTGGTTCTGGACCTCGACCCATCTCCCGAAGCTCCTCTGGTAGCGCCGGACCACGGGAATGAAGATGTACCAGTGGCACCAGCTCCGGTTTTGGATTCTGTGATGACGGACGCTCCGGCCTCAGAGCCAGAGGTAGCTGCAGTTCCGTCCATCGAGCCAGATGTTAATGAAGCCCCGGTAGCGGAGCCTGCGGTTCATGAAGTTCTGGTGCCTGAGCCGGTTGATGTGGAGGTGCCGACACCCGAACCGGTGGAGGTTGAAGCGCTGGTGCCTGAACCACAGGCGTCATGGAGGTCGAAGCACCGGTGCCTGAACCGGCAGTGGAGGAAGCACCAGCGTCGGAGCCGGAGATGGCCTCAGCTCCGGCTGGGTCTTCAATGCCTGCGCCGGAGGTGATAGTTCCAGAGGTACCCGTTCCTGAGCCAGGGTGCCAAGACGAAGCGGCCGGTCCCTTGCCTGAGGGACCAGTTGATGATGACCTGGCGGCGGGACCTTCGGAGCTAACCCTGGAGGTAGAAACTCCCGTGGCAGGGCCTACCTCGGCGACGACCGAGACACTCCCTGAGGGTGGCCCTAGTGCCGCGGAAGCTCAGGGGACCGCTCTTGTAGAGTGGGACCCAATTTTTATTCTGGATAACCCGCTGGAGTCAGCGGAGAGGACCTCGGTAGGTCCGGAGCCAATCCCCCTGTCGCTATCCATCGACAATGCCTGCTCCAACCTTCGTCAGGTCCAGCTTGCATTTTTCACGACAACAATTCCCTTGAGGAGGAGCGCCAAGCTCTTAGAAGGTGGCGCAACCGACTCCAATTTGAGACCAAGCAGGCGCAAACAATGCTGGTTGACGACAAAGAGTGGGTCAAAAGGGAGAAGGCCTGGATGGAGTACTAGGGCCAGTTGCTGGATGAGAGGGAAAGCATGGTATGATCCCTCGACAATCAGTCCCGGGCAATATATGAACAAGCCCTGGCTCCTAATGAGGCGGCGAATGGTCGCCAGGAGAACCTCAATACCATCCACGAAGGTCTCATCAAGTGTCGGTAGGGTCTCGACGAGCGAGAGAAAAAGCTCGAAGAGGAAGAGCAAAAACTCCTAGAGCTGAGGGATGACCTTGTGAAGAGGGAGGAGGAGCTCGCCCAAAGGTTGGCTCTGAGTGACAAGAGCCTTGCGGAGCGCACCAAGAAGCTGGAGGAGCACTGCAAGAGCGAAGAGGAGAAGGCATAGCAACGAGGACAGGACCTTACCAAAAGGGAGGTCGAAGTCACTGCCAGGGAGAAGAAGGTGCGAGGCCAGGAGAAAGACTTGGTTGACCGCTGGAACTAGATCCACGTCTGGGAGAAGGAGCTTGGCAACCTTGAGAAGCAAGTTGCTGAGCGTATTCAGCAGAACGCCAAGGAGGTCGAACGCCTTGCCCAGGAGGGTTTGGAGCTTGTGGCGGCCAAGAGGTCCTTGGAAGAGATTTGGGGCTCAAGGGCTGTAGAGTCCCAGCAAGTATGGGACTTCGTGGGCAAAGCCGATGTCGCGTTGGTGCTGCTGGGCTTTAGTCCTGTGCGTCCGGACAATCCGGAGCCTGAGCTGGACCATGCGTTGGGAGTGCTGAGCTCAGTTGGCAACAAACTCAGCGCGATGGGCGATGTCATTGTGGATCAGTTGGAAACTGAAGGAAAATCCCTTGCGCACAACATCACAGAATACATGCTGATGTGCTACACAAGCCGGGATCCTCATTTCCCACTAAACTCGGTGCTTGAAGGTCCCATCGACGGAGAGGGAGACGCTACCAAGACCAGCGTGTCGGAGGTTGCCCAGAAGGTCGCCTCGTTCTTCCGTAGAATTTAGGACTCTCTCCTTTTACCTCCCACCTGTATCTTCTCTTCTTTTCTCCAATTTTGTAATCTCTTGTCTACAGATGAATGAAATCCAAGAAATTTATGAATTTCATTTTTTGTCTTCAACTTTGTCTCACTTGGCCCCCTGGTAGATGTACACAATTTGATTGTGAACATGTACAAAAATGATGTAGCATTTTGTTGAAGACTTGAGTACTTCGATCTTGTGGAGTATAGGTCTGAAGATTTGTTGCATGGACAGCAGGGGCCTCCTTGGTTGTCGGAGCTTAGTAGCTCTGGCAGTGACCAACATCAACACATAGAGCGTCGACGGCCGGTCCTCTGGGGTTGTCGGAGCTTAGTAGCTCTGGCAATGACCACCGTCAACACATAGAGTGTCGACAGCAGACCCCATTGAGGTGTCCTTCTACCATCTTTTCTTCAACTCCTTTTATTTCTTTACGTTGACGGCTGCCCCCCTGGATTTGTCAGAACTCGATAGCTCCAGCAATGCCCACTATCAATGTTTGAAACATTGACGACGGGCCCCCTTGGGGGATTGTCGAAGCTTTGATAGCTCTGGCATGATTCACCATCATCATGAGATATTTGCTTTTCCTGCACACTGAAGTAAAAAAACAGTAAAATTCATTTATTATCTATAACTCATTTGCGACTTTTTATTCCCATATGAAATTTTAGGTCGACAGCAATTCTATATACAATCAAGCGCATTTGTTTATTTTCCCTAGGTCCAATCATTTTCTGGACTCACCCTACTTAGGCCTGTCGGGGTGTAGGTAGAGTGGCGTACTTAGGGTGTAGGACCAGGCTAAGCCGATAGCACACTCCGGACCTAGATTGGCTTGGCGTTCAGGCGAGTAGGCCATTCAACAATGTTAAGACCCGAAAGAAATAACAATGCAACTTGAATTATATATGAATTGTTTGAGCTAAAGTTTCTTAAGAATTGCACAACTTTGTTATAGACAAAAAGAGAAAAATAAAAAAGAATGAGCCTGTACAAAATAAATGCATGTGGAGTCTCTTTTCACATATCGATATCTTTCATTATAGGTCCGCGGTACATGGGAGACAAGTACACTCTTAGGGTATGGAACCAAGCTAAGTGTGTTACATTTCTTATTCGACCCAAGGTAGATAGCTACACTTTTAGTTATGAGACTGTGTCAAGTGTTGCTTGAACTTTGCGGACCTTCCTGAAAAGGTTCGGCTGTCCTCCCGGAGGAGCTACCCGACTCTGTACAATGACGCTATAACATACATCATATGTAATTACAGACTCACCTCCGTGATATTAAGCATAAAACTTACGGAGGTGCTCAATGTTTCAAGGATTAGGGAGCGGTGTCCCATCCTCGGTTGCCAAGCGAACGCATCCGGGACGGGATACTTTGATCACTCGAAAGGGTCCTTCCCAGCTGGGGGAAAGTTTGTTTAACCCTTATCGAGTTTGTATTCTCCGTAGCACTAGATCGCCTTCCTCGAGCTGTCGGCTATGCACATGCCTTTGGTGATAATGCCGGAGCACTTGGCAGTATCGTGCATTTCGAACAGCTGCTCGGCACCTTCCCTCTTCAACGAGATCAAGGTCTTCACTCCGGAGCTGGTCCTGCGTGGCTGCGTCGAAGGTATGGACCCGGAGCGACCCCAAGGTGATTTCTAAAGGAAGGACTGCTTCAGCTTTGTACACCAGGAAGAAGGGTGTCTCTCAAGTTGACTGGTTTGAAGTTGTCTTGTTTGCCCACAAGGAGGGCGGAAGCTCCTCGATCCAGTTGGCTCCATGTTTTTTTCAAGCGTGCATATGTGCGCGTCTTGAGTCCCTTTAGGATTTCTGCATTTGATCTCTTAACTTGGCAATTGCTTGCCGGGTGATCCACAGAAGCGTAGCTGACTTGAATGCCGAGGTCTTCGCAATATCCTTGGAATGCAGAACTTGTGAATTGGGTCCTGTTGTCGGTTATGATCTTGTTTGGGACTCCAAATCTGCATACTATGGACTGCAAGAACTTGATAGCTGATTGCTTGTTTATTGTCACAACAGGAGTTGCTTCCGGCCACTTGGTGAACTTGTCGATGGTGACATACAGGTACTTGTAACCTCCGACAGCTTTTGGGAAAGGTCCCAAAGTGTCCATACCCCACACAGCGAATGGCCATGTCGGAGGTATCATTTGTTGAGGTTGAGCGGGTGTGTGAATTTGCTTCGCATGAAACTGGCATGCTTCACATTTCTTCACTAGCTCGGTTGCATCCTCGAGTGTTGTAGGCCAGTAAAAACCATGCCGGAAGGCTTTACCGACCAACGTGCGGGAAGACGCGTGGTTCCCACATTCGCCTCCATGGATTTCCTTGATGAGCTCGCGGCCTTCTTCCCTTGTGATGCACCGCATACGGACGCCATCAGCACCACGCCGGTAGAGATCCCCTTCTACCAGCGTGTATCTTTTAGCCAATCTGACTATCCAGTCAGCAGATGTATTGTCTTCAGAAAGTATGTTATCTTTCAAGTAGCTTCAGATCTCCGAGATCCATGCATCGGAGCTAACTTGAGCTTCTGAGTCTTGCGTGCTGGGTTGCTCGGAGCTTCCAACAGCACCTACGACCCTTGATGGATGCCATGGTAACAGGGCCATCAGGACCGCCAGCTTCGAGGTGCTGGTCTCGCCCCCTTCGAGTTTGGCAGGCTGAGCTATTGGTCTTGACAATCTCTCGACGAAGGTTCCGTCAAGAGCGGGAGCTCCGGTTGAAGCTTTCGTCGAGAGTTCATCAGCTTCAGCGTTGTTGAGACGCTGAACATGGCAAAGATCCAGGACTTCGAAATCCTTTTGAAGCTTCTGGACTTCAAGAAGATATGCAGCTAGTTGAGGGTTGTTGCAGCAGCATTCACCATAAACTTGTTTTATAATGAGCTGTGAATCACCCTTTACCAACAGCTGCTTGACATATTATAGTGCCACCTTGAGCCCATAGATTAGTGCATCATACTCCGCCATGTTGTTGGTCGCCTTGAAGTCAAGGTGAACCATGTATTTTACCTTATCCCCGGTCGGAGCTAGGAGAAGGATTCTAGCTTTGGCCCCCTGCTTCTGCACGGAGCCGTCGAAGCAGAGAGTCCAGTGAGGCTTAGTGAAGCCCGAAACCTTAGGTTCCGGTTTCTGCTCACTAGGGTCCCCAGGATTATATGGAGAGGGGGTCCATTCCGCCACAAAGTCTGCCAATGCTTGACTCTTGATCGCTTGTCTTGGGACGAATTCAAGATCGAACTCGGCCAATTCCGCTGCCCACTTTGCGATGTTTCCAGTAGAGTTGGGGTTATGCAAGATTGCACGCAGTGGATAAGAGGTTACCACTGAAATCTTGTGAGCTTGGATATAGTGATGAAGCTTCCTAGAGGCGATAAGAACTGCATAGAGCAGCTTATGCACCTCTAGGTATCGAGTCTTGGCATCATGGAGTACTTCACTAATAAAGTACACTGGGCGCTGGACTGTCCGGACCCTCTCGGAGGGGCCCGGAACTTCCTCCTCATCAACCTGGACCCTCCCGGAGGGGCCCGGAACTTCCTCCTCATCAACCTGGACCCTCCCGGAGGGGTCCAGACTTTTTTGGGGGACCTCCCGGTTCTTGCTAGAGGAACCCGGAGTTTCTTCTGAGGTGACCCGGACCTTCCCCGAAGTATTCAGATCTTCTTGTTCAGCAATAGTAACTCCTTCATTTGAAGGATGTTGATCCTCTGACTTCTCATCTTGAGGATCTGGGTCTGGGGGCTGGGACCCAAACTCGCCTTAAGGTAGCTCCGGACCTTCCCGGAGGGGTCTGTATTCCTGAACTGGGGATGGTTCTGGTCTTTCCGCAACCCGGACCATGCTAACAACTTTGTCAGTTGCTGAAATGTAAAGCAGAAGTGGCTCACCAGGATTCGGAGCTACCAAAGTTGGTAGAGTGGTGAGGAGCAGCTTCAGCTTTTGGAATGCCTTTTCTGCTTCTTCAGACCATTGGAATGGTACGGACTTCCTCAATAATTAGAAGAAGGGTAGTGCTTGTTCCACCAGTCTTGAGATGAACCGGCTGAGGGCAGCTAGACACCCAGTCAGTTTCTAGACATCCTTGATGCGAGATGGTGGCCGCATGTCTTCAATAGCTTTAATTTTCACCGGATTCGCCTCTATTCCCCGGTGTTTCATCAAGAATGCAAGAAGCTTTCCAGAGCAAACCCCAAAGACACACTTTTCCGGGTTCAGCTTGGTGCACGTAGTATGCGACTTGTCGAAGAAAGCTTGCAAGCTGTCAAGAAATGACTCCTTGTTCTTGATTTTGAAGACAATGTCATCGACGCACACTTCCACTACATCTCTAATGAGCCCTCCAAAAGTTTTGTATATAGCTCGTACAAACGTTGAAGCAGCATTTTTGAGACCGAATGGCATGGCAGTGTAACAGTATAATCCATCTACTGTGATGAAGGCAATATGCTCTTCATCTTCTCTAGACATTCTGATATGATGAGACCCAGAATACACGTCTAGGAAATACAGTAATTCACACCCGGAGGTGGAATCCACTATCTGGTCTATTCTAGGTAGTGGAAATGGATCTTTTGGGCATGCCTTATTCAGTGTCGTGTAGTCGATACACATCCGAAGCTTCCCGCCGGCCTTGGGTACAACAACTGGGTTTGCCAGCCATTTTGGGTGGAAGACTTCCCGGATGAATCTAGCTTTGAGCAACTTCTTCACTTCTTGACGTATGAAGTTCTGTCGCTCTACTGATTGCTTCCGAGGCTTCTGATGTATAGGCCGAGCATCAGGATAAATCTTCAGATTGTGCTCAATCACTTCCCTAGGGATCCCAGGCATTCGTGATGGTTGCCAGGCAAACACATCAACATTAGCCCGGAGGAAAGTGATGAGCGCGAGTTCCTATTTGTCGTTCAGACCTCCCGATATACGGGTGGTCTGAGCAGCGTCGGAACCAATTTGAACGACTTTGATGTGAATGTCGGTGTCGCCGCTGGGTTGCACACGGGGTGCGGAGGTTGAGCCTTTATGGCGAATGCTCGGGGGCTTCGGATCTTGCTCCTTTCCGGATTCTTCCTCCCGCGCTGTAGCAATCGCGTGGCGTTCTTCCAGAGCAGTAAATCCGACGGTGCGATCTCCGCGGATCCCGAGAACGCCTGAGGGTGTTGGCATCTCCAACACCAAGTAGCCATAATGAGCAGCAACCATGAATTTATATAAAGCTGGCCTGCCCAAGATGGCGTTGAATGTCAAGTTGATCTGTGCCACGTCGAAGACCAACTTCTCAGTCCTGTAATTCTCCCGAGTTCCGAAGGTTACCGGGAGAGTAATGGCACCGAGGGGGCTATGGCCCCCGGACCTACTCCTGAGAAAGGTCGGGAGGGAAGAAGGTCCAAACGTCGGAGCTGAAGCATGACGAAGGCTTTGAAGCTTATGAGGTTCAGCCCCGAACCTCCGTCCACCAGTACGTGGTGGAGCTGGATGTTATTGATGGTCAGAGATACCATCAGCGGAAGTTGACCAGCTCCAATCATGTTTTGAGGGCAATCCAAAGCATCAAAGGTGATGGTAGTATCCATCCACTTCCGATGAGGTTCCTCCCTGGCGGTGGGAGCTACAGAGGCCACGTCCCGCCGCATCGTCTTGAGGACTCGGTGGGAGGTGATGTCCCACGAACCACCAAATATGGTGTTCATGGTCTTTCGACGCTCGTTGTTGGAGACGTCGGAGTCGTCGTCAACAGAGGTGTAAACAGTCTTCAAGACCTTTTTGGGGTCCTGAAAGCCTAACTTCTCTTCAGCTGGAGCTTCGTCAACATTTTGTTTTCCTTCCATTTGACGGAAAGGAGCTTCTTCCCAGCGCTTCTTGTAGCGCTCGACAAGGTTCTGGACCTCTCGGCAGTCTTATAGGTTGTGTCTGTCCGTATTGTGTATGGGACACCACATCTTGGAGCTGCCACCGTCTTCAGACGACGGTCGAGGTCGTTTCTCGGGGCGTGGCCCCCGGCCACCCGGAGCTACGGCAACAGTGGCAGTAGGTGTGCTGGCCGACAACTTCTTCTTGCCGTTGGACTTTTTCTTCTTCTTGCCACTCCCGGATGTAGTGGCTTTACTCTTGGAGGATTTTTTGTTGGCCTCCGGAGGTGGTTGGGGGTGCATTTCATGACCCTCCGCAGCCTTGGCACACTTGTCTGCCAAGCTATAGAGTTCCGTGACGCTGGTGACTTCCTTGGTCGCCAGCTTCTCCAGCATTTTCTTATCTCGAACGCCCTTCCTGAATGGTACAATAACAGAAGCGCTTGAGATAGAAGGAATGGTATTTTGTACCTGAGAGAACTTCTGGATGAAAGATCGCAAGGACTCTCCCCCTTTTTACTTGACAGCAAAAAGATCCAGTTTTTTGTCTAGTCGGGTGTATGAGCTCCCAAAATTGGCGGTGAACTGTTGGCAGAACTCCGCCCAACTATTGATGGAGTCAGGCGGTAGGCTCATGAACCAAGACCTGGCGGTCCCAGTCAAAGCCACAGGAAAATAATTGGACATCACGCCCTCATTGCCCCGAGCCGCAAGGATAGCGGTGGAGTAGATTTGAAGAAATTCGGCGGGATTGATAGTCCTGTCAAATTTCTCCAGCAGGCAAGGCCAGAACTTCTGTGGCCATCTGACCATGCGTAGGTGCATGGCTAAGGCAGAATAACCTCCTCCTACTCTCTCAGGAGCAGGACTGTCCCGAGCCTCTTGCCTCTCGCGAGCTCACTCGATGTGGACGCGGCCGTCCTGTTGCCGGTAACGATGATCAAGCTCTGCCCGAAGGTCGCGAGTCGAAAGCCTTGTTACCGTGTGAGTACGTCGCGCCCCAAAAGGCAGCAACATCGCTTGTTGAGATGCAGCACGCCTCCTGTTCTGCGAAGCTTGCGAACCGAGTCTACCCGACAAGGTCCGACGCCGCGATGGGGCCCGCCCCAAGGAGGGAGGACCTTGATTGCTGATGCTATCGGCTGCTGCTGCAACCAGATGATCCACATCAGCTCTCCACTGCTCCATCGCACCCTGGGGTGCTCCTAGAGGCGGTGGACGTTGGAGAAGAGCACGCGCAGCAATAAGTGCGTGTTTGGGGTTGTTGTTCGCCGATGCAGTGATCGACGCAGACGCCCCATCTCGATGTCTGGGTTGATTCACCGGAGCGGACGGTGGCGGCGGTGGCATGACTCCTGCTGGGGCTACAACACCTGCTGGCTGCTGCATGTTGGAGGGATTACCTCCAGTAGGTTGCTCAGCGTGGTTACCGTTGGATGATCCAGCAGCAGAATTCACCATCTTGGAATCTCAGGTGCTGCCCCTACCTGGCGCACCAAATGTCGGAGTCTGTTTCTGGCGATTCCCATGGTACTATTGTTAGTAGTCCGTGGAGTTTCTTAGTTCGCTTAGGGTGCGCAGAGATTCAGAACAAGATGGTGACTTGACACGAGGATTTACGTGGTTCGAGCCGCCTGAGCGTAATACCCTACTCCATAGGTGTTGTTGTTGTATTGAGTGTATGAGCATGTGAGAGTGTGAGCCAGAGAGATCCCCTTGAGCGCGTGTGTCCGCTTGTAGAGCCACTAGCCAGTCTGGAGTCCCTGTGTGTATCACTCGGCCAGTCTTTTTATAGTACAAGGGCTGACCGTTACATCGTTAGCCGGGCCCGACATGTGGCCCTGGTGGTTACTGATGCCTAATACACAATTAATGTACTTACTTCCCCTTAACAGCGTGGTAACACGCCTTAATGGTGGCGTTACTAGTATTAAGGGTCCTCCGATCGTGTGTCATTAAGATAGCATTAATGACACATAATCGGGTCATGAAGCCTTAAATATCCCTTGAAGGTCTGAGCCGTTGGAGGTCCATCAATCCGCCTGTTGAGGTTGAAGGTCCGACCGTTGGATGTGTGGTAGCTCCGGATCTTACCGTCTTGGGCGAGTAGATCTGGTGTCGTGGTACATGTGTCGGTATCGGAGCTTTCCTCTGTCCGGGGTTAGGTCCGGGGGTGCCACACAGGTATCCAGTCCGGAGCATTCCCATGTATGGATAGTAGCTCCGGTCTTATGATACACATGGCGGCACTGGGACTAACCATATGAGGGAGGCAGGTCCAGATACAAGTGACACGTGGGCCTTCAGAGGTCATCAACTCAGATAGGTGGAGTTCATTTGCATTCTTTGCAGTTCCAAGGGATATCCGGTACGCAGGGTACCGACAACAATGTTTCCTTTTTTTATCATTATCATAGAGAAAGTGATACCTAATATCAATATGCTTTGTTTTGGAATGGTGCACGGGGTTTTTAGCAATGCAAATGGCACTACTGTTATCAAAAATCAGTGGAACACTATGTAGATCAACCCCATAGTCCTTAAGTATTATAACAATCCAAAGAATTTGTGAGCAAGTGCTAGCAGCAGCTACATATTGAGATTCAACCGTGGATTGTGCAACTGAATTTTGTTTTCTAGAGGACCAAGCAAGAAGTGAATTAACAAGAAAATGGCAAGCACCCAAAGTACTTTTCCTATCAATCCTACAACCCCAAAATCAGCATTCGAAAAAGCTTTCAAAGTAATGGTTGAGGAAGAAGGAAGAAAAATGCCAAATCTTGAGTTCCATGTAAGTAGCTGATAATTCTTTTGATGGCTTGATGATGTGGAGCACGTGGGGAAGCTTGAAACTGTTCACAAAGACATACATGGAATCGTATGTCCGGTCTTGCCGTGAAGTACAAAAGTGATCCTATCATACTTCTATATTCTTTTTGATCGACCGGGTCACCACCTTCATCAAGTTCAAGTGTTGTCGTTCTTCCCATTCGTGTCCGAAGAGGCTTGCTTATGTCCATGTTGAAGCGCTTAGGAAGGTCCCTTGTATAGTTTACTTCATGCACAAAAATACCCTTCTTGGTTTGCTTGATTTGCAGCCCCAAAGAGTATGTGAGTTCTCCCATCATACTCATCTAAAATTCTATTTTCATCATAGCTGAAAACGTGGATACAAGATCATGAGAAGAACAAACAAAGATAATATTATCCACATACACTTGAACAAATAATGAGTAATTGCCATGCTTAAGCACAAAAAGAGTTTTATCATTCTTGCCCATGGTAAACACCTTTCAAAGTAAGAATGTTTTTAACCTATCATACCATGCTCTCGAGGCCTGTTTGAGACTGTACAATGCTTTGGACAGTTTGTAAACATGATTAGGAAAATCTGGATTTTCAAAACCCAATGGTTGCTTGAAATAAACCTCCTCACCTATGTAGCCATTAACAAAAGCACTTTTAACATCCATTTGATATAGCTTTAAACCTTTTGATGCAGCAAAATCTAACAAAATTCTTATGGCTTCTAACCTAGCAACAAGAGCAAAAGTTTCATCAAAATCTAGACCTTCAACTTGTGTAAAACCTTGAGCAACTAACCTAGCCTTATTCCTAACCACAACTCCATCCTCACTTTCTTTATTTTTAAAAACCCATTTAGTTCAAATTAGAGTGTGACCTTGAGGTGGAGGCACAAGTTTCCAATCATTATTTCTTTCAAAATTTTCTAACTCTTCTTTCATGGCAGTAATCCAAGATTCATTAGTAAGTGCGTGTGATATATCTTTAGGTTCAAAAGAAGCAACAAAAGCAGAATGAGGGTGAGAATTTGGATTGCAAAACATGGACCGTGTAACTCGTTCGTGCAAGCTTCCAATGATTGTTGTGGACGATGACTTTTGAGGACGTGGTGGGGAGTACACACTTCACAATCTCCTTCTTCTTCATGTTCATCACAGATTGAAGAACTTATGACTTGAGGATTATCTTTACCAGTTGTAGTAGTTGTTGGTGCTGGTAGTGATGCAAAATCAGCAGTGTGATTAACGTCATTTGCTTCTGAATTGTCGGGCAGCAGCATCACTTCTTCGTCTTCTTCTATGAAATTACTCTCATCCTGCAGATATGGATCTGGACCTACAATATTAGAGCTAGTTCTTGGGCTAGCTTCATCGAAAGAAACCTCACAAGTCTCCACAATTTTGTTAGTATCAAGAAAAAGCACACGGTAGCCTCTACTATGAGATGGATAACAAAGAAACACGCCAACAACAGATCTAGGTTCAAATTTATCAAGTTTACGATGTTTCTTAACAAAGGATTTAAAACCAAAGACCTGAAAGTGTTTGACACTAGGGCCCTGTTTGGTACAGCTTCTGCTGTAGCTTCTTCATAAAAATAAGTTGAAGTTGTGCCAAACAGAAAACTTCTGTAACAGCTTATTAGTTCAGCTGCTTCTCAGAATGAACTAAAAGCAGGACATAAGAAGAAGTTGCTTTCCACTAGCTTTTCATACAAGCTGCTTTTGTAACAAGTTCGAGCTGTGCCAAATAGGGCCTAGGCCTATGTCCAAGCCGAAGTTCATATGGAGTTTTACCTAGCATAACACGCAAGAAAATATGATTTAAGACATAACAAGCGGTTGCAATTGCATCAGCCAAAAATTTCCTAGGAGTTTGATATTCGTCAAGCATAGTCCTAGCCATCTCAACTAAGGTTTTGTTCTCTCTCTCAACGACACCATTTTGTTGAGGTACATAGGTTGAAGAGAATTGATAATCTATTCGTTTTTCAGCACAAAAGTCATCAAAAGATTGATTTTTAAATTCAATTTCATTATCACTTCTAATTGCTTTTAAAGATCCCGGGTGGTCAAGTGAAAGTATATGAACCAAACTTCTAAAGTGACTAAAAGCTTCATTCTTAGATGCCATAAATTAAACCCAAGAGTATCTACAACAATCATCATCAATCACAAGAACATACCATTTACCTCCAAAATATTGAACACGTGAAGGACCTACGGTGTCAAGGTGCAAAAGTTGTCCCGGTTCAGTTGTCATGGACATTGTGAGAGGAGCATGTGAACCTACAACCATCTTAGTGTTGACGGTTCTTATATACCAATTTCGTCCATCAATTTAACACAATTATGTGAAGGATTTGTCATTTCTTGCACACATCACCTTTCTATCTAATCCAGTTCCACTTGGACATGGAGAAATATGTGTATGCAACATTTTATGGAGGAAATGAGGAAATGTAGAGGGATCAATCCTATAAAATATCAAACCAGCCAATCAGGCGATGACACGTGGCATCCCATGGATCAAATGGCCCACAAACAGAAGTATCCGAGGAGATCCAACAGTGTATCACCCAGATATATCAAGGGGGCCCACCTGGCAGCCACCTGGAGGAAGCACTCCACGTTTGGAGTGCTGACCAGGTCGGCCGAACCAGGGGTTCGACCGACCCTTTCCTGGCGCCAAACGCGGTCAAACGGCGCGTGTTGGCTCCTCCTGGCTTGAAGGAGTCAATGGTGACTGATTCACGCGCTTTTGGTGGCGGGAACCGACGTCAACACTAGTATAAATAGGACCCCCTACCCCTCACTTCAAAACACACCACTTGGGCATCATTCTATTGTATACACTATCTTCCATAGTCCTTAGAGGAGTTAGGATGTAGAGAGGAGAGCCTCTAGTCCCAAGTACAAATTGGGAAAGGAGTAGAAGGAGTCTCTCTTCCCAATTCCACATTGGGAAAGGTATGTCCCATGTATTCCTTCTTGTATTTGTGACTTTATGCTCAATAAAGATATTATCTTTAGTCTTCTTTTTTATGTATACTTGGACAAAGCGTTTTTTGTTTGATTGTGGAGTCCATGTAAGTGGAAGATATAGTCTTTATGATTGTACTCTCATGATCAAATCTTATGGTCATAAACACTATAGACCCCCACTATAGTCTATGTAGTTATGATATGATTATGTTAATATGAATAACTATGCTATGCAATCAACATTGGTTCAACAATGATTTAGTTCATTGCCTTAGGATGGCTTGTGCTGCAACTCTTAAGGTATTTGCTTAGTATGCTAGCATGGTGTTAGGGTATTTAAGTAGCGTTGGATGTCTCGTAGACCCACGGATTGAAGAGGTAGGCAGTAGGTGGTGACAACCCTATCTGTCCTTTGTAATCCTCAACGTTTGGCTATGCCACAGGCGCTTGGCGGGAGTCGCCCTAGTATTTCTAGGGGTAAGCCCGTGCCCGATGTGTTGAATAGTCTTGCATAGGAATTCATCATTGACATGACGATTAGTATCTATCTTAGGCTATGTATATGTATTAGGAGCATTGTAGGAGCAACTGTCTAACTCTTAATCGAATCTCCCTCTAGGACCCATTTACCCTTTAGAATAGATTGCCTAGGTGTGTATCACACTACCCCTATTATCAACTTATCCCCTGTCCGGATAATTGATTAGTATCCCATAGCTTGACAATAAGAGTAGTATATACTTTACTCCATTGCCTTCCTTTGGGATAAATACGATACCCTTGGTCATACTCATGGGTGAAATGCTACAACGTATCTTTCGTGCACTTGCGGATCTCATCTCTTTACCGGAGATGATTTGTGGTGTTAAGAAATACCAACAAGTATTTCTGGTGCCGTTGCCGGGGATGACTTGTTAGTATATCTTAG
This sequence comes from Tuctoria greenei, assembly GCA_036927565.1. Lineage (NCBI taxonomy): Eukaryota > Viridiplantae > Streptophyta > Magnoliopsida > Poales > Poaceae > Tuctoria > Tuctoria greenei. The sequence goes on from JAYESD010000001.1 coordinate 97,075,307, forward strand.
GAGCCGTCAACAAGCATTTCTGGCGCCGTTGCCTGGGAAGGCAAAGAAAGTGAAGGATAGCTATCACTTGTGATAAGCTATAGGTACTAATAGTTATTAGACAGGATTACCCTTGTCTGTTTTCTCCTTTGTGTGAAAACAGGGTAGTGTTGGCCAACCCATTGTATGGGATGGCCAACGAGGACGCAAGTGCTAAACTGCAATATGATTCAAGGCGTACCTCAACAAATGTCCGCTAGGCAACACCATTGTCTTCTGTGGGAGAATTTCAGCTTTCAGTAGGAGCCAAATTCATCCATACCCAAGCTTGGGGAAGGCTCCAAGAAGTTCTTCTTGGTTTGCCTCCACCATGGGGTGGATAGTTGGCTCTTCATCCAACACTCGTGTCATGGGTTGGCTCCAAAAATCCATGACCACATTCATGCTGGAGTTGAAGGAGTCCTATTCTCATTCGTCATGGATGAGAAGAAGGTCTCCACTCAAGGGGTGGGTTGAAGAATGCTCGAGTTCCCATAGCTTGTCATGCACACCACTTCACAAGGTGGATATGCTAGTTATGTAACTACACCTCCCATTGAAGTGTCATGAATATCCAAGTCGTTGGAGATTTGTTTGGATAATCCAAGTCATGGATATTCACATGATTTGTGAAAATCTATGTCATCATGGGACGCGTGGGAATTATTTCCCTAAGACCCATGAGGACCTTTTTCAAACAACAATTCCAATGGCTACCATTCACAAGGAGGTCAAGGGTGAAATTAACATCACCCTTGTATTCAAGGAGGCTATGCCTTTCCAAGGGATTTAAGTTCAACTAGCCTACCTTGAAGTATCTTGGCCAAGCAGAAATCAAGACAACATTCACATGAAGATCTTGGCCAAGGACAAGAACTTAAGGAGCATTCAAAGTCCAAGATATCCCACATCACTTGTTGGTATTCCCACACTTTGACCAAAACCATTCAACCTAGGGCAAGTGACATTGTGGATGAAGCGTTTCTTGTTTGATTGTGGGGTCCACATGTCATCATGTTCAAGGAAGCCTTTGATCCATGATCAAGGTATGGGTTGATTCAATGTAATATCAATATGGTCAGAGTGGCACCCCTAAGAAGGACAAAGCCTCACCATGCTCATGAAGGAATACGTTCAAGAGGGAGAACCCATCGCTACAACAACATGTCTATATCAATACAACAGGGAGAGGCTAGGGCCACCATGTGGCCCACATGTCCAAATGACAGCCAAATGAGTTTGGCATGTCAAAACAGAGGAAATCGTCCACATCTTCAACTCCGGGATTGGACAACAAATCGTCGCGCTGAACAGAACGGAGGTAAGTCCTACTCATCGGACTTCAAAAATTCGGTGAGTCCTTGCCAATAGGTTAATTGGTAGTTATCTCATATTTGTTTTCCAAATTGCATCAACCCTTTCATTTGCATGTTTGAAATTCCACACATGCATGTTGGAAAGTAAAATTTCCAACCATCATAAAACTAAAAATTTGAATTAGGGGAGAAATTTAATTGGATATGAACTACGTGCATGACCACTTGAATTTATCTTCCTAGGTCAAACCAAAAAGATTTGCTTTGATCCTCATGGCATTTACAAGTTATTTCAAGCTGGGCAAGATAATTTTTAAATTGGGTTCAATTTTCTTTTGGCTAACGTAACCCGTTTTCGATTTGTTTTGTGTGTTCTTGATTAAAGTGCGGCTAGGTCAAAATTGTGAAGAGGTGGTATGACAAGAAAGTGGAAGGTTTCATCAAGCTCATGTCACAATTGGGAGGATTTGAGAACACTTCTCTCCTTCAAACTCATTTTGAGTTTGAGGAAGAGATATGTTCAAGATGATGACCCATTGGAGGAGCCAAAACCAAATCCATTGCCAAATCCAATCTCAACTTGGCACTTGACATCAACCATCAAGCCTACACCGAAAATCAAGGTTGTGAGTTTCTCACACAAAGACCTTCGTCACCAACTGCTTTTCAAATGAGGTATGAGTTTAGAAATTTTGATTGTTTGGTTTGCCATAGAATTTAATGTATTTGCTTGCATTTGTGAGGAAGGTTGACACTTCCTCATCATTTAATTCTCATGCATCCTCACAAGAGTAAGTGTGGGTATTGACTTTTGGATCTCCAAAAGGAAACCCTACCTTACTTGGAAAAATCTAAAACAGGTACCTAGAATCCTTTAAGCATTGTTTTGTACACTTAGTCATTTTTGACTAGGTTTAGAAAATAAAACTTTTGGGCATGACTTAATTGGTGAATTGGCATATAGAAACTTGGGCATAGTGACAGCCATAAATTTTAATTTAGCTTCATGCATAGATGGTGTCACTAGATTTCAAACTCCTAGGAATAAGTGATATCCTTGCTCTGAAATTGAATTGCATTTTTAGGAGGAGTCACTAAATTTCAAATTCCTAGTGAGGTTCAGGAGGATAAAATTGAGAATCTTGTTTGTCATGGTCTAAATGATAAAAATTTTCTCTTGGAAGCTAAGATGGTTAGAAACTTTAAAAGGTGTAGGGATCCATATAGTGTATTTCTATCACATGCATTGCTATGAGTAGGAGCTTTAGAAAATATGCAACATGAATTATCCATAAAGCTCCACTCTTATGAATTAATAACACATTGATCATGGATACACCTAACATTGGATCCAATGCATATTTGATTTTGTTCTTCCCCGTATGTAAAAATGAAAGTTCGGTTACCTAACTCGAACGTTTATTTGTACAAGTCTCGAGAGCTAACCATCCCTATCCATTCAAGAGAGGAAGTTTGCAGGAGTAATATTACTATGCATGCATTCAAGAAGCTGATTGTTGGGATCCCTAGAGGATACCATTTCAACATCTCTTGGCCAAGGAGTAAATGAGGATGGTTGCTACCTATCGGAAATTATGCCCGAAGGTCAATCATAACTATACGAGGCTAGAGATTTGAAATGGGAACCCTCCATGAGCAACCAATGGGCTGCCACGAATGGGTGAGAGCATTATGCTCTCAACTATTCTAAGCACTCATTCAAGCTCAAGGGATTTGCCACCATCATTGGGTGCAAGTTGTTCCCATGTGGCTAGAAGGTATGTTGTACCTTACCCAAGGAACAACTGATCATACCCAATGCATGTTGGGCACATGTCACTCCCTTATGGCAAAAAGATATGATACACCTTAGCCAAAGAATGACGAACATACTCAATGTATGTTGAGTGCACGTCATTCCTTTGGATCTAAAGGTTATCATTATCCTAGCCAAGGAATGACAAATCACACCCAACACATGGAGACCCTGGTGTGCGGACGATCAACATCGGAAACACTCTATTCAACCACACTCATTATGTCAATGGGAGGCAACACAACAATCAACACTCAACCCTCCATTGTCAAAGCCATGCTGCAACAAGGATAGGCCAACTCATGGCCTACCTCCGTCATTAGGGTTTCAACCCCTATCACAGACCTTGATCAAGAATAAGCTTGGGGGAGGACCCCCACTTGAGGTAACTTGTATCACACCCACTACATTTTTATTTCAAATCATCCATTGCATATTTATTTTTCATCCATCCATCATCCACCTTGCATTTAAAAAATATATAAAAATAGGTTAGACTTGTTTTCATCAAATAAAGATGTGCGGTAAGAATGATTTAAAATTCACATAGATGAAATGATGAATAGTTGCTCTGTCTTATTTTCCTAGGTCTCTAGTTTACAACTTGCTACTCTCCGAATATTGCTTTCATTGGTTTGAAATACTTTTACCTTAATTTGGAAGTTGTGGGTAGCAGAAGCTTAATCTAATTCTAGGTTGTTGCAAGATTAGAATTAGTAATAGGGCTGCTAGTCCTAGTTTGAAAGTAAAACTTAGATTTCCGGAGAAATTCCAAAAAGATTTAAGTTTCCCTAAATTGATTGGAAATACCTACCAAAGCCATATGATGTTCATACATAGACAAAACCTTATGCATATGCTATTTGCTTTCACATTGAGCCTAGTCAAACTAGTATAGACCTATGTGAGAAATCATTCAACTCTTTTTGAATTCAAGACTTCACTTGCACATGCTATACTTCTACACTAGAAGTAAGCAAAACGTCCATCATATCCACCATACCACAACAAGAAGTGAAACTCCATGTTATTCATGTTTAGCACTCTCTTCAAAATTCATTGCAAAAAAAGGAGTAGAAGACATGGCTACAAAAATAAAATGAAAAAAAAGAGCATGCTTACATCAGAAGCATGAGAAAAAAGAGGACAGAAAAGAAAAGTAGCCATGTTTCATCCCTGCAAAAGAAAGAGAGAATATACCAAAAAGGAGTTATCTCAAGTATCCACATCCACTTCCACTGCATCATACATGCACTAGTCTTGAATCAAAAAGTTTTGATTTGAATTCTCCTAAGGCTTACTCTTTTGACTTAGCAATATATGTGATGCAAATATGCCTACTTACTTTCCTTACCAAGCTCCACATACAAGCCATATTCAATGAGTAGGAATTGTAGAGGCACAATGCTTTGGTGAGGAAATATTCCCACTATCCACAAAGGAGTGATTGAGAGAATCAAATTGAGGTACTTAATATCTAAATTGAATTCTCCAGAATTTAAGTGGAACTTGAGTTCTAGGCTATGTTTGCTCCGTTTGCTATTCTACCTTTCAACTACTCATGAATATGAAAAAGCATAAGCCCCATGATAACTTAATAAAGGTAGAGTATCATAGCCAATTTCTGCAATACTAGGTAGAGTGTCTTGTTGTGCATTAGATACTTTTGAAAATAAGATATTGTAGCAACTTCTGATCATCAACCTAAAGTCTTGACTTTGCTCGGGATGAGCAAAGGATAAGCTTGGGGGAGTTTGTTGACGGCTGTTATATACCAATTTCATCCATCAATTTAACTCAATTATGTATAGGATTTGTCATTTCCTGCACACATCACCTTTCTATCTAACCCAAATCCACTTGGACTTGGAGAAATATGTGTATGCAACATTTTATGCAGGACATGAGGAAATGTAGATGGACCAATCCTATAAAATATCATCCCAACCAATCAGGTGATGACACATGGCATCCCATGGATCAAATTGCCCACAAACCGAAGGATCCGAGGAGATCCAACGGTGTATCACCCGGATACATCAAGGAGGCCCACCTGGCAGCCACGTGGAGGAAGCACTCCACGTTTGGAGTGCTGACTAGGTCATCTGAATCAGGGGTTCGACTGACCCCTTCCTGGTGCCAAACGCGGTCAAACGACGCGTGTTGGCTCCTCCTGGCTTGAAGGAGTCAATGGTGACTGATTCGCGTGCTTTTGGTGGCAGGAACCGACCTCAACACTAGTATAAATAGGACCCCCTACCCCTCACTTCAAAACACACCACTTGGACATCATTCTATTGTATACACTATCTTCCATAGTCCATAGAGGAGTTAGGATGTAGAGAGGAGAGCCTCTAGTCCCAAGTCCAAATTGGGAAAGGAGTAGAAGGAGTATCTCTTCCCAATTCCACATTGGGAAAGGTATGTCTCATGTATTCCTTCTTGTATTTGTGACTTTGTGCTCAATAAAGATATTATCTTTAATCTTCTTTTATACATATACTTGGACAAAGCGTTTCTTGTTTGATTGTGGAATCCATGTAAGTGGAAGGTATAGTATTTATGATTGTACTCTCATGATCACATATTATGGTCATAAGCACTATAGAACCCCACTATAGTCTATGTAGTTCTGATATTATTATGTTAATATGAATAACTATGCTATGCAATCAACATTGGTTCAACGATGATTTAGTTCATTGCCTTAGGATGGCTTGTGATGTAGCTCTTAAGGTATTTGCTTAGTATGCTAGCATGGTTCTAGGGTATTTAAGTAGCGTTGGATGTCTTTTAGACCCACAGATTGAAGAGGTAGGCAGTAGGTGGTGACATCCCTATCTGTCCTTTGTAATCCTCCACGTTCGGCTATGCCACAGGCTCTCTGCGGGAGTCGCCCTAGTATTGTTAGGGGTAAGACCGTGCCCGATGTGTTGAATAGTATTGCATAGGAATTCATCATTGACATGACCATTAGTATCTACCTTAGGCTATGTATATGTATTAGGAGCATTGTAGGAGCAACTCTCTAACTCTTAATCCAATCTCCCTCTAGGACCCATTTACCCTTTAGAATAGATTGCCTAGGTGTGTGTCACACTACCCCTATTATCAACTTACCCCCTGTCCGGATAATTGATTAGTATCCCATAGCTTGACCATAAGAGCAGTATATCCTTTACTCCATTGCCTTCCTTTGGGATAAATATGATACCCTTGGGAATACTCATGGGTGAAATGCTACAACGGTATCTTTCGTGCGCTTGCGGATCTCATCTCTTTACCAGAGATGATCTGTGGTGTTAAGAAATACCAACAAGCATTTCTGACGCCGTTGCCGGGGATGATTTGTTAGTATATCTTAGGAGCCATCAACACTTAGCATGTCTACAAGAAGAGCATACAATTTCTTTGTCCCCTCTAAGCTTAGGCAGTCCATGTATGCGATCAATACCACTAATACGCGTGAGATGATCAAAGCCTATGTGACCATGTCTACGATGCCAAAAATATAAGTCTTTTGGATAATTAGCAACTAGACACCTATGCTTAGAGGATGACATATAAAAATCAGCTTTAAAAACTCTTCCAAACCGAGACATGTTAGAAATTATCTCACTATTTGAATCTACAATCTTGCAGCAATTTTTAGTGAAAATAATTTTCAGATTTTCATCTAGCAATTGTGAAACAAAAAGCAAGTTGTATTTCAAATTTCTCACAAGTGCCATTTCTTTCAAAGATAGTGATTATTTACTCTAACCAAACTTTTTGAATCAAACTACTTCCTAATGACTTTACAATTTTAGGTGGATGTGCCTTAGCATGAGCATGAGAATCAAAACCTAAACCAGTTTTATCATTGCAAGACTTGGAAGATTTCAACAGCAAGTTTATATTTTTATTCCCATTACAAAACCACTATTGTATCCAATTCATATCATCAAGTTTCTTAGACTAGTCTAGGCAGTTTTCGTATGAAGTTTTTCCTTTTAGTTTGCAATTAGAACAATATTTAACTTCATGAGAACGTAAAACATTGTTCAATATATAAGTCTCATTCATAGCATTGTATAGTTTTTTGTCAAGATCATTACAAGTAGAAAAATGCGAAACAATTGTAGAACAACAAGAATCTTTCAAGTTCTTATCATTAAGTGCAGCAAGTTTTTTGTTCTTTTCAATTTCAAGTTCAAGCTTATCAAGTGTGGATGTGTGCACACTTTTTAAAGAGGACAATTGTTCATATATAAGCTCACACGAGGAACAAGAATCATCACTAACAATCAAGGATTTTTTTAACGAATAATTTCAGATTCTAGTGATTCAATTTTAACAGCATTGTCCCTAAGTATTTTGTCCTTTTTCTAAACTATATCGGTGGCATGAGAATTAGCATCACACATTTCCTTGCAAGTGGGACATACCTCTTCATTATTGCAGTTGTGTTCTGCCTCCTCCATACTTGATCTTGAGTTGCCTGCCATGAAGGACTAGTTTTCCAAATTCTCTTCATCTTCGTCACTTCCAATGTCCACATTGCTCGAGCCAAGTTCTTGAAGTGCGGAGATAAAACTTTTCACTAATTGGCAACATGTAAAACCCTTATTTTTCTTCTTATCGTTTGCAGAGGAGTGCTTCATCCTTGTTTACTTTTTATCACGAGAAGTAGGACCTAAAAGGTTTGGGTAATTAGTACGAAAATGTCCTGTGTTACCACATTTGAAGCATCGTTGAGAACTGACACTTCCTCTCCTAGTTCTCACATTTTGCAATGCTTTTGAGAACCGAGTAGAGAGAAGTGCTAGCTCCTCCCTTGAAAACTCTTCAATCTGTTCAAGGGTTAGAGAGGACAACAAAGAAAGTGTACCACATGACAAAGATTGACTAGAGCTAGGCATGTCACATTGTGAAACAAATGCAAGAGACTTGTTGGTGTTCTTACATGATATTATGTCAATTTCATGAATTTTTAACTTAGAATATAGCACATCTAATGTAAGTGTACTCATGACCGTGGATTCACAAATAGATGCAGCTTTCGTCTCCCAAATCGACATATCTAATGCACTTAGTTAATGCCTAGCATTTTAAGCATCTGAAAAATTAACATTAAGACTACGCAAGTTGCTGAGAATTTTGTTAATGCGAGCGAAGAGGTCATTGATTGACTCACCGGGTTGCATCTCGAAGTGCATGTATTCTTTCTTGAACGCGTCTTGTCTTACCTCGTTGATAGTGTTGGATCCTTCATGATAATCTCAATGAGCTTTCCAAACATGGTACGCAGATTGGAGGTGTGCAACTCGATCAAAGTCGCTTTGAGTCAATCTTTGTATGATCAAGTTCCGCGCTTTGTTGTTGTTGTAGATATATCTCATGTTCATAGTCGTGACTTGATCATTTGGCAGCATGTCGTAAGGCTTGTACACATTTTCCGATATTGCAAAGCCTTGTGCCTGGATGAAAGCATCCATACGTGCCTTTCAAACATGTAAATCAATGCCACTAAACACACAAGGTTTTGCAGAGTATTTCTCCATGATGATTAGTTAGAAACACATGCAATTCACATAGATTAGAGCAATGTGGCTCTAATACCAAATTTAGGATCGAAGAGCACATGCAAATCTACCAGGGGGTGAATGGTAGATTAAAAAATTTTCAGCAGAAGAAACAAAAACCCCTCGACAAAAAATAAATCTGTTAAGAAACCATGTTTGTAATTGATCTAATCATGTTCAAACGTGACAAAAGTAGTGTATATTATAGAGAATCGAGTCATGAAGACACTACAACAAGAATCACGAAAAAACGTCGAGAAAAACACATGTTATGATCGAAAGATCGATCAAAGGTCAATCTGTTCTACCCGAGTAAAACAGATCTGCAACACTGCAAAGAAACTCGTGTAGATCAGAAACCACAAATCCAATGATCATGAAATTTTTAAAGATGATAGATAATCAAGTTGTGAAGACAACCCAAAAAGGTTATGATAAGAACACCGAAGCAACATAATGTTGTGCAGAAACTTGATGAGAAAAATGTGTCTAAAACAAGTCGGACGAACAACACATAAGAGCTCCATTAAACTATGAATTTTGTTGATCAAAACACAAGAGGAACATACCAAAGTCGTCTCACCACATGCACTGGCCTCTCTTGCTTATATAACCAGTCCTAAGGCCAATTCAATCCTAACTTGGACTCTAATCCTACTCAGTTTCAGCCGAAACTTTCTATAACTGCTCAAGCCTCTTCTATACGTAGATAGAAGCAATATTAAGACTTCCAAATACCTTAGGAACATGCCAAACATTCCTAAAACAACACAACTTTGTGACCAACACGAAATCTAATCAGAACCAAATCAAATCCTTCCATATTTGATCCATAACCGACCCAGCCGCAACCTGAGTCCGTAATCCAGCCGGTTGGACCTTTCCGGCGACATCTTTACGTCCACTTATCTTTATCACGCCTTGGAACAATGTCACCACGTCCATGCACCCCTTGCACACATGCAATCACTTTCCAACAACATCCACGATACCTTCATATGCATTGTTCTTGACCTAAACATGCTGCATGACCTCCCAATCAACTCAACCACAACTCCTCCTGATTCCGGAACTTTGTTGTTGAACCTCATCTTCTCCCTAAGACTAGTTCAATGGATCCTGTCACCAGCAATGTGTTGACCTCAAGCAACAACTGCACATGAATAAAAAACTATCCTTTGCAAGCTCAAGTCCTCGACTTGACTCTCGTTAGTCCAAAAAACACAACACCTTACGTGAGCACCTCACAGAAGCATGTTGCAAACCTTATCCAAACATTAACCACCGTAAACAGCCATAACACTTTAAAAACTTAGTAAAAGAATACTAGGCAAACTTCCCATAAGCCGAAAAGTAAGTTTGAAACATTGCAAGTTAAAAGCAGAACCATTGCAATCTTGCACCAGACCTTGTCAAAGCTAGTCGGACCTTGCGAAAGCTAACCAGGCCTTGCGTCGGATCTAGCCAAAGCTAACCGTACCTAGAGTTGGACCTCGATGAAAAGGGCATTTTGACAATATTCAAAACTTTTATCGAAATAGCCAATGTATTCAGCACACATAGGTCTCACAAGGGTTTAAAATTTTTTGTGTCGATTTGAGCCTTGTTGTAAAGTGTTTTCAACAATCCATGTGTTTGAGAATCACCTAAGAGCTCATAGTACGATTAGGTTTAGTTGGAGAGATAAGTCGAGGCGGCCTTAAGGATATGGCCGGACTTGTCCGATCTTGGAGGCTGGACTAGTACGACCACATCGGACTGATTCGATGTTAGCGAAACTAAGTGCCTTTCATGGACTAAAGCCTGAAAGGTCGGACTAGTCTGCTGGAAGACATGTCTGTTTCAGCACGAACCAAGAGGTACTGTGTGAATTCGGACTTGTCCATTTTTGGTCAGACTACTCCATTTGGAGTTGTTGGTGGGCTGCAATGACTAAGTCCTGGCAGGCCAGACTAGTTTGCCTGGACCAGACTTGTCCACTCTCACCTGGAACAAAAGGTTCTGAGTGGGATTGGACTAGTTCATTTTTGAATGGAATAGTCCAGGGTCATGTGACGATTTGAATTAAAAAGCTGGCGAAGACTTTATTGGTTGGCCGTAGTGACGTCAGTGGTCCCCTCAGGCCGGACTAGTCCAGACTTTAGTTGGTGGCAACGACTAAGTGTTGGGACTCCTATAAATAGGGATCCCCTGGCTTTCCCTTGCCATCTCTCAAACCCTAGTGCCTCCATAGCCTCCCAAGAGCCTCTCTAAGCCTTCCTCTTCACATCTTTGAGCCCTAAGAGCGAATCTTGAGGGTTTGTGGGATTTGCGAGAGAAGAAAGAAGGAGTTGATGTTCTTGAGCTCTTGGTTGATTCTCTTGATTTGAGTTGTTGATTTGGGTCAATTTGAGTTGTGTCTTGATCCTTATTTGTGCTGCGTGATTGTGGGAGCCTCAGGTTGTGAGTTGCCCCAAGAATCCTTCTATTCACCCTTGGGTTTAGTGGAGAACAAGTCGTCCCTTGTGGTGGCTTTGTGAGGTTAGGGTTTAAAGATACCCGGTCCTTCGTGGACTGCTCAACGGGAACGTAGGTTCCTCTGTGGAACTGAACCTCGATATATATCCATGTGTCTCTTGCATCGCTTTACCCTCGTTCATCTCTACATCATTCTTAGGGCATTTATCGTTCTTAGCTTGCAACATTTGATTTACTTAGCAATACATGTTTCCTCCACTTGCAATTGATCTATTAGGTTGCTAGATTTTGTACTTCACGTCTCTTCAAGTAGATCACACAAAAACTCCTACCTTGACCGTTCTTGTTCATCCTGACCGGACTAGTTCGCCCTGTTATTGCTCATAAAATTTTAATTGAGTAATTTCAAGTTTTAGCCTATTCACCCTCTCTAGGCAACATTGAATTGGTATCAGAGCCTAACTCTCCCTAAAGCCTAACATATTGGAGAGGAGATGGGGGGAAATCACGAGAAGGATTTGCCACTCCAAGACACCACCAGAACTGGTGAGACCAATGAGAATGAAGCACAAGGATCAAACCCTCCACCTTTTAATATTGACAACAACTAGAGGACCAAGCCAATACCTCCTCCCTTTGACATTGGAAGTGAAGATGAAGATAAATAAGTGAAGTGACTCGCATATCTTTTTCAAAAGGCTAAAGATGAAGCCAAGAGGAGTAGGAGGCTAGAGAAAGAGAAGAAGCTCAAGAAGAGTGGAGAAGACTACACTCGATATCCTTAACTATGAGCGTTTAAATACTCTTTCTAACTACTTGTCTATTCCTATGGGCAAATCTCCTCATTTCGATGGCACTAACTTTACCATGTGGAAGCATAACATGAAATTGCATCTTATTTCTCTCAATCCCACCCTTTCGCACATCATCTGCACAGGTGTAAATATCCTCCTGGATGATGAAGAGCTCACCCCTGAGCAAGAGCAACAAATCTATTGCAACGCTCAAGCAGCGGTTGTGCGCAACTCGACCTTGAGCCAAGAAGAATTCAACAAGGTGGGCGGGTTGGAGCAATCCAAAGAGATTTGGGACATACTCAATTGCACATTGTTGGAGTCTTATTCCGACAATTCTCCCGATACTACTGTTAGTAGCATGCGGAGTTTCTTAGGTTGGGGCGCGCGGAGATTCTGAACAAGATGGCGACTTGACACGAGGATTTACGTGGTTCGGGCCGCCTGAGCATAATACCCTACTCCATGGGTGTGTTGTTTTTGTTGTCTTGAGTATATGAGAGCGTGAGCCAGAGAGAGGCCAAAAAAAGTCCCCTGTGTATCGCTCAGCCAGTCCTTTTATAGTACAAGGGATGGCCGTTACATCATTAGACTGGCCCGACATGTGGCCCTGGCGGTTACTGATGACTAATACACAGTTAATATACTTAATTCCCCTTAATAGCGTGGTAACGAACCTTAATGGTGGTGTTACTGGTATTAAGGGTCCTCTGATCGTGTATCATTAAGATAGCATTAATGACACATAATCAGGTCTTGAAGCCTTTAATGTCCCTTGAAGGTCCGAGCCGTTGGAGGTCCACCAATCTACCTATTGAGGTTGAAGGTCCGGCGGTTGGATGCGTGGCAGCTTCAGAGCTTACTGTCTTGGACGAGTAGTTCCGGTGCTGTTGTACACATGTCGGTACCGGAGCTTCCCTCTGTTGGGGGTTAGGTCTGGGGGTGCTACACAGGTATCCAGTCCGGAGCTTTCCCATGTATGGGTTGTAGCTCCGGTTTTATGATACACGTGGCGGCACAGGGACTAACCATATGAGGGAGGCTGGTCCGGTTCCGAGTGACACGTGGGGCCTTTGAGGGTCTTCAACTCAGATAGGTGGAGTTCCTTTGCACTCTTTGCAGTTCCATGGGGTATCCGATACGCAGGGTACCGACATTGGCCCCCTGGCCCACCTCTAGGAGAGACCCTCTGGATTGAGTCATCCTGCGGAGGTGGGTCCATCTTTCAATTTCTGCGCCGTGTCTTCAAGGATTTTTGGATGTACCATTGAGGTGATAGTTCATAGTAAAACCATCGCCGTGTGGCATCCTCTGGATGTTGCAGGTGAGTTTTGCGCGTGCGGATCTCACGCAAATGAAGGTTGCCGGTTTCCAATACAAAAATCGTATCGGTTCCACGTGCCCTGTCAGGCCGCCACCCTTGGGTTTCCCGCCTCTCATCATGACAACTGTTTGCCTGGGGTAAGGACCTCGACTTGATCGTCTGGGTGGCCCCGGGCCCCTTTGTCATTAGCAGGTTGAAATTTTTGAAATGCATCCTTGGCCCTTTTGCGGTTTCCATCCAAGCGTTGCAGGGGCTTACTTAAGAAGGAAAGCGCACGGGGTTTGGGGATTCCTTACGCCTTCATTTGAACTTGCATTGGAATCCTCCAAACTTTTGCTTGCTTTTTCTCTCTCGCCTCGTTGTGCTGCGATGGAGTTGGGTCTCCGCAAGAGCCGTCTCACGAGTGATGATGATCTGAAGAAGGTCCGGACCTTTATGGGGTGGTCCAGTGACTCCATTAACCATCTGGTCCGCGCCGGCGAGCTCCTGTTCAAGAAGAAGCGCGGCGGCAACATGGTGTACTTCTCTGCATACACCATGGTGGGATTGATCCCACCTTTCTCAACTTTCCTCTTGATGCTGTTAGACTTCTATAGTCTGCAGTTGTACCACCTTGGCCCCCTCTCTATTCTTCTTGTGTCAACATTTGTCCACTTCTTTGAGATGTGGGTAGGTATTCCCCCCTGCGTCGAGCTTTTCCGTACCTTCTTTACCATCCACACCACCGACAAGAGTTCCGAGTATCTTGGCTTCTACTATTTTGTGAAGCGCAATAAATGCCCCTACAAGTACTTGAGGTCGTTTCCTTCTGGCAAGTGGGACGGCTGGAAGAAGGATTGGATTATCGTCACGGCAGAGGAGCACGAGAAGCTCAAGCTGCCTGATGGTCTTCCCAATGTTGACACTGACGCATGGAGTGTGGTTCTGGTGCTGTCAGAAGCCTTCAACCCTGCCTTGACCTGGATCCGCGAGTGTGTGGAAGGAGGGGTGACCCCTCAGATGGTCTTCTGCAACTTCCTGGTCAACAGTTGGGCTCCGCTGAAGAAGAGGGAGAAGCTCGCCTGGGCCCTCAACAGTGTGATGGATGATGACCAGATTGAAACCGGTCTGAAGTCCAATTTGGATGGCGCTGCTTTGGAGCTTCATCTCAAGAAGTTCCAACATGGCATTGACGTCGAAGGTGATAACTTAACTCCGTCGGCGGCTTTCCTCCCTCTGAACATGGAGGCAAAGTTTAGCAGGGAGCTCCGGAGGAGCATGCCAGTGCTTGACGACCTCGGTGAGGTAGAGAGGCATCCGACCACCAGATGTGTGATTTCCGGAGCTTCCGAGGGTGGCCCTGCTTCCGCCCCGAGACAAAGAGATGTAGTCAAAGTCAAGGGCAAAGATTTGGCTGAGCCCTCCAGCCGAAAGAGGAAGTTGAAGCACTCTGACAGGAGACCCGTCAGACCTGCTCCTTCCACAAAAGCTCCTTCTCCCCGACGGGGGAGGTCTTCGACGGCGACACCAACTCCAGCATTGGCGTCTCCCAGGAACGCCAGCTCCGATCAGGTGACTCTGACACCAGGGCCAGCTAAGGGCTCTAGGTTCGAGGGTCCTTCTCAGTCGAGGGGGGCCTCAACCAAGACATCGCCGGCTGCGGCAGCAAGCTCCGAAAAGCCTTCTGTAGTTACTACACCAGTTGCAGCTGGGTTGGGCTCTGAGTGTATGATGAAGAGGTTCCGCGATGGCTGGAGCGGAAGCCTTCCAAGGTAAATTTGCTTTCTTACCTCAGTTGGTTATTTTTGTTGTAACCATATTTTGAACTTATTTATCCTTCATCCATAGGGTCTCCAAAAAAGGGGCTGAAGCTCCAGTTCCTGCGACAGCAGCAGATGCTCTATAGGCGGAACCTCAGGCTCCAATTCCAGTGCCGCCCCAGGTGATAGTTGAGGTCATGGCAGCTCCGACGCCAACTGTCGTGGTTCTCGACTCATCTCCCGAAGCTCCCGTGGTAGCACCAGACCATAGGAATGAAGATGTACCAGCGGCACCAGCTCTGGAGGTTGAAGCTCCGGTTTTGGATGCTGTGATGACGGATGCTCCAACCTCAGAGCTGGAGGCAGCTGCAGTTCCGTCCTTCGAGTTGGATGTTACTGAATCCCCGATGGCAGAGCCGTCGGTTGATGAAATTCTGGTGCCTGAACTAGGTGATGTGGAGGTGCCGGCAGCCGAACCGGTGGAGGTCGAAGTACCAGCGCCTAAACTGGCAGGCGCCATGGAGGTCGAAGAGCCGGTGCCCGAACCGGCATTGTAGGAAGCACCAGCGTTGGGGCCGGAGATTGCCGTAGCTCCGGCTGGGTCTTCACTACCTGCCCCGAAGGTGGTAGTTCTGGAGGTACCTATTCCTGAGCCTGGGTGCCAAGACGAAGCAGCCGGTCCCTTGCCTGAGGGACCACTTGATGATGACTTGGCGGCAGGACCGTTGGAGTTTACCCAGGAGGTAGAAACTCCCATGGCAGGTCCTACCTCGGCAACAATCGAGGCACTCCTAGAGGGCGGCCCGAGTGCTGCGGAAGCTCAGGGGACCGCTCTTGTAGAGTGGGACCCAATTTTTGTTCTGGAGGACCCTCTGGAGTCAGCGGAGAGGACCCCAACAGGTCCGGAGCTAATCCCCATGTCGCTATCCATCGACAATGCCTGCTCCAGCCTTCGTCAGGCCCAGCTTACATTTTATCACGACAGCAAGGCCCTCGAGGAGGAGCGCCAAGCTCTTAGGAGGTGGCACAACCGACTCCAATTCGAGACCAAGCTCGCGCAAACAAGGTTGGCCGACGACAAGGAGTGGGTCAAGAGGGAGAAGGCCCAGATGGAGTATTGGGGCCAGTTGCTGGATGAGAGGGAAAGAATGGTGCGATCCTTGACAATCAGTCCTGGGATATATATGAACAAACCCTGGCTTCTAATGAAGCGGTGAATGATTGCCAGGAGAAGCTCAATACCATCCACGAAAGCCTCGTCAAGCGCCGGGAGGGTCTTGACGAGCGAGAGAAAAAGCTCGAAGAGGAAGAGCAAAAACTCCTGGAGCTGAGGGATGACCTCGTGAAGAGGGAGGAAGAGATCACCCAAAGGACGGCTCTGGGTGACAAGAGCCTCGCAGAGCGCACCAAGAAGATGGAGGAGTTCTGCAAGAGCGAGGAGGAGAAAGCCTGGCAGTGGGGACAAGACCTTACCAAAAGGGAGGCCGAAGTTGCTCCCGGGGAGAAGAGGGTGCGAGGCCGAGAGAAAGACCTAGTTGATCACTGGAATCGGATCCACATCCGGGAGAAGGAGCTTGGTGACCTTGAAAAGCAAGTTGCTGAGAGGATTCAACAGCATGCCAAGGAGGTCGAGCGCCTTGTCCAGGAGGGTTCGGAGCTTGCGGCAACCAAGAGGTCCTTGGAGGAGGTTCGAGGCTCAAGAGCTGTGGAGTCTCAACAAGTATGGGACTTCGTGGGCAAAGCCGATGTCACACTGGCGCCACTAGGCTTTAGCCCTGTGCGTTCGTGCAATTCGGAGCCGGAGCTGGACCATGCATTGGGGGCGCTGAGCTCGGTTGGCGACAAACTCGGTGCGATGGGCGATGTCATCGTGGATCAGTTGGAAACTGAAGGAAAATCCCTTGCGCAGAACGTCGTAGAATACATGCTGACGTGCTACACAAGCCGGGATCCTCATTTCCCACTAAACTCGGTGCTTGAAGGTCCCATTGACGGAGAGGGAGACGCCGCCAGGACCAGCGTGTCAAAGGTTGCCTAGAAGGTCACCTAGTTCTTCCATAGAACTTAGGACTTTCTCCTTTTAGCTCGCACTTGTATCTTCTCTTCTTTTCTCCAATTTTGTAATCTCTTGCCTTCAGATGAATGAAATCCAAGAAATTTATGAATTTCATTTTTTGTCTTCAACCTTTGTCTTACTTGGCCCCCTGGTAGATGTACACAATTTGATTGTGAACATGTAGCAAAAGGATGTAGCATTTTGTTGAAGACTTGAGTGCTTCGAACTTGTAGAGTATAGGTCCAAAGTTTTGTTGAATAGACAGTAGGGGTCCCCTGGGGTTGTCGGAGCTTAGTAGCTCCGGCAGTGACCAATGTCAACACGTAGAGCGTTGACGGCTGGCCCTCTGAGGTTGTCGGAGCATAGTAGCTCCGGCAGCGACCACTGTCAACACATGGATCATCGACAGCAGACCCCATTGGGGTTTCCTTCTACCATCTTTTCTTCAACTCCTTTTATTTCTTCACGTTGACGGCTGGCCCCCCTGGATTTGTCGGAACTTGGTAGCTCCGATGATGCCCACTATCAATGTTTAAAACATCAACAGCGGGCCCCCTTGGGGGACGTTGAAGCTTTGATAGCTCCGGCATTGTCCACCATCGTCGTGGGATTTTCATTTTTCCTGCACACTGAAGTCAAGAAAAACAGTAAAATCCATTTCTTATCTATAACTCGTTTGCGACTTACTATTCCCATATGAAATTTTAGGTCGACAGCAATTCTATATACAATCAAGCGCGTGTGTTTATTTTCTACGGGTCCAGTCATTTTCTGGACTCACCTTACTCGGGCCTACTAGGGTGTAGGTAGAGTGGTGTACTTAGGGTGCAGGACCAGGCTAAGCCGGTAGCATAGTCTGGACCTAGATTGGCTTGGCGTTCAGGCAAGTAGGCCATTCAACAATGTTAAGACCCGAAAGAAATAACAATGGAATTTGAATTATATATGAATTGTTCGAGCTAAAACTTCTTAAGAATTGCACAACTTTGTTATAGAAAAGAAAAAGATAAATAAAAAAGAATGAGTCTGTACAAAATAAATGCACGTGGAGTCTGTTTTCACATATCGATGTCTTTCATTATAGGTCCGAGGTACAGGGGAGACAAGTACACTCTTAGGGTACGGAACCAAGCTAAGTGTCTCACATTTCTTGTTCGACCCAGGGTAGCTAGCTACACTTCTAGTTCTGAGACTGTGTCAAGTGTTGCTTGAACTTGCGGACCTTCCTGGAAAGGTCCAACTGTCCTCCCGGAGGAGCTACCCATCCGTGTACAATGATGCTATAACATACATCATATGTAATTATAGACTCACCTCTGTGATATTAAGCGTAAGACTTACGGAGGTGCTCAATGTTCCAAGGATTAGGGAGCGGTGTCCCATCCTCGGTTGCCAAGCGAACGCATCTGGGATGGGATACTTTGATCACTCAAAAGGGTCCTTCCCAGCTGGGGGAAAGTTTGCTTAACCCTTCTCATGTTTGTATTCTCCGTAGCACCAGATCTCCTTCCTCAAGCTGTCGGCTATGCACATGCCTTTGGTGATAACACCGGAGCGCTTGGCGGTATCATGCATTTCGAACAGCTGCTCGGGACCTTCCCTCTTCAATGAGTTCAAGGTATTCACACCGGAGCTGGTCCTACGTGGCCGTGTCGAAGGTCCGGACCCGGAGCGACCCCAATGTGATTTCCGGAGGAAGGACTGCTTCAACTCCGTAAACCAGAAAGAAGGGTGTCTCTCCAGTTGACTGGTTTGGAGTTGTCCTGTTTGCCCACAAGGTGGGCAGAAGCTCCTCGATCTAGTTGGCTCCATGTTTTTTCAAGCGCTAATATGTGCGTGTCTTGAGTCCCTTTAGGATTTCCGCATTTGCTCTCTCAGCTTGGCCATTGCTTGCCGGGTGAGCCACGGAAGCATAGCTGACTTGAATGCCGAGGTCTTTGCAATATCCTTGGAATGCAGAACTTATGAATTGGGTCCCGTTGTCAGTTATGATCTTGTTTGGGACTCCAAATCTGCATACTATGGATTGCAAGAAATTGATAGTTGATTGCTTGTTTATTGTCACAACTGGAGTTGCTTCCGGCCACTTGGTGAATTTGTCGATGGCGACATACAGGTACTTGTAACCTCCGATGGCTTTTGGGGAAGGTCCCAAAATATCCATACCCCACACAACGAATGGCCATGTTGGAGGTATCATTTGTAGAGGTTGAGCTGGTGAGTGATTTTGCTTTGCATGGAACTGGCATGCTTCACATTTCTTCACTAGCTCGGTTGCATCCTGGAGTGTTGTAGGCTAGTAAAAACCATGCCAAAAGGCTTTACCGACCAACGTGCAGGAAGATGCGTGGTTCCCACACTCGCCTCCATGGATTTTTGTGAGGAGCTCGCTGCCTTCATCCCTTGTAATGCACTGCATTAGGACGCTGTTGGCACCACACCGGTAATGATCCCCTTCTACCAGTGTGTATCTTTTAGCCAATCTAACTATCCGGTCAGCAGATACATTGTCTTCAGGAAGTATCTTGTCTTTCAAGTAGCTCTGGATCTCTGAGATCCATACATCGGATCTAACTTAAGATTCTGAGTCTTGCATGTTGGGTTGCTCGGAGCTTCCTGCGGCACCTACGACCCTTGATGGACGCCATGGTAACAGGGCCATCGGGACCGCCATCTTCGAGGTGTTGGTCTCGCCCGCTTCGCTCAGTTCGGCAGGCTGAGCTGTTGGTCTTGACAATCTCCGGACGAAGGTTCCGTCGGTAGCCGGAGCTCCGGCTGAAGCTTTCGTCGAGAGTTCATCAGCTTCAGCGTTGTTGAGACACTGGACATGGAAAAGATCCAGGACTTCGAAGTCCTTCTGAAGCTTCTGGACTTCAAGAAGATATGCAGCTAGTTGGGGGTTGTTACAGCAACATTCACCTTTGACTTGTTTTATAATGACCTACGAATCACCCTTTACCAACAGCTGCTTGACACCATATGATAGTGCCACCTTGAGCCCATATATTAATGCTTCATACTCCGCCATGTTGTTGGTCGCCTTGAAGTCAAGGTGAACCATGTATTTGACCTTCTCCCCGGTTGGAGCAAGGAGAAGGATTCCAGCTCCGGCCCCCTGCTTCTGCATGGAGCCGTCGAAGTAGAGAATCCAATGAGGCTTAGTGAAGACCGGAGCATTAGGTTCTGGTTTTTGCTCACTGGGCCCCCCAGGATTTGATGGAGAGGGGTCCATTCCGCCACAAAGTCTGCCAATGCTGGACTCTTGATCGCTTGTCTTGGGACGAATTCAAGATCGAACTCGGCCAATTCTGCTGCCCACGTTGCAATGCTCCCAGTAGAGTTGGGGTTATGCAAGATTGCACGCAGTGGATAAGAGGTTACCACTGAAATCTTGTGAGCTTGGAACTAGTGATGAAGCTTCCTAGAGGCGATAAGAACTGCGTAAAGCAGCTTATGAACCTCTAGGTACCGAGTCTTGGCATCATGGAGTACTTCACTGATAAAGTATACCGGGCGCTGGACTATCCGGACCCTCCCGGAGGGGCCCGGAGCTTCCTCCTCATCAACCCGGACCCTCCCAGAGGGGTCCAGACCTTTTTCGGGGACTTTCCGGTTCCTGCTAGAGGAACTTGAAGCTTCTTTTGAAGTGAACCGGACCCTCCCAGAGGGATCTGAATCTTCTTGTTCAGCTACAGTAACTCCTTCATTTGAAGGAGGCTGATCCTCTGGCGTTTCACCTCGAGGACCCGGGTCTGGGGGCAGGAACCCAGACTCACCTTTAGGTAGCTCCAGACCTTCCCGAAGGGGTCTGGATTCCTGAACTGGGGATGGTTCTGGTCTTTCCGCAACCAGGACCATGCTGACAACTTTGTCAGTTGCTGAAATGTAAAGCAGAAGTGGCTCGCCAGAATTCGGAGCTACCAAAGTTGGTAGAGTGGTGATGAGCTACTTCAGGTCTTGGAATGCCTTTTCTGCTTCTTCATACCATTGGAATGGTCCAGACTTCTTCAATAGTTTGAAGAAGAGTAGCACCCGTTCCCCCAGTCTTGAGATGAACCGGCTGAGGGCAGCTAGACATCCAGTCAGCTTCTGGACATCCTTGATGTGATCTGGTGGTCGCATGTCTTCAATAGTTTTAATCTTCGCCGGATCCGCTTCTATTCCTTGGTGGTTCACCAAGAATACAAGAAGCTTTCCAGAGCTAACCCCAAAGACACACTTGTCTGGGTTTAGCTTTGCGCGTGTGATTTGCAACTTGTCGAAGATAGCTTGCAAGGTGTCAAGAAATGACTCCTTGTGCTTGATCTTGATGATGATGTCATCGACGTACACTTCCACTACATCTCTAATGATCTCTCCAAAAGTTTTGTACATAGCTCGCACAAACATTGAAGCGGCGTTTTTGAGACCGAATGGCATGGCGGTGTAACAGTATAATCCATCTACTGTGATGAAGGCAGTATGCTCTTCATCTTCCCTAGACATTCTGATTTGATGATCCCCAGAATATGCGTCTAGGAAACAAAGTAATTCACAACCGTAGGTGGAATCCACTATCTGATCTATTCTAGGTAGTGGAAATGGATCCTTTGGACATGCCTTATTTAGCGTTGTGTAGTCGATACACATCCGAATCTTCCTGTCGACCTTGGGTACAACGACTCGGTTTGCCAACCATTTTGGGTGGAAGACTTCCCGGATAAATCCAGCTTTGAGCAACTTCTTCACTTCTTGATGTATGATGTTCGGTCGCTCTATTGATTGCTTCCGAGGCTTCTGATGTACAGGCCGAGCATCGGGATAAATCTTCAGATTGTGCTCAATCACCTCCCTAGGGATCCCAGACATTTGTGACGGTTGCCAGGCAAACACGTCGACATTAGCCCGGAGGAAAGTTATGAGTGCGAGTTCCTATTTGTCGTTCAGGCCTCCCGGTATACCGGTGGTCTGAGCAGCGTCAGAACCA
The DNA here is from genome assembly GCA_036927565.1 of Tuctoria greenei. Taxonomy (NCBI): domain Eukaryota; kingdom Viridiplantae; phylum Streptophyta; class Magnoliopsida; order Poales; family Poaceae; genus Tuctoria; species Tuctoria greenei. Next base: position 97,097,357 of record JAYESD010000001.1, read on the forward strand.
ATTTGGACGACTTTGACGGGAATGTCGGTGTCGCCGCTTGGTTACACACAAGGTGCGGAGGTTGAGCCTCGATGACGAATGCTCGGGGGTTTCGGAGCTTGCTCCTTTCCAAATTCTTCCTCCTGCGCTGTAGCAAGCGCGTGGAGTTCTTCCAGAGTCGTAACTCCGGCGGTGCGATCTCCGCAGATCCAGAGAATGCCTGAGGGTGTTGGCATCTTCAACACCAAGTAGCCATAATGAGCAGCAGCCATGAATTTGTATAGAGCTGGCCTGCCCAAGATGGCGTTGAATGGAAAGTTGATCTATGCCACGTCGAAGACCAACTTCTCAGTCCTGTAATTCTCCTGAGTTCCGAAGGTCACCGAGAGAGTAGTGGCACTGAGCGGGGTTATGGCCCCCGGACCTACTCCTGAGAAAGGTCGGGAGGGATGAAGGTCAAAAGGTCGGAGTTGGAGCTTGGCGAAGTCCTCTGAGCGGGGTTACATGGTGGATCTGGATGTTACTGATGGTCGGAGATACCATCAATGGAAGTTGGCCAGCTCCGATCATGTTCCAAGGGCAGTCCGAAGCATCGAAGGTGATGGCAGTATCCATCCACCTCTGATGGGCTCCGCCCTAGCAGTGGGAGCTATAGAGTACATGTCCCGCCGCAGTCTCTTGAGGACACGATGGGAAGTGATGTCCCACAAACCACCAAAGATGGTGTTCATAGTCTACTGACGCTGGTTGTCGGAAACATCGGAGTAGTCGCCAACGGAGGTGTAAACAGTCTTCAATACCTTTTTGGGGTCCTGAAAGCCTAACTCCTCTTCAGCCGGAGCTTTGTCAAATTTTTATTTTCCTTCCCTTTGACGGAATGGAGCTTCTTACCGGCGCTTGTTGTAGCGCTCGGTGAGGTTCTGGATCCCTCGGCAGTTTTCCAGGTTGTGTCTGTCCGTCTTGTGTATGGGGCACCACATCTTGGAGCTGCCACTGTCTCCAGATGATGGCCGAGGTCATTTTTCAGGGCGTGGCCCCTGGCCACCCGGAGCTGCGGCAGCTGCAGCAAGGGGTGTGCCGGCCGACAGCTTCTTCTTGCTGTTGGACTTTTTCTTATTCTTGCCACTCCTGGAGGTAGTGGCTTCACCCCTGGAGGACTTTTTGTTGTCCTTCGGAGGTGGTTTGGAGTGCATTTCACGCCCCTCCGCAGCCTTGGCACACTTGTCTGCCAAGTTGAAGAGTTCCATGACGCTGGTGACTTCCTTGGTCGCCAGCTTCTCCAGCATTTTCTTGTCTCGAACGCCCTGTTTGAATGCTACAATAACAAAAGCGCTTCAGATAGAAGGAATGGTATTTTGTACCTAGGAGAACCTCTTGATGAAAGATTGCAAGGACTATCCCCCTTTTTGCTTGATAGCAAAAAGATCCAGTTCTGTGCCTAGTCGGGTGTATGAACTCCCAAAATTGGCAGTGAACTGTTGGCACAACTCTGCCCAACTATTGATGGAGTCAGGAGGTAGGCTCATGAACCAAGACCTGGCGGTCTCAGTCAAAGCCACATGAAAATTATTGGCCATCACAGTCTCATTGCCCCCAGCCGCAAGGATAGCGGTGGAGTAGATTTGAAGAAATTCGACGGGGTTGACAGTCCCATCAAATTTCTCCAGCAAATGAGGCCGAAACTTCTGCGGCCATCTGACCATGCGTAGGTGCATGGCCATGGCAGAACAGCCTCCTCCTACTCCCTCAGGAACAGGGTTGTCCCAAGCCTCTCGCCTCTCGCAAGCATGCTCAATGTGGACGCGGTCGTCCTGTTGCAGGTAACGACGATCGAGCTCTGCCCGGAGGTCGTGAGTCGAAAGCCTTGTTACTGTGTGAGTACATCGCGCCACGGAGTGCAGCGACGTCGCCTGTTGAGAAGCAGCACGCCTCCTGTGCTGCAAAGCTTGCGGACTGAGTCTACCCAACAAGGTCCGACGCTAAGATGGGGCCTGCCCTAAGGGGGGAGGACCTTGATTGTTGATGCCATCGGCTGCTGCTGCAACTAGATGATCCACATCGTCTCTCCACTGCTCCATCACACCCTGAGGTGCACTTGGAGGTGGTGGATGTTGGAGAAGAGCATGCGCAGCATGAAGCGCGTGTTCGGGGTTGTTGTTCGCCGATGCAGTGATCGAAGCGGACGCCCCATCTCGATGTCCGGGTTGATTCACCGGAGCGGACGGTGGCGGTGGTGGCATGACTCCTGCTGGGGCCACAGCACCTGCTGGCTGCTGCATGTTGGAGGGATTGCCTCCAGCAGGTTGCTCAACGTGGTTACCGTTGGATGATCCAGCAGCATAATTTACCATCTTTGAATCTCAGGCGCCCCCCTACCTGGCGCGCCAACACTATCGGTACCCCGCGTACCGAATACCCATTGGAACTGCAAAGAGTGCAATGGAACTCCACCTATCTGAGTTGAAGACCCTCAAAGGCCCCACATTTCACTCGGAATCGGACCAGCCTCCCTCATATGGTTAGTCCCTGTGCTTCCTCGTGTGGCTTAAAACCAGAGCTACAACCCATACATGGGAAAGCTCTGGATTGGATACCTGTGTAGCACCCGAACTGAAAAACAACTAGCCGACATTTTCACCGAGCCACTAGATGAAAAATACTTTTGCAAACTTAGGAATAAGCTAAATATCCTAGATTCTCGAAATGTGGCTTGAGATGTTGACATCTGATTGTTAGTAGTTTAGAACCTTCAAAATTATGCATACTTGAGAAAACTTTTCTCCCTCAATTTTCATTCAAATTATTTTCAATTATTGTCTCCTTGAATCATGGTAATTGTATGATTGTTTGTTTCCTTTACTGGCCATATTCACTGAGAATATTTGTGAAAACCTAGTCCCTATGGATCAATCTCTGCAAATCTCTCAATATGTATAAGAATTCGCTATCTAGGACAAGACTAGTCCGCCCTTTGGGCCGGACAAGTCCGGACTCCTAGACTTGTCTGGAGTGGTGCATAAAGGTCCACAGCGGACTAGTCCACCAAGTTCACTGGACTTGTCTTGACTACAGAGTAGTCTGGACCCGGTCAGACACACCGGACTAGTCCAAACCTCTAACTGGACTAGTCCGACTCTTGAGTACTTAAAACTCCCAAGCCTTGGGCCCGACCCCTCACTTCCTCACAACACTTTTCAACCGCGCTCTCTCCCGAAAATTGCCCCGATTGGTGATTTTTGAATGCCTCCACCAAAATCTTCATCTCTTCGTTGATTAAGCTTCGTTCGAGTGTCGGGAGCTCAAATCTTGAACTTCTCCACCCTCCAATCCGCGGATTCCATCGATTTTCACCTCCTCAGGGTTCTTTGACCTAACTTATTGAAAATATCGATTCGCTCGATTCTAGGTTATGCCTCTCATAACCTAGGCTCTCCATTGATTTCTCAACATCTTATGACCCTGTTCTACTAGTATTGCATGGATACATTTTTATTGTAGTGATTTTCAACGTAGGGTTTAAAACTTGCACGTCCGGAGTAGTCCGGACCAAGGGTGGACAAATCTGTTCCTGACTGGAGTAGTCCAGCTAATGACCGGACAAGTCCCGCCCAACAAAGTTTTAGTCCCTAACTTTGTGAGTTTGCTATGTTTATAATGCAATACACTCACATATTTAACTCATATCTTTTCCTCATTGTCTCTACTGCATGTCAAGGCATGATGACTCTCCTCTCTCCGATCTGGAGTGTGAGGCAGCTCGTCAAGCTCTTTATCGCAAGAGGGATGAGGAGGAAGCCGATTTGGATCGCGAGGTCACACATTAGGAGGCTCGCACTAAGAAGCGTTATGACGGAGATGCTGCTCAAGCTCAAGCAACTTAACAATTTATTCAAAGGAAGAGGCTAGTGACTATGAGAGAGAAGCAAAAGGCCCATGCAGCCGATAAAGGAAAGGGAAAGGTCGATGAATCTCATGCTACCAAGGACAAAGGCAAAGTCCCAATGACTTAGAAAAGCAAGGGAAAGGCACTAGCAAAGAAGGCTACTAAGGTTCCTCAAAGGAAGCAAGCCTTGGCCATTAGGAACCTTGTAATTCGTGACACACCAATTGGGTCCGCTCCTCCTCAAGATCCTTTGGGCCACTTGTGATGACCTCGCCTGCTCGTGCCCAAACTGACAAGCGGAGCTCTCAGGCGATGTTTTCCAAGGGAAGGGATCAGAAAAGGCAAAGAAACATCGCCTCAAGAATGTTTATCACTATGAGAAAGCCACTGTGGATCACATATTTTGGTGTGATTTTCATAGCAACTATTATAAACTTGTTTACTTGAAGATTAAGACTCCAGTGGCTGATGCTCAATTGGTTGATTGGAACTACATGGCCAAGAAAAATCATCAAGCATTCAATGCAATTATCCGAGGCACTGAGCACCATGGGTTGAAGAAGATCATGGCCTTCCAGTATAATCAGAATACCGAGGTGATAGCTCAGTTTTATACTACATGTCACCTCTCTACCTATGGAGATAGGAAAATCACTTGGTTGACGGAGGGAGTCCAATACTCCGTATTGTTTGTTGACTTTTCTATAATCCTTGGATTAGAAGCGCACTTGAACCATGATATCATTATCAATAATATGAAAGCCATGGACCTTGGTGAAATGGAGTTCATGTATGTTGATGGATTCTTCAATCCTCCAACCACCAAGTATGTCTGACCCTTCTTTAGTGTGCTTAACCGTCTTTTGAGGAAGACTTTAGCACACAAGGGAATCTAAGACACTTGATGAAGTTTTTGTGCAAAGATGAGAGATTCAATTTCACACACCCCAAACCGATCTTGTGGATATGCACCTTTCATAATGTGCATGATGGAGGTCACCGGTTTGGAATTTGTGAAGGATGTCAAGCGTCATGCTCTTCACCCTCAAATCCCTCCTCCTATTCCAAAGTTTGGTGGAGATTCTCGGTGGAGTGCCTCTAATGAACCTCCCCCCTCCTCCGCTTGCACCTCCACGTTCGGCGACACTTCTAGCGCCATCTTCAAATTCTTGAAGTCTATTTTCACTTCATGCCACAAGGTCGAAGTGTGCTCGAAGAGGAATGAGAAGTATGTGAAGCAATTATGTGAGAAGGCAGAAACTCCAATGTCTCCGGTGGCATCTGAAGACGATGAGCTTACTCCCTTTCTCGAGGTACCTCTGGCGGAGCTCGCTCTCTTTGGTGGCGGTGGTGGTGGTGGCTCTTGTAGTGCCACCCCCATCATTAAAGGAGATCGATGATGATGTGGAAGACATCGACTACAACGATGAAGGTGAGGAGAACAATGAAAAGGAGGATGAAGAAGCTACAATCAGCAACAAGTATGAAGCTAATGAAGAAGTAAGTGAGAGTGATGAAGAGTAGTTCATAGATATCATCTTCTCCCTCACTCTTTTCCCTTTTTGTTGTCTTGATGCCAAAGTTGAAGAGATTGAAGGGGAGTAGCTAGATCCATGGACTATGTATCTTTTAAAATTCGTATTTCCATTTGTGATGCATTAAATACTTGTGCTACGTCTAGTATGACTTATGTTAATGGTTATGTTATGTTATGATTATTGTGGTACTCTATGATAGTTGTTAATGCACTCTATGTTAAGGTTAATTGAATATCATGCTTATTATGCTCACAATCTTGTTCTTTTGTGTGATGATGCTAAAATTCATTTGAGATGCATGCTTTACTCAAATTCCACACATCTCAACACTTTGCATCAGACATAGACACCCCACCATAACACACAAATCTATGAATCTCCCATAGTCTTCATTCTTATGCGTTATTCTTATTGCAAATAATTCATGCACACGTTAGGGCAAGCTCTTTGTACACTTTTGCATTGTAAAAACAACCTTATTAACATCATTTTTTCAAAAACCTCAATGTGTTGTCATCAATCACCAAAAATGGGAGATTGAAAGTGCATCTAGGTAATCCCCGTGGGTTTTGATGATTGATGATGACAATTAAGGGACTAATAAGCCTTATGAGTGTATGTACAGGTGATCAAAACTGAAACGGAAATGAAACTCTCAAAAATGAAAAAGAGTGAAAAAGGATTCGAAAAACTCAAATAGTAGAAATTATGGTTTAAAATTTCTTGTGCTGAGTTGAGCCTTGTTGTAAAAAGTTTCAACAAGCCAAGTGTTTGAGAACCGGCTAAAGCTCATAGTCCGATTAGATTTAGTTCGAGAGATTAGTCGAGGCAACCTTAAGGGTAAGGCCAGACTTGTTCGAGCTTGGAGGTCGGACTAGTCCGGCCACATCAGACTGATTCGATGTTAGGCGGACCGAGAGGTACTGTGTGAGATTAGACTTGTCCGGTTGTTGACAGACTAGTCCGTGGTGAGTGTGTTTGATCCATTCTAGGACTAAGTTCTGGAAGACCGGACTAGACCGCTCTGGAAGACTTGTTCATTCAAGCACAGACCAAGAGGTACTGTGTGAATTTGGACTTGTCCGTTTTTGGGTAAGACTTGTCCGTTTGGAGTTGTTGGTCGACAGCAGGGACGAAGTCCTAGCAGACCGGAGTAGTCCGCCTGGACCAGAATTGTTTGTTCTCACCCGAAAAAAGGATCATGTGATCCTTCATCGGTAGATCATTCTAGTTCGTGGTCTTGTGATTGTTTGAATTCAAAAGGTGGAGGGTACTTTAGTGGTTGGTCGTAGGGACATCAGTGGTCCCATCAGGCCATACTAGTTTGGAGTCAGAGTGCGAACTAGTACAGACTTTAGTTTGTGGCAACGTCTAAGTGTCGGGACTCCTATAAAAAGAAATCTCCCGGCTTTCCTTTGCCATCTCTAAAACCTTAGGGGCGCCATAGCCTCCAAAGAGCATCCAAGCCTTATTCTTCACATTTTTGACCCCTATGAGCAAATCTTGAGGGTTTGTGGGATTTTCGAGAGAAAAGAGGAGTTGACTGTTCTTGAGCTCTTGGTTGATTCTCTCAACTTGAGTTGTTGATTTCGGTCGATTTGAGTTGTGTTTTGATCCTTATTTGAGCTGTGTGATTGTGGTAGCCGTGTGATCCAAGAATCATATATTCACCATTTGATTTAGTGGAGAACAAGCTGACGATTGTGGTGGCTTGGCGAGGGTAGGGTTGAAAGAGACCCGATTATTTGTGGACTCCTCAACGAGGACATCGATTCCTCTATGGAACTAAACCTTGGGATAAATCCATGTGTATTTTGCATCTTTTTACCCTTGTTCATCGCTAGATCATTATTAGGTCATTTATCATTCTTTGCAACGTTTGATTTACTTAGCAATACTTGTTTCCTCCACTTGCGATTGATCTATTAGGTTGCTAGATTATTTTACTTCACTTCTCTTCTAGTAGATCACAGGAAATCCCATAAAAATCCTACCTTGCTCGTTCCTGTTCATCCTGACCAGACTAGTCCACCCCCAAACCGAACTATTCCACCCTGTTGCTGTGGACTAGTCTGGTTTTAACCTATTTACCCCCCTCTAGGCGAAATTCATTTCCATTTTTGTTGGTCAAACTCACTAAATAAAGAAAAAAAATAGAATGATTATCATATATGTATAACACAACATGCTAACTAGCATAGATGTTGAACAAATACTTATGGAAAATATTTGTCCATCATGCCTACATTAGTGTACATATATAGCAAAGCAGCCGTCTTTTCATCTGTTGAAGCATCATAGCTTATGCCACTAACAACAGTGGTGCCTCTCGTTTGAAAAACTGAGAGGTCACTACAAGAGGGTGCTTCATCCATATTGTACCGTAACATGTAAGCATTAACATTGTGTTCTTCTGCCAAGTAGACACTTGAAAAATATCCTATATCCTAAAGTGTAAATGCTTCAGCAATGCATCCTTCAATCCTTGCCTGATTGTGAACCATTTGTTTCAGACTTCTGAGTGCTCTTTCAATGTGATATATCCACTTATATTGCACAGGGCTGTCCACTTTAGCTTCATATAGAAGATGGATTAGGATGTGTTGCATTGGATTGAAGAACCCTGGAGGGAAAACTTTTTGCATCTTACATAAAATCATTGGTATCTCCCTTTCCATCATCTCCCTTGTGATATATTTAGCACAAAGCTGTCTATAAAAGTAGCTAAGCCCGGTTATAACCTTCCACATCGCATCATCAAGATAGCCCCAAAACGTAATGACAGAAGTCTCTCTATGATTATGTGATAATCTTGACTATTCAATCCGGTGAGATTCCGGTCTTAACATTCACGACTCGTCTAAGGCTAGCAGCATAACCATTTGGGAATTTCAAACTTTTCAACCACCTCAAGACTTCTATATTTTCTTCTGGTCGAAGATAGAAAAAAGAACGTGGTTTGCCACCAGCTTCAGAGAGCTCAAGAGTTGGACGGTTACAAAACCCTAACAAAACCTTTCGAGCATTTATATTGCCTTTTGTTTTGCCTGTCATATCCAAGCATGTGCTTATGATACATTCATCCATGTTACATTCCTAATGCATGACATCAATGCTATGCATTAGAATTAACGACTTCACATACGGTAGCTCCCATAGTAAATATATATGAGTCCAATTGTGGTCCTCTCCGTAAGCAACAAAATATCCAGGACGATATTCATCTGGCACTAGCTTGTTCAACAGTTCACCAATCTCCGACCTGTTGAGACATTGTGGTGGTCCTTTTTTGACAATGGTATCCTTCCTAAAGGCATTGCTCTGTTGCCTAAACATGTCATTGGGAGGTAACTAATGTCTATTTCAATCAAAGTAGCATATCTTGCCACCATGACTTAGACAAAAACATTCCATGTCCGAAGCACATGTCGGACATGTCTACGACAATGAGTTCTTCAACCAGAAAACATATCGTATGTTGGGAAAACATGAACATACCACAAGTATGCAGCTCGAAGGTTGAATTTCTATTTTTTTTAACAGTCACACACTTTGATTTTTGTCCATAACATTCTCAACTCTTCAATCAACGACTCCAACATGATGTTCAGTTGTGAACCAGGATGATTCGGTCCAGGTACAATAAGGCAAAGCAATATGAATTCACACTTCATACAAAGAGATGGTGGTAAGTTGTACAGAATAGCGAACACGAGTCAACAAGAGTATGGTAGTACTGAACGGTGACAAGCCGTCTGTCGCCGACCCAATTCAAATATTTCTTGTGTCATTGGCGAAATCTGGATCGAAGCGGTCAAGCACATTCGATACATCGAAGCGGTCAAGCACATTCGATACCTCACCGTCAGACGGGTGCACCATCATTTCGGACCTGCATGCCTCACATGTCTATCGCATGTGAGACGTGCCGATCCGAAATGGGTGACACATTTCTATAGGTTACGTTACCCATTTTCATTATTATGTCATTTAAGAGAGAGAGGGGGGAAAGATGGTTTTAGATGACACTTTCGCGTTCGTATCCACCATCAATGCATGTGTGGGTGATTGACGTTCTCAACATCACCGTTCACTAACGTGCCGTCTCGATGCATATGTTACCACTACAACCGTCTATACGGCATGAATGCATTTAATGCGTGTCGTGCCGCATTGGGTCGGGTCAGCTCAAAGCCCGTTTATTTGGATAAAGTAAGTAATAACTCAAAAACATTAAATATTAATAAACAATAAATATCAATTAATGAACAACATAATAATAAACTAACAAATAAACAATTAATCTAACTAAACAACATAATAAACAAATAGTATCGAAAAACATTGAAGTGAGGGGGGGCTCGGCCAATGCCATAGAGGGGGGTGGCTCAAGTGAGGTGGGCGGAGGCGGGGCTTGGCCAGAGCCAATGGAGAGATGGGGGCAAGGGGGGGGGGTTCGTCCGTGGAGGGGGAAGCTTGGCTGGCGTCCATGGAGTGGGGAGGGGGGCTCGGTGAGAGGAATGGGAGGGCTTGGCGGCCGCTGTGGAGGAGGGAGAGAGGAATGGGGAGACTTACTTGAGGAAGAGGGTGACAGTGTTGTCGGCCAGCACCGCGGCGAGTGAGCGGGCTAGCGAGCATGCGATCAGCATCGACGGTGGCCGAGGCAGCGTGCGACGGTGGGCGTTGGGCACAGCAGGCGAGCAACGGCGAGGGAGTGCTCAATAGTCGACAGCAGGCGCGAGTGTAGTTTGAGGGAGGAGTGAACCGTCGAGCTCGAGTGGTGAGGGTATTATGCTGGTATTAATGATGACATATTAAGGGATGATGGTTCACCGTCAAAAACAAAACTCTGAGACTTAGTTTTCGATGGCCTAGGTTAACCGTTGTCAATAACAGCCTTGTAAACGATGGCCCAGGTCAACCTTCACCAATATTGGCTCGGGTGGGCCTTGTATTAGGCCCATGTTGATGACGACCATGTAACAACGGTGGTGCACCATCAAAAATAAAACCTTGAGATCTAGTTTTCGATGGCCATACGGTTATCATCACTAATAATCAACTTGTTAACGACGGCTGTCTTTAGTAGTCAAAAATTATTTTAAAAATGATGGCCCCGTCGCCAATTATTCTGACTATCGTTTATCGTCGGGTTTCCTGTAGTGAGCCTCAAATCATGCAACATGATAGCGGCATTTGTTTGGATGAGGCTCAAATCATGGCAAGGCTAGATATATTACAGCAATTGTCCATTTATTTTATTGGATGAAGATGCCAAGTTTATTGTTTGGCTCCATCCAAGCACTGAGCAAGGAGAACAACTAGAATGCAATCCAAGGTATGGTACAATCATGTAATCAGTCATCCTCAACCATTATATTTGAATCATACGGTTGATGCATCTTTTTACTTAACCTTTTCCACCTTGGTGTCCCTATATTTTAGCTTTGGAGAAGACTAAATTAAAAATGCAACAATCGTAGGATTCAGATCTAATTATTGAGGACGGCTGATTGCATAATTGCACCAGAACTCAAATTGCATTCAAATTGTTGGCCTTGGTAAGGGGCATGAACGATGGATCTACCAGCCGTTGACTAGAGCCACATGTGAAAGGGGGCTTGATCACTACTTCACGTAGCACTTTAAATTTTGAGTTCCGTTCCTTGTGGGAGTGAATTTCAGGTTTAATTTCATAGTACTAAATGCAGGTACTCTAAAAATGATCTAATGTCACTATAGGAATAGGACTGACTTACGACGGCCAAAGCCATTGTAATTAAGTTTTAAACCGTCATAGTTAACTTACTTATGACGGTTTTTGCTTGATTATAATGGTAATTAACTGGTGTAATTAAAATGTCATAACAAGCTAATTTAGGATAGCCTAAATTAGCCTATTTACAATGGTGGCCCGTAGCCATCATAAATAAGGGTCCGTGTCCTGTGGTGGGTAGGGCCACCTTATTTACGACGACCCACCGACCCGTCATACATGAGATAGGGTTATTTTGGACGGCTTCGGCTACCGTCGTAAATAATATGGGTCTGATTTACAACAACCACAGCCCACGCCGTGGTAATAAGGTTTTTACTTTTTTTAAAGGAAATGACTAACTTGGCACGGGTGCCATCTCACAAAATGAATATACAAACAATAGATATTCACAACAGCAGAAAACAGGCACAAATGACTCCACAATCATTGAGGACATCACAAAATACAAACGGCTATACACTAGCCCCTTGACTACCTCCGAAACCATCCACATGTGGGTCTTTAACATCCTCACCATCACCGTTTGTCTCTGTGCCTGTCTCAATGAATATGTTACCACTAAATGGCTCGTGTCAGGCCCTAAATGGCTTGTTTTGGGCCGGGTCGGGCATAAGCCTGTTTATTTACGTATAATAAACACTTCATCTACAGATTCAACATAACTAATTAACATAAACGTAACTAATCAACAGAAAAATAACTAATAACATAAACATAACTAATTAACATAACTTCATCAAAACCATAACTAATCAACATAAAAATAAATAATTAACATAAATATAACTAATTAACATAAACATAACTAATCAACATAATTCATTAACATCAATTAAACTAATTAATTAAACAAATTAACAAAAAATAAACAACTAAACTAAACTAATATACAACTCAAATAAAATAATTAAGATAAACCTAGTTAACATAAATGAATTAAACTAATTAACTATATTAGTCAAAATTCAAATCTAATAAACAAATATGAATAAAACCTAATGCAAAAAAATGGCCACCGTTGGTAGGGAGGCGGTGCGGTTGTCGGTGGGGAGGAGGGGAAGCAGTGCGGCCATCGGTGGGTAGGAGGGGACGTGACACGATCGTCGGTGGGGAGGTGGGGAGGCAGCATGACCGTCGGTGGTGAGTGTGGGAAGGCGGTGCGACCAGGGCCAAGTGCGAGGGATAGGGGCAAGGTACAGGGGAGGGAGCCGAACGTGTCGGTGTCAGGGGCAGTGCGGTGTCCCTAGCGTCGGCATCAAGCGAGGCGGCTCGACGTTGTGCATCGATGTTGAGTGAGGCAACACCATGGGAGAGAGGCAGCGGCATCTGTGTGGGCATTAGGATTAGCCGATGCAAGTTACGCTCTTAATTACGATGATGCTCTTACTTACGATGGTTTAATATTTGGCCATCATAAGTTAACTCCTTGCTTACAACAGTTACATTATTTATGAAAGTTATGGGCCCGCAACCATCTTAAAAAATATATACGACTATCGAAGTGTGCAATCGACACTTCCCCCCAGTACTACTAAGAAGTAGTCTGCGAAGGTTCTTTTCTAGTAGGGGCATAACTCGATGAACTCACGAACAGAGGTGACACAGAGATTTTTACGTGGTTCGTAACGCCTTAGCATAATACCCTACTCCACGGGCGGTGTGTTGTAAGATTGATTGTGTTGCGTATGTCTAAGATCAGATGATATTGCTATCTACTGTGCAGCGCAGACCTTTTATATGCCAAGGTCTGGCTGTTATAGAGAGATCGAGGCCCGACAGATGGCCCCAGACCATTAAGCACCCTATACACGATCTAAGACACTTAATAGTGGTTTATTTGTGTGTTCACGTGCCCTGATGGCAACGTTATCATGATCCTGATCGTGCATCATTAATGCAGAATTAATGACGCGTTAACCATGTCAAGAAACAGCAGATTTATAGCCTTGAATGTCCGCGCTGCTGGAGATTCCGAAGTCCTTCCCGATGGAGAGGTAGTATCCAACACGTGGCAGCTCCGAAGCCACCCTTAGTATGGAGGCAGGTCCGGAGCTGCAGGACACGTGGCAGCACCAGAGCCATCTTTAGGAAGGAGGCAAGCCCGAGGCTGCAGAAGACGTGGAAGCGCTGGAGCTACCCTTAGCACGGAAGCAGGTTTGGCGCCTCAAGACACGTGGCAGCATTGGAGCCACCCATAGAAGGGATGCAGGTCCGATGCCGCGGGACACGTTGCAGCACCAGAGCCACCCTTAGGAGGGAGGCAGGTCCGATGCTATGTTACATGCGGCTTCTGAAGGTATTCTCTCTTGGAATGTGACACTCATCGCTTCTTCTTCTGGCACGCGAGGGTACCTGGTCCGCAGGATACCGACAATGGCCCCCAGGCCCACCTCGGGGGAAGTTTTGATCTTGCAACTGGGGCCACCATCACTTCACGCATTGCTGCTTCAACTTTTCACTTGGGCGATTGAAATGACGGCATGTTTTTATGCCACAGATACATGGCCCTTCTCGATTTGGCAGGTGTGATACATGGCATGCGGATCCCACACATTGAAGAGTGTCGCTCCCAATACGACTTTTGTATCGATTCCCAACGCAATCTTTGTAGCCTTGTCAGGCCGCCTTCCTTGGGTTCCCATCTTCTTATCATGACAACGGTTCACCTGGTGCAACTTTTTTGCCAAGTGGACCGGGCCCTCTTGTCATCGGCGAAGGTGAGTATGCGGTGCGTAAGCAAGCTTTGCATGCAGTTTCCATCCAAATGTTGCAGAGGATAATAAAGGGAGGAGTGAACCGTCGAGCTCGGGCAGTGCAGGTATTAAGCTGGTATTAATGACAACATCTTAAGGGACGATGGTTCACCGTCAAAAATAAAACTCTGAGACTTAGTTTTTGACGGCCTAGGTTAACCGTTGTCAATAATGGCCTTGTAAATGATGGCCCAGGTCAAGCTTCGCCAATATTGGCTCGGGTGGGCCTTGTATTAGGCCCATGTTGATGAGGACCATGTAACAACGACGGTGCACCATTGAAAATAAAACCTCGATATCTTGTTTTCGATGGCCATACGGTTATCACCGCCAATAATCAACTTCTTAACAACAGCTGGCTTTAGTAGTCAAAAATTATTTTAAAAATGACGACCCCATCGCCAATAATTCCGATTGTCCTTTATCGTCGGGTTTCCTGTAGTGAGCCTCAAATCATGCAACGCGATAGAGGCATTTATTTGGATGAGGCTCAAATCATGGCAAGGCTAGATATATTACAACCATCGTCCATTTGGTTTTTTGGATGAAGCTGCCAAGTTTACTGTTCAGCTCCATCCAAGCACTGAGCAAGGAGAACAACTAGAATGCAATCTGATGTATGGTACAATCATGTAATCAGTCATCCTCAGCCATTATATTTGAATCATACGGTTGTTGCATCTTTTTACATAACCTCTTCCACCTTGGTGTCCCTATATTATAGCTTTGGAGAAGACTAAATAAAATATTCAACAATCATAGGGTTCAGATCTAATTATTGAGGACGGCTGATTGCATAATTGCACCAGAACGCAAATTGCATTCCAATTGTTAGCCTGAGTAAGGGGCATGAACGATGGATCTACCACCCGCTGACTAGAGCAACATGTTATAGGGGGCTTGATCACTACTTCACATAGCACTTCAAATTTTGAGTTTCGTTCCTCGTGGGAGCGAATTTTAGGCTTAATTTCATTGTACTAAATGCAGGTACTCTACAAATGACCTAATGTCACTACAAGATTATGACTAACTTACGACGGCCAAAGCCATTGTAATTAAGTTTTAAACCGTCATAATTAACTTATTTATAACGGTTTTTTCTTAATTATGATGGTAATGAGCCGGTGCAATTAAAATTTCATAAAAAGCTAACTTATGATACCCACCATCATAAATTATCCTATTTAGAACGGCGGCCCGTAGCCATCGTAAATATGGATTCGTGCCCTGTGGTGGGTAGGGCTACCTTGTTTAGGACGACTCGCCGACCCGTCGTAAATAAGATAGGCTTATTTTCGACGGCTTCGGCTACCGTCGTAAATAATATGGGTCAGATTTACAACGACCACAGCCCACGCCGTCGTAATAAGGATTTTACTTTTTTTTTTTAAAAAAGGAAATGACAAACTTGCACGAGTGCCATCTCACAAAACGAATATACAGACAATAGATATTCACATCAGCAGAAAACAGTCATAAATGACTCCACAATCATTGAGCACATCATAAAATACAAACGGCTATACACTAGCCCCTTGACGACCTCCAAAACCATCCACGTGTGGGTGTTTGATGTCCTCACCATCACCGTTTGTCTCTGTTCCCGTCTCGATGAATACATTATCACTAAATGTGTCGTGTCAGGCCCTAAATTGCTCGTGTTGGGCTAGGTCGGGCTTAAGCCTGTTTATTTACATATAATACACAGTTCATCTAAAAATTCAACATAACTAATTAAAATAAGCATAACTAAAGAACATAAAAATTACTAATTAACATAAACGCAACTTCAACAAAGCCATAACTAATTAACATAAAGATAACTAATTAACATAAACATAACTAATCAACACAACTAATTAACATCAATTAAACTAATTAAGCTAAACAAATTAACTAAGAAATAAACAACTAAACTAAACTAATGTACAACCCAAATAAACTAATTAAGATAAACCTAGTTAACATAAATGAATTATACTAATTAACTAAAGTAATCAAAATTCAAATCCAATAACAAAAATGAATAAAACCTAATGCAAAAATGGCCACCGTCGGTGTGGAGGTGGGGCAGCCATTGGTGGGGAGGAGGGGAAGTGGTGCGGCCATCGGTGGGTAGGAGGGGACACGACACGGCCATCAGTGGGGAGTTGGGGAGGCAGTATGACCGTCGGTGGCAAGTGTGGGAAAGCGGCATGACTAGGGCCAAGTGCGAGGGATAGGGGCAAGGGATGGGGGAGGGAGCCGGACGTGCCGGTGTCAGGGGCGGTGTGGTGTCCTTGGCATCGGTGTCAGGCGAGGCAGCTCGACGTCGTGCATAGGCGTCGAGTGAGGCAACAACCATGTGAGGGAGGCAGCGGCGTTTGTTTGTGTGAGAGAGAGGAGAGAGGCGGGCCACGTGGGCCGATATATCCCCCTATTTATGACGGCCTCATAACTTACGATGGCATTAGGATTAGCCGATGCAAGTTATGCTCTTAATTATGACGATGCTCTTACTTACGATGGTTTAAGATTTGGCCATCGTAAGTTAACTCCTTACTTACAACGATTACGTTATGGGCCCGCAATCATCATAGAAAAATTATATACAACTGTCGAAGTGTGCGATCGACACTTCCCCCAGTACTACTAAGAAGTAGTCCGCGAAGGTTCTTTTTTAGGAGGGGCGTAACTCGATGAACTCAAGAACAAAGGTGACATAGAGATTTTTAAGTGGTTCGGACCGCCTTAGCATAATACCCTACTCCAGGAGTGGTGTGTTGTAAGCTTGAGTGTGTTGCGTATGTCTGAGATCAGATGATATTGCTGTCTACTATGCAGCGCATACCTTTTATATGCCAAGGCTTGGCTGTTACAGTGAGACCGAGACCGGACAGATGGCCCCAGACCATTAAGCACCCTATACACGTACTAAGGCAGTTAATAGTGGTTTACTCTTGTGGTAACGTGCCCTAATGGCAACGTTATCATGCTCCTGATCGTGCATCATTAAAGCAGAATTAATGACGCATTAACCAGATCTTGAAATGGCTGATTTATAGTCTTGAATGTCCGTGTCGCTGGAGATCCCGAAGTCCTTCCTGATGGAGAGGTAGGATCCAACAAGTGACATCTTCGGAGCCACCCCTAGTATCGAGGCAGGGCAGGAGCTGCAGGACACGTGGCAGCATTGGAGCCATCTTTAGTAAGGAGGCGGGTCCGAGGCTGCAGGACATGTGGGAGCACTGGAGCTACCCTTAGCACGGAAGTAGGTTTGGCGCCTCATGACACGTGGCAGCATCGGAGCCACCTTTAGAAGAGATGCAGGTCCGGCGCCGCGGGACACGTGGCAACACCGGAGCCACCCTTAGGAGGGAGGCAGGTCCGACTCTACAGGACATGCGGCGTCTGAAAGTCTTCTCTCTTATAAAGTGGGACTCATCGCTTCTTTTTCTGGCACGCAAGGGTACCTGGTCCACAGGATACCGACAATGGCCCCCAGGCCCACCTCCGGGGAGGTCTTGATCCTGCAAGTGGGGCCACCATCACTTCCTGCGTTTCTGCTTCAACTTTTCACTTGGGCGGTTGAAAGACAGCACATTCTAATGCCACAGATGCATGGCCCTTCTTGATTTCTCAGGTGTGATATGTGGCATGCGGATCCCACACATTGATGAGCGTCGGCTCCCAATACGATTTTTGTAGTAATTCCCAATGCAATCTTTGTAGCCTTGTCAGGCTGCCTTCCTTGGGTTTCCATCTTCTTATCATGACAACAGTTCACCTGGTGCGACTTTTTTTCCAAGTGGACCGGGCCCCTTGTCATTAGCGAAGGTGAGTATGCGGTGCGTAACCAAGCTTTGCATGCAGTTGCCATCCAAACATTGCAGAGGATAATAAAGGGAGGAGTTTGCATAGCAAAGGAACCTTACACTTCGATCTGTTTTCTTGCGCTTAGAACTCTCTACTTCCTTTTCTGCATTGTGCTTGTTCTTTCTGATCTGTTTCACTCACAGCCATGGAACTCGGTCTTCTCCCCTCCAACCTTGTGAGCAAGAGGGACAACGTGAGAGTTCGGAAGCGGTTTGCAAATCCCTTCCTTTGACAGCACGATGCACTGTGGGAGGCTTGCTTTCACTAAGGAGAGCTCCGGGGACATCGTCTTCTTCACGTCATATGCCATGATTGGGTTAGTCCTGCCATTTTCCTCCTGCTTGTTGATGCTGCTGAAGGTGTACAGACTTCAACTCCAACACCTCATCCCTCACTCGATTCTGCTGGTGGCGGTCTTTTTTCACTTCTGCTAGATGTGGGTCTGTGTGAGGCCCTGCGTGCCTCCGTTCAAGACCTTCTTCAACCTTGGACCTACTGGGAAAGGAACCTGCCTCATCGGAGCTTACAACTTAGTGAGGAGCGGGAATTCTCTATACAAGTACATGAGTTCCTTATCCTCTGGGGTGTGGGAGACGTGGAAGAGCGACTAGGTGATAGTCTGAACAGACCATCATGACTTCTTGGAGCTGCCGACTGGACTTCCCACCATAGACACCGACTGCTGGGAGATCATTCTGGACCTATCAGCAGAGTACAACCGGGTGCTCACAAGGATCTTATTCCTAGCTGAAGAAGGCTTGACTTCACTTATGGTGCTCATTGACTTCTTGTCTCGACGCTGGGCTCCTCTTAAGCATCAGGAGTTTCTAGCCTGGGCATGCTGCGGAGAGATGGACTTCAAACTGATTGAGGTTTGCCTAGGAGTTGACTTGGATGAGAAGGCTCTACTATTCAATCTGGTGAAGTTGTATAGTAGTTCCATCTCCATAGATGACCTCATGCCTCGATCAGATTTCTTGCCAATGTTTGTTGTGCCTGAGATATAGAGGCAGCTACTGAATACAATGCCGACCCTCGATGGTATTGGCATCGCCGTGCGATAGAGGTTTGATGCCTCGAGAGGAATTATCATCTCTGATGCTTCGGGCCCCAGTCAGTAGGATATATCCGACCCTGCCTCTGCTGGTGGCAAAGGGAAGTTTGTTGTAGAGTCGAGCCAGTAGAAGAGCTCTGACTCAATCCAGAACAAGGGTAAGGAGCCTACCGATTCCTCTAGCAGGAAGAGAAAACTGGAGTGAGTTGATGTGAGCTCCGCCAAACCACCTCCGACGAAAGTTGTGTCATTATTAGTGCCATGCGGAACCTATAAGTATGTGGTGGTCATACCTCCCCCGACTTCAGCTTCGGCCCTGGAGCCAAAGGTGAGCACCGGGTCCGGAAAATCTTTAGCTTCGGTCCCGGTGCCAATGGCGGGCACCGGGTCCGAAAAAATCCCTTAACAGTAGCTCCAGCGGTAGGAGATGAGGCGCAACCCCCCAGGTCCCCGCGGTTGTGAAGTCAGTTTCTTCTTCGGGAACTGCCAGAGTTAAGTTCGGACCATCTGCATCACTGGCAATAGTTGGATTAGATGACTCCGACTGCCCAAGGAAGAAGTTTTGCATCGACTGGAGCTGTCGATCCCCTAGGTACGAAGTAACATTAGGAACTTGTCTTCTTTTTCATTTATTGCTTCTTGCTGATTCCTCTATTTCTAGAGCTTCAAGGCCAATTGCTGCTCAGGCACCACCAGCAGGCCAGGCCAGCGTCGCGGCCAAAGATACCAGGCCAGCTAACCTATCAGGTCATGTCGTGGCTTCTTCCGAGGCTACGGCGGATACCATAGTGAAACCGGAGTCAACTGAAGCTGGGATGAATTCAGCACCAGCCGATGATTTTGCAGTCGTGCCGTACCAGGCGGAAGAAGTCGCAGCAGCACCGGAGCCGTCAACAATGTCGGAGCCAACTCTAAAGTCGGTGATAGGTGCTGAAGTGACGCCGGAGCTACTGGCTGAAACCTCAGTAGTGTCGGAGCTAGCGATCAACGCCCCGCTGGAGCTCCCGACTGATGCCATACCAGCACCGGGGCCAACATCTGATGTGGCATCAGAGCTACCGGCTGATGCCATGGATGCGCCAGACGCCTCATCTACTGCTGCGCCAGCATTGGCGCCAAGGGAGGACGACCTCTTGGAGATAGGTGCAGCAGACGAAGACATGCCGGAGTCCATGCTTGTTCCATGGGCTCCAACAAATGTTCCTCATACACTGGGTCACCGACAGACCTGATGGAAGGCCGGAGCCAATCCCTCTGTCTATCTCCATATGGAACGTATGCTCAAGTCTTCGCCAAGGGCAACTTGGCTTCGACTTCGAGCGCAATGTTCTGGAGGCAAAGCGGGAGACTCTGAGACGATGGAGGAATCTTCGTAATTTTAAGACAAAGCTAACGCAAACCCACCTGGCCCACAAGAGGGATCGACTGGCGATTGAGCGGGTGCGGTTGCAGCGCATGGACAAGTTGTTTAATGAGAGACAAGTCACCGTCGAAGCGCTGGATGAGACGACTTGTCAGATTTATGAAAAAATGGTCGCTGACAATGACTTAGCAAATGACTGCTTCGAGTCTTTGAATAAGTTGAAGGAGGAGCTCCTCCAATGCCAAGAGGCGGCTGACAATAAGGAGCAAGAGCTCCAAAGGAGAGACGCAGAGTTCTCATAGAAGCTAGAGCGTGGAGAGAAGGATTTGGCTCTCCATGTTGATCTGTTTATATCCCGCTTCGAAGAGGTGAAGAAGCAAGTGTGGCAGGTGGGACAGGAAGTCAACAAGCGGGAACTTACTGCCTTTGCCAAGGAGGATGAGATGAAAGCAGATGCGAAGAACTTGGTGGCGAGGAAGGATCGCTTGACCCTCCACGAGAAACAAGTTGCACACCAACAAAGGCAGCTGGCTGAGCGGATGCAACAACATGCCAAGGAGGATGAACGGTTCTCAAAGGGGGGCTTCATAGAGCTGAAGACCACAAACAAGTCTCTGGAGGAGTTGCAGGCCACGCAAAGGAGAGTAGCCCAACAAATATGGGAATTCTTGGGGCCTGCGGAAAAGGCATCGGTACCTCTTGGGTTGAGTCTGGTCCGATCGAGCGACCCCGAGCCAGAAGTTGGCCAGGACGTGACATCTCAATACTTAACCGGTGCCAACATAGGTGAGCTGGAAGACGTCATCAGTGACCAGCTTGAGACAGAGGGGTGGAACCTGGGCAAGTTAGTTGCAGAATATGTGCTGACTTGCTTCCGCAGCTGGGACTCCTCTATCTCTCTATCTCTGGTGCTTGAAGGGCCCGTTGAAGAGACGGAGGAAGCCACCAAGGCCAACGTGCAAGACCCTGCCAAGAAGGTAGCTTTAGCGCAACTCCAGCGATAGCTAGAAACTCTTCATCCTCTTGTATCTTCCAGTGTATCTTCAAACTCTTTGTAAAAAGTTTGGAACTTGAATGAAATTCCTGTGAACTTCATGTTTTGTCTTCATTGTTGAGTCTTTTGTGTTGTCATTTCCTTAGATTACTTGTCCCCCCTGGTAGATGTACTCATTTGATTGAGGACATCAACCATAAGGAACTTGGTAATGACTTGAAGCTTTTAGGATAGCTATGAACTCGGATGTGTCCTCCGGGAGCAGCGATGGGACCCCTTGCCAACATGAAAAACATTAGCATTTGTGCTCCCTGTAAGTGTCGGAGCTTGTTGTCCTGAAGGGACCATTAACACCATCCCCCCTAGGAACATCGGAGCTCCGAAAATGAGCATGTAAATCATTTGTCGTGCACATGATAGACAAGAAAAGGAGTAAAAGTGCTTCTTCTTGACTATATCTTAGTTATGGCTTACTGTCCTTAGGTTAACTCTGGGTCATCAATTCAACATCATAATACTAGTATATCAGTTGTACTTCCATAGGTCCGTGTGCTGTTCGGACCCGCCTTACTTTGACGCAACACTAGAAATGGTAGAGTGGCATACTTAGGGTGTTGGACTAGGCTAAGTCTTTACCACACTCCGAACCTATCATTGGCATTGGTTTTCAAGCGAGTAGGCCATTCAGCGAAAACTAGATCCCAAAAAAGACTACCAAAAATATGTAAATATATATCACATGAATTCTCATAAACAAATTTTCAAGAGTATTGCACAAGTTCACTATTGGCAAGAATTTATAAAGGAGACAAAAAAACATGCACAATGTAAATGCACGTAGAGTCTATTTTCATGCTATTGTATTTCATGATAGGTCCGAATAACCGGGGAGGCTAGGGTACACACTTAGGGTACCAAACCATGCTATGTATGCTAAACATCTTGGACAAACCCGACTTGTTCATAGGCACTATGAAATACTACAACAAAAACAGACTCACCTCCGTGCTAAGTGTAGAACTTACGGAGATGCTCTATGTTCCAGGGGTTAGGAATCGATGTCCCATCCCTTGTTGCCCAGTGTACGGATCTGCGGTGGGAAACTTCTGTGACTCGAAAGGGACCCTCCCAGCTGAAGGTAAGCATGTTCGCTCCCTCTAGAGAAAGTATATACCACAACACCAGATCGCCTACTTCCAGCTTCCAATTGCGTACATTCCTTTGCTTATAGCGCTGGAGCGCCTGGTGGCAGCGCACAATTTGAACACATGCTCGGCATCTTGCTTCGTCAGCAAGGTATAGGTAATATGTGAGACCTATGTATACTGAATACATTGGCTTTGATGATAAAATTTTCAATACTACCAAAACACCTTTTTAACAAGGTCCAACGATAGGTCCGGCTTATTTTGGGTAGCTTCTACAAGGTGTGATGCATGGTCCGACTTATTTTGGCTAGGTCCAAATTCTGTGTCTAGCTCTGACAAGTTTTGGCTACGTCCTACATGTTTTTTCAAAGTCCGATGCTAGGTCCGATTAGCTTTGTTAGCTCCGGCGCTAGGTACGACTAGCTTTGGTAAGTTCCGGCGCTAGGTCCTGCTAGCTTTGGTAAGCTCCGGTTCAAGGTCCGGTTAGCTTTGGCAAGGTTCAGAGCTTGATCGTAGTGGTTCTGCTTTTAGTTTGTAAAGTTTCGAACTTGCTTTTTGGATTATGGAAAGTTTGCTTAATATTCTTTTACTAAGTTTTTGTTGTGTTTTGGTGGTTATGGCTGATATCATTTTTCTATGGTTTGCAAAATGCTTATGTGAGGTTCTCATGCATGGTGTTGTGGTTTCAGAACTAATGTGAGTCAAGTCGAGGACTTGTGCTTGGAAGTATCAGTTGTTTATTCATGTGCAGGTGTTGCTTGAGTTCAAGACATGGCTGGTGACGGGATCCATTGAACTAGTCTTAGGGAGAAGATGAGGTTCAACAACCAAGTTCGGGAGGAATTGTGGTTGAGTTGATCGGGAGGTTGCGCAACATGTTTGAATCAAGAACAATGCATATGAAGGTATTGTGGACATCATTGGAATATGTTTGCACATGTTCAAGGAGTTCATGTACGTGTATACATTGTTCTGAGGCATGATGAAGAGATGTAGATGTAAACAATTGGTCGAAATGGTCCAACTGACTAGGTTATGGGCTCATGCTGCGGCTGAGTCGGGTTTGACTCAGCTATGGAAAGATTTATGTTGGTTATGATAGGTTTTCATGTGGCCCAAAAAGTTGAGTTGTTTTAGGAATGTGGGATACATTCCTTAGGTGTTTGGAAGTCTTGAGATTGCTCTATCTGCGTATAGAAGAATTTTAAGCAGTTATAGAAAGTTTCGATTCGTGAATTGTGTAAGATTAGAGTCCTAGTTAGAGTTGAGTTGGCTTTTGGGCTGGTTATAAAAGCAAGGGAGGCCAGAGCTCGTGGAGCACGACTTTGGGGCTGTTCCTCTTATGGTTCGGTCAATAAAATTAGTAGTTTAAAGGAACTTTTGTGCCTTGTTTGTCTGACTTGTTTTCGTCAAATCTTTCCCGTCGAGTTTCTGCACAACACTTCCTTGCTTCGGTGGTTTTAGCATAACTCGTGTTTTACATTTCCAATTTATGTGATTCATTTTGGGTTGTCTTCAAAACATGATTATTTATCATCTGTGAAAATTTCACGGTCATTGGATTTGTGGTTTTAGATCTACACGAGTTTCTTTGCAGTGTTGCGGATCTGGTTTTTCTCGGGTAGAACATATTGACCTTTGTTTAATATTTTGATCGTAACTTAAGTTTTTCTCGACGTTTTTTCGTGATTCTTGTTGTCGTGTCTTCGTGACTTGATTCTCCATAATATATACTGGTTTTGTCATGATTGATTTTGTTTAGATTAGTCGCACACACAATTTCTGAACATATTGATTTTCTACTGAGGTGTTTTTGTTGCTTCCGCTGAAAAAGTTTTAAATCTACCATTCACCCCCTTCTGGTAGCTTTTCATGTGGTCTTCGATCCTACAATTGGTATCAGAGCCACGGTGCTCTAATATTTGTGATTTGCACGTGTTTTGAATAATCATCATGGAGAAATACTCCACAAAACCTTGTGTGTTTAGTGGCATTGGTTTTTAGAATTGGAAGGCACATATGGAGGCTTTCATCGTGGCACAAGGCTTCACAATATGGAAAAAGGTGTACAAGCCTTACGATCTGCCGCTGAACAATCAAGTCACAGCTACAAACATAAGAGAGGACGGCAACCACAACAAAGTCTGGAACTTGATAATCCAAGGACTTACTCAGAGCAACTTCGACCCTGTTGCACACCTCCGACCGGCGTACGATGTGTGGAGAGAACATTGTGACTACCATGAAGGATCCAACACAATCAAGGAGGCAAGGAAGGATATGTTCAAGAAAGAATATATGCGCTTGGAGATGCAACCAGGTGAGTGAATTGATGAATTATTTGCTCGCATTAACAAAATTCTCAGCAATTTGCGTACCGTCAATGTTAATTTTTTAGATGCTGAGAATGCTAGGCAATTACTTAGTGCATTAGACATGTAGATTTGGGAGATAAAAGGCACATCTATTTGTGAATCCACTATCATGAGTACACTTAATTTAGATGTACTATATTCTAAATTGAAAACTCATGAAACTGACATAATCTCACGTAAGAACCCCAACAAGTCTCTTGCATTTGTTTCTCAACGTGATAAGCCTAGCTCCAGCCAATCTTCATCTAGCAATACACTTGCTTTGCTGTCTTCACTAACCCTAGAACAGATTGAAGAATTTCCAGAAGAGGAGATAGAACTCATCTCTACTCGGTTCTCAAAATCATTGATAAATGTGAGAACTAGAAGGAGAGGAAGCTCCAGACCTCAACGATGCTTTGAATGTGGTAAGACAGGACACTTTTGTACATATTACCCTAACCTTTTAGGTCCTTCTGCCCGTGATGAAAAGCAAAACAAAGTCAACTCCTCTTCTGGCAACACCAACAAGAAAAAGAAGGGTTTTACAGGACGCAAATTGATAAATAGTTTCATCACCCCAACTTAAGAACTTGGCTCGAGTGATGTAGACGTTGGAAGTGACGAAGATGATGATGATCTGACAAACTTGTGCTTCATGGCGGGCAAATCAAGATCAAGTATGGAGGATGCAGAACACAACAGTGACATCAAAGAGGTATGTCCTACTTGTGATGAAATGTGTGATGCTATTTGCCGTGCAGCTGTTATTGTTAATAAAAGGACAAAAAGCTTAGGGACAATGCTATTAAAATTGAGTCAATAGAATCTGAAATTAATCGTTTGAAAACCTTGATTCCTAGTGCAATTTAATATATGAACAATTGTCCTCCTTAAGAAGTGCACACTCCTCCACTCTTGATAAACTTGAGTTAGAGATTGAAAAGAACAAAAAGCTTGCTGCACTTAATGATAGAAACTTAAAAGATGCTTCTTGTTCTACAATTGATTTGCATTGTTCTACCTATAATTATCTTAAAAGAAACTAAAAGATGCTATGATGAAATTTCTATATTGAACAATGCTTTACGTTCTCATGAAGTTAAATATTGTTCCAATTGCAAACTTAAAGGAAAAACTTCATGTCAAAACTGCTTAGACTTGTCTAAAGAACTTGATAACAAAAATAGGACACTAGAGCGGTTTATAATGGGAATAAAAATCTAGACTTGCTTCAAAATTCCTCTAAATCTTGCATTGATAAATCTAGTTTAGGTTTTGAGTCTCATGCTTATGCTAAGGCACATCCACCTAAAGTTTTAAAGTCATTGGGAAGTGGTTTGATTCAAACAGTTCCTAAACAAAAAGAAGTGGTTTGCAAATATGCAGTAGTTTTGTCTCATTCGGTTTCAAATAAAAATGTTGCTTGCTCATCTAGACATGAACACAAAGTTAGATTTCATTGTACCTACTGTGGTAGAGATGGTCATGTCATAGCTTTTTGTTATTGACCAGCTAAACAACAGAAAAAAGGAAAGAATGATTTCTAGATCTCATAACTTCACGCAAAATTTGCTGCACATGCTAAACCGAATGATAGGAACATGCAACCTGCTGTAATGAGTCAAAAACATGCAAAGTTTGCTCCCAAACCTACTGTTTTTCATGCTACACATGTAACACCTTGTAGGTCAGTAGTTAGGTACAAAACTCCTCAAGCTTTGGCTCACAAGCCTACTGTTTTATCTCAGCTTTCGCGTGTTATTCCTGTTGGATGTCGTGTGACTCAGTACTGGATTCCTAAATGCATTTTGACTAACCCCAGTATTGAGTCATCGACGTATTGTACTTCGATGTAGGTTATACGCTTGAGGAAGGAGAACATTTGGATTATGGAGTCAGGTTGCTCACGCCACATGACCAGTAAGAAAGAATGGTTCTCCTCCCTCTCTTTTGTGTCAAGTGTAGAGAATGTTACTTTTGCTGATAATTCTTTAACTAAGGGTTCTGTTAGAGTTAATGATCACTACACTTTGAAGGATGTGGCACTTGTCAAAAAATTTAAATACAACTTTCTTTCTGTTTCACCTTTGCTAGATGAAAATCTGGAAATTATTTTCAATAAAAATTGTTGCAAAGTTGTAGGTTCAAATAGTGAGCTTATTTTTAACATGTGTCGGTTTGGAGGAGTTTTCAAAGATGATTTTGATATGTCATACTCTAAGCATAGGTATCTAGTTGCTAATGATTCCAAGGACTTATATTTTTGGCATTGTAGACTTGGTCACGTAGGCTTTGATCATCTAATGCGTGTTAATGCTCTTGATAGCATATGCGGGTTGCCTAACCTTAAAGGGGACAAAGAAATTATGTCCTATTCTTGTAGACATGCTAAGAGGGTTCAAGGTTCACATGATCCTCTCACAATGATTATGACAACTGAACCGGGTCAACTTTTGCACCTTGACACCATAGGACCTTCACGTGTTCAATCCTTCAGAGGTAAATGGTATGTTCTTGTGATTGTTGATGATTTTACTAGATACTATTGGGTTTACTTTATGGCATCTAGGAATTAAGCCTTTAGTCACTTTAGAACTTTATTTCTTATATTATCAACTTATCACCCAGGATCTTTAAAAGCAATTAGAAGTGACAACGGAATCGAATTTAAAAATCAATCGTTTGATCACTTTTGTGCTGAAATGAAATATATCATCAATTTTCTTCACCTTATGTACCTCAGCAAACGATGTTGTAAAGAGAAAGAACAGAACCTTAGTTGAGATGGCTAGGACTATACTTGATGAATATCAGATTCCTAGAAAATTTTGGGCTCATGCAATTGCAACTGCTTGTTGTGTCTCAAATCATGTTTTCTTTTGTGCTAAGCTAGGAAAAACATTATATGATCTTTGATTTGGACATAGGCCTAGTGTCACATACTTTTGGGTCTTTGGTTGTAAATGCTTTGTTAAGAAACATGGTAATCTTGATAAATTTGAAGCTAGATCTGTTGATGGCATGTTTCTTGATTATCCATCTAATACTAGAGGCTACCGCGTGCTTTTACTTGACACCAACAAAGTTGTGGAGACTTGTGAGGTTTCTTTTAATGAAGCTAGCCCGGGTACTAGCTCCAATATTGCAGGTCCGGATTCATATCCGTAGGGGGAGAATATTTTCGTTGAAGATGAGGAAGAAGAGGTGTTGCTGCCGGAAAGTCAGCAGCCAATGACATTGTTCTAGCTCCTGATTTTAATTCACAACCAGCACCGACGACCACAATTGCAGGTCCAAATTGTCCTCAAGTCACAAGATCATCTATTTGTGATGAACAAGAAGAAGAAGAAGAAGCTTGTGAAGTGTCCACTCCCCTCCGGGTTCTCAAAAGTCATCCTTCACAACAAATTATTGGAAGCTTGCACGAACAAGTCACACGGTCCAGGTTTTTTTGATCCAAACTCTCACGCTCATTCTTGTTTTGTGGCTTCTTTTGAACTCAAAGATATATCACACGCACTCACTAATGAATCTAGGATTATTGCCATGCAGAAGAGTTAGAAAATTTTGAAAGAAATAATGTTTGGAAACTTGTACGTCCACCTCAAGGTCACACTTTAATTGGAACTAAATGGGTGTTTAAAAAAAAACAAAATGAGGATGGGGTTGTGGTTAGGAATAAGGCTAGGTTAGTTTCTCAAGGTTTCACACAAGTTGAATGTCTAGATTTTGGTGAAACATTTGCTCATGTTGCTAGATTAGAAGCCATAAGAATTTTGTTAGCTTTTGTTGCATATAAAGGTTTCAAGTTATATAAAATGGATGTTAAAAGTGCTTTTCTTAATGGCTACATAGATGATGAGGTTTATGTCAAGCAAGCATCAGGTTTTGAAAATCCAGATTTTCCTAATCATGTTTACAAACTGTGCAAAGCCTTGTACGGTCTCAAACAAGCCCCTAGAGCATAGTATGATAGGTCAAAACATTCTTACTTGAAAAGAGGTTTACCATGGGCAAGGTTGGTAAAACTCTTTTTGTGCTTAAGCATGGCAATGACTCATTATTCGTTCAAGTGTATGTGCATGATATTATCTTTTGTTTTGTTTCTCATGATCTCGTGTCCAAATTTTCAGCTATGATGAGTTCAGAATTTGAGATGAGTATGATGGGAGAACTCATGTACTTTTTGGGGCTGAAAATCAAGCAAACCAAGGAGGGTACTTTTGTGCATAAAACGAAGTATACAAGAGACCTTCTTAAGCGTTTCAACATGGACAAAAGCAAGCCTCTTCGGACACCAATGGGTACAGCAATGACACTTGAACTTGATGAAGAAGGTGAATCCGTGGATCAGAAAAAATATAGAAGCGTGATCGGATCACTTTTGTACCACACAGCATCAAGACCGGACATACAATTTAGTGTATGTCTTTGTGCACGGTTTAAAGCTTCCCCACGTACTTCACATCGTCAAACCATCAAATGAATTCTCAGGTACTTACATGGAACTCAAGTATTTGGCATTTACTTTGAAAGCTTTTTCGGATGCTGATTTTGGGGGTTGTAGGATTGATAGGAAAAGTAATTCAGGTGCATGTCATTTTCTTAGTAATTCACTTGTTACTAGGTCCTCTAGAAAACAAAGCTCAGTTGCACAATCCACAGCCGAATCTGAATATGTAGCTGCTGCTAGCGCTTGCTCACAAATTCTTTTGATTGTTCCAACTCTTAAGGACTATGGGGTTGATCAAGATAGTGTTCCACTGTTTTGTGAGAACACTATTGACATTTGCATTGCTAAAAACCCTGTGCAACATTCGAGAACTAAGCATATTGACATTAGGAATCACTTTCTCTGTGATAATGTTGAAAAAGGAAACATTGTGCTTCACCAAGTAGATATCGAATAACAATTGGCTGGCATTTTCACAAAACCTTTGGATTTCACTCGTTTTTGTTTCATTCGTAGTGAAATAGGAGTTATGCATCCTCATGGCTTAAATTGAAGGGGAGTTTTTCGAATTGGGATGCCTATGTGTGAATCTGAAATTAAAAGTATATGAGCATAAGTGTTTCATACATATACGACTTTGTGATTCCTTTTACATGCTAAAAGTTTTTACTACACTACTGGTGTTATACGTTTTGTATTTTTTGCCATGACTAGTAATTGGAATAATTACTTACACTAAATATGGTCATGATCGAACTTTCTTGCTGTTTTGAACTTGTTACATGCTCACAAATGCTTTTAATGATAAAGAATTAATTAAGTAATCAACTCACATGTTGAGTTTTTATGTTCAAATGAAAATATGAGAAAAGATCAAGAGAATATGCATGCATCACACTTCTTCTTATGAGATGACTTATCGTTGCACTTAGATATGAACTTGGTAGAAGTTGTGTATGACTAAAACCATGTTCTTAAGTTTCTAATTGTCAAATGACATAGGCTTGGCTTGTTTGGTTAGAATAAGGCAGATGCACATATAATCTCTTGTAAATTTCATATGATAAAAATTTTGTTCTTAAAAGAAAAAAATTGCAGCAACAAGTTTCATGCTTTCAGGTCTTGAAATAGTTAAGTTTGTGAGATCATGACTTGCTTATATTGAAAATTACATTTGATCTCTATCATGGCTTACAATACTTTATGTATCTCATTGTTGCGACAGTGTAAGTGTAACACCCTAAATTTTCGCATCATGCATTGCATACATGATCATGCATTAAACACTAGTAGAATAAGAGAAAAATAATAAAACATACATATACAAATATGTGTAGCAAAAGAAGGAAAAGAAAATAATAGTTATAGCCTAAAACTTGTAATAGGGAATAAGTATAAAAATAATAATAAATATATATATAAATAATATATATAACAATATATATAAAAAAATATTAATATTAATAGTATATATTATAATAATAATAAATAATATATATATATATATAATATGAATAATATATATATATATAAATTATAAATAATAAATCATATAATAAAAGAAAGTATAAAAAAAGGAAAAAAAACGGCCTGCCGCTCGCCAGGCCGACGGCCCAGCCAGCCGCGCCAGCCCGGCCTCCCGCACCGCAGCCACCCCGACGCGCCACGCCGCCCGGGCCCCACCCCGCCACTCGCCCCGACTCGGCCGCCCGCCCCCGCGTCCGACCCCGCCTACCGATTCCCGCCTCCCGCGCGGGATTCCCGCCGTGTCCGCCGGCTCCCGGAACAGACTCGGCCCCAATCGAGTCCCCCCCCCCCCCCCCCCCCACGCCCCTATAAAAAGGACCGTAGGTCCCTCGGGTTTCTCCGATCTAGCAAGCCGCCGCCGCCGGTACAGAAGCAAAAAAAGGAGTCCAGAGAGCTGCGCCGCCAGGGAAAAGAGGGGAAGGAGAGGAAGAAAAAGAGGAGGGCCCCACTATCCGCCGGAGATCGTCGTCGCCATCGCGTCGCCGTCGTCGTGCCGCCGGAGGACGCATCTACTTCATCTACGCATTGTCCCCATCCCGCGATCATCGAAGCTATCGCATCTACGGTAGGCCATGTTCCTGATGCGAATTTTAGCGATCATATTGAACCTAATAGGCGTAATTTGATCGTAGTTGTGTCATCTTTTTAATTTCAGAAGCTTTAATCCCCGCTAAAACATCCGTAATCTCATATGAACACGTATGAACTAGTCGCATCTAATTAATAAACGACCGTAGTTAATTAATTATTGAATTGTGCATGCATACATGTCATTGCATGTTGATTATTTTGTGTGCATCATGTTGAATTGTATATGTTTTCTTGTATGTATGATCACGTGTAGAGGAATGTGCTCAAGAGGCCGCATACGAGGATTTCCAAAATAAAGACTTTGAAGCGCTTGAGCAACCCCATCCGCCGGAGCAAGGCAAGTGTCCTTGAAGCATATTGATCATGTTTTATTAAATGTTTTGTTTGCGAACTTGCATGCTTGTGTCAAATTAATGGGAATCCTATGGTAGGAAGTTTACTAGTTTTGTTTGACCACCCTTGTCACCTGGAATTTATGGTAGAGAGTCGGGAAGGGTTTTTACCTTTTTGCTTCGCTTAATTAATTGGGATGGCAAACAACACTACACATTTAATTACGAACTAATGATATTCTGGTTAATGTGAACTGGTCAATATGATGGGTGATCTAAGCAAGCATGGTTTTGTGGATGGGTTGGATGATATGGTGGTATGCTTGCCTTAGATCTAAGGACCGGTTCATGCGAGAATATGCCAGGTCAACAGTGCCACCACAAGGCCAAGTATGGGTGCGGTGTAGCTGAATAATTAGGAGCGCTGCTAGTATTGTATGGACCATTGGATGGCGCGGGGAATGGGAGTCGGGGAGGACTGCCCTGGGATCCACATGGCACACGAGGGGGCCCGTGGGTGGGAGAATAGAGATTCAAGCCTGCCGGTGAAACCTTAGTGGGCCCGTACATACTAGTAGTCCCTTTTGAAAGGCTATTTTGTGATCTCTTGGCCACACACCTACGGAAGTGTGAGATGGCATAATGGAGGTTCCTTAGTCATCGAAAGGTGATGAAATCACAAACATGTGGGTAAAGTGGTACAAACTCTGCAGAGTGTTTAAAACTATAATGATAGCCGTGCTCCTGGTTATGAGCACCTGGATGACCTACATGAATAGAGGGAAATTGGGATTTGGGATGGTTATGGTCTGGTAATGGTTATGGTTGGTTTATGGTTATGGTTTGGTAATGGCTATGGATGGTTTAGGGACTATGGTTATGGATATGAATTTGAGTTATGGTAACTGGACATGGATAATGATGATGTTGGCAATAATTGGATATGGGTTATATTATGTTAATGTGATGGTTATGATGGGATTGTTTCACATAGACATAGTATAATGCTTTTCAAATGTTTTACTGTACTTTTCAGCACTTAGCCATTATTACATTCGTCATTTGAATTAGCCACATGTCATACTTTCCACACTTGCTGAGTACGACATGTACTCACCCTTGCAATCCCCCCAACTGCTACTGGAGACAATTGGGAGTACCCTGAGGATCACGTGGAGTACTAGGTTGCGTACCGCCGTCAATTGCCTGTGGATTGGAGTCGTGCTGTTTATTTTATTTTCCGTAGCATTATTTAGAGTTTTATCATTCGTGAACTATTGGATTATTGTAATAAAGTACTTATTTATTAGTTAAGACGTGGTTAAATTCCGTATATCGTTTGTGATGCAACCGTATATGTGTGATGAACTTCCTGGGCACACATATGCGTTACGCTTGGTTCATATTCGGAACCGGGTGTCACAAATTGGTATCAGAGCCATTGAGTTGTGTGACCTTGAGTTGTGTTACTTCTTTTAGGATTTTTTGTCAATTTTGTTTGGTGCTTGTTTGAGTGCTTGTGTGCTTAGTAGAGAGTTGTGGAATGCTTCGGCACTTGTCCACATCCTCATATACGTCTATATTAATAAAGGATTATTTAGTGTCACATCCCTTGATGCATATAGTTGGGACGTTTCTTTCCAAATTCTAAATCCTTCTGTCCCCACCCTTCTTTTGCCAACAGATGATGAGAACTCGTAACCAGAGGGATGCTAACAATGAGGAGGAGCGCAATGAAGTACCTCAGAACAACCAGGGACATGCTCATGGAGCTATCAATATTGAACAACTGTTAGCTATGCAGAACCAGCTCATGCAGACCATGATACAGACAATGGGACAGCTGCAAGCTGGCAAAAACAATCAGCCTCATATACCTCCACCGCCACCCCTGCCTCCTCATAACCGATTGGGAGAGTTCATGAGGACCAGACCGCCTACCTTTGCACAAGCTGCAGACCCAATGGAAGCTGATGATTGGATGAAGTCCGTTGAGAAGAAACTTGCTATTGTCTAGTGCACTGATAGGGAGAAGGTTCTCTTTGCATCACATGAACTAGTTGGAGCAGCCGCTGACTGGTGGGAAGCTCTTTGCAACACTCATGATAATCAGGAGGCAATCACTTGGGCTGAGTTTAAGCAGAATTTCTGATCCCACTATGTACCTGAAGGAGTTATGATACTGAGAAGAAAAGACTTTGAAAATCTCAGGCAAGGAAGGATGAGCGTGAGTGAGTATCTCAACAAATTCACTCAATTATCAAGATATGCTCCAGAAGACATCAAAACTGATAGTAGGAAGCAATATCTGTTTATGAGGGATCTCAACAATGAAATTCAAGTCCAGTTGCTCAATACCGATTATCCAAACTTCCAAAAGCTGGTTGACAAGGCTATTGTGGTTGAGAACAAGATTCGTGAGATGGAGCAGGACAATAAGAGGAAGATGCCACATCATGGACCACAGCAAGGAAGCAATGTTCGCCCCCGCTATGCACCACCTACTGCACCACACTACAATCCATCTGCTCCTGCATACCGCGCTGCTTATCTGCCCCGCCCAAATCAGCCACCGCAGCAACGCCCCGCCATGCAAGCGCCTCGCTATCCTATGCCACCTGCGCCGCGTCCTAACATGGAGGCAAATGCTCAAAACCAGTTGCGCCCAAACTTCCCTAATGCTACGGGCGGTAAGACATGCTATGTGTGTGGAGAACCCGGGCACTTTGCAAGTCAATGCCCCAGAAGAAACTATGGACCTATGAACAATGCACCAAGGCCAAATCACCCGTGACCAAATGGAGGAGCACCACAAGGCAACCGTGGACAGTAGAATTTTGCTCGTGGCAATGTGGATCATGTCTCTACTGAGGAAGCCCAGCAAGCTGATGACGTCGTGATTGGTATGTTTCTCGCCAACTCCAACCCCGCGACTGTTTTATTTGATTTGGGAGCATCCCATTCATTCATCTCGTCAAAGTATGTTGCCAAGTACAATTTGCCTATATCTCATATGAAGCAAACTATGCTAGTAAGTTCTCCTAGCGGAGAGATGAGGACAAATATAGTATGTCCGAAAGTAAGCATTAAAATAAGGGGGTAGACTTTCTCGCAAACCTCATAGTCTTGGACTCCCAAGGAATAGACATAATACTTGTAATGGACTGGTTAAGCAAGTATAATGGAGTCATTCAATGTGCCGAGAGGATTGTGCAGTTGACAAGTGAACATGGTACACGCATCGAAGTTGAGGCAGCCCAACCTGCAAGAGAGAAAGCGATGCTGAATCACGTGGAAGAAGTGACATTGGAAAGCATTCCGATCGTTCGCGAGTACCCGGATGTGTTTCCAGAAGAGTTGCCAGGTATGCCACCTGACCGTGACATAGAATTCGCCTTTGAGTTGATACCCGGAACTGCACCTATAGCTAAGAGGCCTTATAGGATGCCTCCTAAGGAATTAGCAGATCTCAAGAAGCAAATTCAAGAGCAGCTAGAGAAGGGTTTTATACGCCCAAGCTCATCCCCGTGGGGAGCCCCAGTGCTCTTCGTAGATAAGAAGGATGGAACCCAGAGGATGTGTGTGGACTATAGGTCTCTCAACGAAGTGACAATTAAGAACAAGTACTCACTACCCCGGATAGAGGATTTGTTCGACCAAATGAAGGGTGCCTGTATCTTCTCCAAGATCGACTTGCGGTCAGGATACTTCCAAATGAAGATTGGACCATTGGATATACCCAAGACAGCATTTCGGACATAATATGGATCTTATGAGTACACCGTCATGTCATTTGGATTCACGAACACGCCTGCGTACTTTATGTATCTCATGAATAAGGTCTTCATGGAATATCTGGATAAGTTCGTTGTAGTGTTCATCGATGATATTATGATCTACTCGAAGGATGAGAAGGATCACGAGGAACACTTGAGGCTTACGCTGCAGAAGTTGAGGGAGCATCAATTGTATGCCAAGTTCAGTAAATGTCAATTTTGGTTACGGGAAGTCTCTTTCTTAGGCCATATTATTTCTGGAGGAGGAGTATCAGTTGACCTAGGAAAAGTGAGAGACGTGTTGAAGTGGGAACCGCCACAGAATGTTAAGGAAATTTGGAGTTTCCTTGGAATGGATGGATATGATCGTCGGTTTATCAAGGACTTTTCCAAGATAGCCAAGCCTCTGACGGAGTTGCTAATGAAGGGGAAGGCATTCCGATGGACTCAAGCTTGTTAGGATAGCTTTGAGAAGTTAAAGAAAAGGTTGACAACCGCGCCGGTGTTAGTATTACCGGACGTGAGCAAGAGTTTTGATATATATTGTGATGCATCAAGACAAGGATTAGGATGTGTGCTCATGCAAGAAGGCCAAGTGGTAGCTTATGCATCGAGGCAACTAAAGAAACATGAGTTGAATTATCCTACGCACGACCTCAAACTGGCAGCCGTGGTATACGCCTTGAAGATATGGAGACACTATGTTTTTGGTCACCGATGTGAGATTTATACCGATCACAAGAGTCTCAAGTACATATTTACGCAAACGGATATGAATCTGAGGCAACGCCGATGGTTGGAGCTCATCAAGTATTATGACGTGGGAATCAACTATCACCCAGGGAAGGCCAATGTAGTGGCTGATGCTTTGAGCCGAAAAGGAGCAAGTCATCAACTCACAGTACGAGAGCTGCCATCCGAGTTATGCAAGGAGTTTGAACGGTTGAACCTTGGATTCATAAATGAGATAGGAACGATGGAAGTCAACCAAACATTAGAGCAGGAAATACGGGAAGGACAGACAAAGGACAAGGAAATACAGGAAATCAAGGAAATGACCCAAGAAGGGAAAGAATTCAGATTTGATGAGGACGAACAGGGTACCTTATGGCTTGGAATGAGGATTGCGGTACCTAATGTCAGGCATATTCGAGAGACAATATTAAAGGAGGCACATGACTCGCCTTACTCAATTCATCCTGGCTGTACAAAGATGTACAAGGACTTAAATACATGTTATTGGTGGGCCAGCATGAAAAAGGACATAGTCGAATATGTTGCACTTTGTGATGTGTGCCAACGAGTTAAAGCCGAACATCAATAGCCAGCCGGATTGTTACAACCATTGAAAATCCCGGAGTGGAAGTGGGAAGAGATTGGTATGGACTTTATAGTTGGATTACCGCGAACTCAGTCTAGCTATGATTCAATATGGGTTATTGTGGATCGATTGACAAAATCAGCTCACTTCATCCCCGTCACGACCACACATACCACCGCGAAGCTAGTAGAATT
This sequence comes from Tuctoria greenei, assembly GCA_036927565.1. Classification (NCBI taxonomy): domain Eukaryota; kingdom Viridiplantae; phylum Streptophyta; class Magnoliopsida; order Poales; family Poaceae; genus Tuctoria; species Tuctoria greenei. The sequence continues at coordinate 97,134,257 of JAYESD010000001.1, forward strand.
GTATATGGAGCATATCGTGTGTTGACACGGAGTGTCGAAGAAGATAGTCTCGGATAGAGGTTCTCAGTTTACCTCCAGATTTTGGCAGAAATTGCATGTTGCAATGGGAACAAGGCTGAACTTCAGTTCGGCGTATCACCCTCAAACAGATGGACAAACCGAGAGGACCAACCAAATTTTGGAAGACATGTTAAGAGCTTGTGCTTTAAAGCATGGGAAAAGTTGGGATAAAAGTTTGCCGTATGGTGAATTCTCGTACAACAATAGTTACCAAGCAAGTTTGAAAATGTCACCCTATGAAGCACTATACGGAAGGAAGTGTAGGAATCCCTTATTTTGGAATGAAACCGGAGAGAATCAAGTGTTTGGTCCCGACGTGTTACAAGAAACCAAAAGGCAAGTCCAAATAATTCCGGAAAACTTAAAGGCTGCCCAATCTCGACAAAAAGGTTATGCTGATAATAGGCGAAGGAGTGTGACTTTTGAAGTTGGAGATTTTGTATACCTCAAAGTGTCACCTATCAGAGGTCAGCGACGGTTTAACGTCAAAGGAAAACTGGCACCATATTACATCGGACCGTTCAAGATTTTGGACAAACAAGGAGAAGTGGCATATCGACTTGAGCTGCCGACGTGTCTCTCTGATGTACATGACGTATTTCACGTCTCTCAACTCAAGAAGTGTCTTTGGGTATCGGAAGAACAAGTGCCGATGGACGAGTTAGAACTTCAGGAGGATTTGTCCTATGTCGAGCAACCTATCAAGATTTTGGACATGAAGGGTCACGAGAAATAGGAGGATCCGTTGGTGCAAAGTGCAATAGAAACACCATACGGAAACTGAAGCTACATGGGAACGTGAAGAAGACCTGAAGGCAGAATTCCCTCATCTTTTCTCCACGCTATCGAATCTCGAGGGCGAGATTCACTTTAAGGGGGGTAGGTTTGTAACACCCTAAATTTTCGCATCATGCATTGCATACATGATCATGCATTAAACACTAGTAGAATAAGAGAAAAATAATAAAACATACATATACAAATATGTGTAGCAAAAGAAGGAAAAGAAAATAATAGTTATAGCCTAAAACTTGTAATAGGGAATAAGTATAAAAATAATAATAAAAATATATATAAATAATATATATAACAATATATAAAAAAATAAATAAAATATTAATATTAATAGTATATATTATAATAATAATAAATAATAAATAATATATATATAATATGAATAATAATATATATATAAAAATATAAATAATAAATCATATAATAAAAGAAAGTATAAAAAAAAAAGAAAAAAAAGTGGCCTGCCTTTGGCTAGGCCGACGGCCCAGCCAGCCGCGCCAGCCCGGCCTCCCGCACCGCAGCCACCCCGACGCCCCGACGCGCCACGCCGCTCGCCCCGGCTCGGCCGCCCGCCCCCGCGTCCGACCCCGCCTCCCGATTCCCGCCTCCCGTGCGGGATTCCCGCCGTGTCCGCCGGCTCCCGGAACCGACTCGGCCCCGATCGAGTCCCCCCCCCCCCCCACGCCCCTATAAAAAGGACCGTAGGTCCCTCGGGTTTCTCCGATCCAGCAAGCCGCCGCCGTCGGTACAGAAGCAAAAAAAGGAGTCCAGAGAGCTGCGCCGCCAGGGAAAAGAGGGGAAGGAGAGGAAGAAAAAGTGGAGGGCCCCACCATCCGCTAGAGATCGTCATCGCCATCGCGTCGCCGTCGTCATGCCGCCGGAGGACGCATCTACTTCGTCTATGCATTGTCCCCATCCCGCGATCATCGAAGCTATCGCATCTACGGTAGGCCATGTTCCCGATGTGAATTTTAGCGATCATATTGAACCTAATAGGCATAATTTGATCGTAGTTGTGTCATATTTTTAATTTCAGCAGCATTAATCCCCGCTAAAACCCCCGTAATCTCATATGAACACGTATGAACTAGTCGCATCTAATTAATAAACGACCGTAGTTAATTAATTATTGAATTATGCATGCATACATGTCATTGCATGTTGATTATTTTGTGTGCATCATGTTGAATTGTATATGTATTCTTGTATGTATGATCACGCGTAGAGGAACGTGCTCAAGAGGCCGCATACGAGGATTTCCAAAATCAAGACTTTGAAGCGCTTGAGCAACCCCATCCGTCGGAGCAAGGCAAGTGTCCTTGAAGCATATTGATCCTGTTTTATCAAATGTTTTGTTTGCGAACTTGCATGCTTGTGTCAAATTAATGGGAATCCTATTGTAGGAAGTTTACTAGTTTTGTTTGACCACCCTTGTCACCTGGAATTTACGGTAGAGAGTCGGGAAGGGTGTTTACCTTTTTGCTTCGCTTAATTAATTGGGATGGCAAACAACACTACACATTTAATTATGCACCAATGATATTCTGGTTAATGTGAACTGGTCAATATGATGGGTGATCTAAGCAAGCATGGTTTTGTGGATGGGTTGGATGATATGGTGGTATGCTTGCCTTAGATCTAAGGACCGGTTCATGCGAGAATATGCCAGGTCAACTGTTTCACCACAAGGCCAAGTATGGGTGCGGCGTAGCTGAATAATTAGGAGCGCTGCTAGTTTTGTATGGACCATTGGATGGCGCGGGGAATGGGAGTCGAGGAGGACTGCCCTGGGATCCGCGTGGCACACGAGGGGGCCCGTGGGTGGGAGAATAGAGATTCAAGCCTGCCGGTGAAACCTTAGTGGGCCCGTACATACTAGTAGTCCCTTTTGAAAGACCATTTTGTGATCTCTTGGCCACACACCTACGGAAGTGTGAGATGGCATAATGGAGGTTCCTTAGTCATCGAAAGGTGATGAAATCACAAACATGTGGGTAAAGTAGTACAACCTCTGCAGAGTGTTTAAAACTATCATGATAGCCGTGCTCCCGGTTATGAGCACCTGGATGACCTACATGATTAGAGGGAAATTGGGATTTGGGATGGTTATGGTCTGGTAATGGTTATGGTTGGTTTATGGTTATGGTTTGGTAATGGCTATGGATGGTTTATGGACTATGGTTATGGATATGAATTTGAGTTATGGTAACTGGACATGGATAATGATGATGTTGGCAATAATTGGATATGGGTTATATTATGTTAATGTGATGGTTATGATGGGATTGTTTCACGTAGACATAGTATAATGCTTTTCAAATGTTTTACTGTACTTTTCAGCACTTAGCCATTATTACATTCGTCATTTGAATTAGCCACATGTCATACTTTCCACACTTGCTGAGTACGACATGTACTCACCCTTGCAATCCCCCCCCCCCCCCCAACAGCTACTGGAGACAATTGGGAGTACCCTGAGGATCACGTGGAGTACTAGGTTGCGTACCACCGTCAATTGACTGTGGATTGGAGTCGTGCTGTTTATTTTATTTTCCGCTGCATTATTTAGAGTTTTATCATTCGTGAACTATTGGATTATTGTAATAAAGTACTTATTTATTAGTTAAGACGTGGTTAAATTCTGTATATTGTTTGTGATGCAACCGTATATGTGTGATGAACTTCCTGGGCACACATATGCGTTACGCTTGGTTCATATTCGGAACCGGGTGTCACAGTAAGTTACTTGATAGTATGACTTGGGTGAGTTTTGTTTTATATGTATATGTTATAATGTGCTCATAAAAAATTAAAATTTCTCTTATGTACCTCGCTGAATACATTGTCAAAGGGGGAGAAGTATGCAAGGGGGAGAAATATATATAGGGGGAGAAATTTATTTCTATCTCATTTGATTTTTAAAAAAGGGGAGAAATTGTTTTCAAAACATTTCTTATAAATAAGCTAATGTTCGGATTTTAAGTGGTGTTGCCAATGCATTCATCAATGGGGAGATTGTGAGACCTATGTGTGCCGAATACATTGGCTTTGACGATAAAAGTTTTGAATACTACCAAAACACCTTTTTAACAAGGTCCGACGGTAGGTCCGGCTTGTTTTGGGTAGCTCCTACAAGGTCCGACTTATTTTGGCTATGCCTGACTTCTTTGTCTACGTCCGACATGTTTTGGCTAGGTCTGACATGTTTTTGCTAAGTCCGGCGCTAGGTCCGATTAGCTTTGGTTAGCTCTGGCGCTAGGTCCATCTAGCTTTTGTAAGCTCTGGCGCTAGGTCCGACTAGCTTTGGTAAGTTCTAGCGCTAGGTTCTGCTAGCTTTGGTAAGCTCCGGTTCAAAGTCCGGTTAGCTTTGGCAAGTTTCAGAGCTTGATCGTAGTGGTTCTGCTTTTAGTTTGCAATGTTTTGAACTTGCTTTTTGGATTATGGAAAGTTTTCTTAGTATTATTTTACTAATTTTTTGGTGTGTTTTTGTGGTTATGGCTAATATCATTTTGCTATGGTTTGCAACATGCTTATTTGAGGTGCTCATGTAAGGTGTTGTGGTTTCGGAACCAACTTGAGTCAGGTCGAGGACTTGTGCTCGGAAGTCTTGGTTTTTTATTCATGTGCACGTGTTGCTTGTATTCAAGACATGGCTGGTGACGGGATCCATTGAACTAGTCTTAGGGAGAAGATGAGGTTCAACAACCTAGTTATGAAGAAATTGTGGTTGAGTTGATCGGGAGGTTGCGCAACATGTTTGAATCAAGAACAATGCATATGAAGGTATTATGGACGTCGTTGGAAGATGTTTGCACATGTGCAAGGAGTGCATGCACGTGGCTACACTATTCTGAGGCGTGGTGAAGAGATGTGGACGTAAAGAATTAGTCGGAAAGGTCCAACCGACTAGGTTATGGACTCAGGCTGCGGCTGAGTTGGGTTTGACTCAAATATGAAAAGATTTGAGTTGGTTATGATAGGTTTTCATGTGGATCACAAATTTGAGTTTTTTTAGGAATGTGGGATACGTTCCTAAGATGTTTGGAAGTCTTATGATTGCTTCTACCTTCGTATAGAAAAATCTTGAGCAGTTATGGAATGTTTCAATTTGTGAATTGAGTAGGATTAGAGTCCTAGTTTGAGTTGAGTTGGCTTTCAGGCTAGTTATATAAGCAAGGGAGGCCAGAGCTCATGGAGCACGACTTTGGGTCTGTTCCTCTTGGGGTTTGATCAATAAAATTAGTAGTTTAAAAGAACTTTTTGCCTTGTTCGTCCGACCAATTTTCGTCAAGTCTTTCTCGTCGAGTTTCTGCATGGCACTACCTTGCTTCGGTGGTTTTATCATGACTTGAGTCTTACAAATACAATTGACATTGTGAGTTATCTTCACAACTTGATTATATATCATCTGTGAAAATTTCACGGTCATTGTATTTGTGGTTTTGGATCTAGACGAGTTTCTTTATAGTGTTGCAGATCTAGTTTTTCTCGGGTAGAACAGATTGACCTTCGTTCAATCTTTCGATCATAACTTGAGTTTTTATCGACGTTTTTTCGTGATTCTTGTTGTCGTGTTTTCATGACTTTATTCTCCACAATCTATACTAGTTTTGTCATGATTAATATCGTTTAGATTAGTTGCACACACAATTTCTTAACAGATTGATTTTATACCGAGGTGTTTTTGTTGCTTCCGCTGAAAAAGTTTTAAATCTACCATTGACCCTCCTCTGGTAGTTTTTCACGTGCTCTTCAATCCTACATCATCACGCCGGAGCTGGTCATGCACGACTTCGACGTAGGTCCGAACTCAGAGAGAACCCATGGTGATCTCTGGAGGGAGATCAATTTCTGTTCCGTACACCAAGAAGAAGGGCATCTCCCCTGTAGCCCGCCTGGGTGTTTGTTGATGTTTCTTACGTCACAGATAAAAATCCGCAAGCACATGGAAACTGTCGTATAGCATTTTACCCAAGAGTATTCACGTCGTATAGCATTTTACCCAAGAGTATTCCCAAGAATATCGTATTTATCCCAAAGGATGGAGTAAAGTAGACACTACTCTTATGATCAAGCTATGGGATACTAATCAACTATCAAGATTGGGGTAAGTTGATAATATGGGTAGTGTGACACACACCTAAGCAATCTATTCTAAAGGGTAAATGGGTCCTCATGGAGATTAGACTAAGAGTTGGGGAGTTCCTCCTACAATGCTTCTAATATACATATACATAGCCTAGGTTAGGTACTAATGAGCATGTGAATGGTGAATCCTTATGCTAAGTTGTTTAACACATCGGGCATGGATTTACTCTTAGCAATACTAGGATGACTCCTGGAAAGAGCCTGTGGCATAGCCGAACATGGAAGATTATAAGAACAGTTAGGGCTTTCACCACCTACTACCTACCTCTTCAATCCATGGGTCTACAAGACATCCAATGTTACTTTGTATCGTAGCACCATGGTATCATATTAAGTAAATACCTTAAGAGTCATGACACAAGCCATCTTAATGCAATGACTAACATAACATCGTTGGACCAATGTTGAGACATAGTATAAATTATTCGTATCATTAGACTATAGTGGGGGTTTGTAGTGTGTATGATGATAAAATAATATTGCTATTCCATAATCATAAAGACTACTCCTACGACATACATGGAATCCACAATCAAACAAGAAACACTTCATCCCAGTATATGAATAAAAGAAGAATAAAGATAATATCTTTATTATGCATAAAGTCACAAGTACAAGAAAATATACATGAGCCATACCTTTCCCAATTTGGGCTTGGGATTAGAGGCTCCTCTGAACATCCTGTGACGCCCGGTTCCAAAAACTGAACCAAGCTAACACATATGTGTGCCCAGGATGTTCAACACACATACACGAGTGCAATCACAAAAGAGTATACAAAAAATTACCACAGAACATGATTAATTAACCAAATTTTATTACACAAACCAGATTATCCTCGAATACAAGCTCTAATGAATATTAATGACAAGTTCAACTAATGCAGCGGAAATAAACTAATTAAGCAAACTAAGCAACTATGCAGCATAAGCGACAGGGTATGTATGCGCAACTCCAATCAACACCACAGGCAAAGATGACGGTAGACACAGCCTAGAACTCCGCATTATCGCCATTAAACTCCTAATCCTGACCTGCAACTGTTGGGGGGGGGGATTGCAAGAGTGAGTACATGTCGTACTCAGCAAGTGTGGAAAGTATGACATGTGGCTGATTCAAATGACGACAATAATAATGGCAAAGTGCTAAAAAGTACAGTAAAACAATTGAAAAGCAATATATCATATTATGTGAAGTAACCCCATCATAATCATAAATAATATCATAATACCAAATCTGAATTCATTACCATCATCAAAATTTCCAGATTTCACCATTGCCAATAACCAGATTCAATACCAGAAATAAATCCATAACCATCCATAACCATTACCAAACCATAACCATCCCAATTACCAATTTCCCTCTAATCATGTAGGTCATCCAGACGCTCATAACCGGGAGCACGGCTATCATGATAGTTTATTTAGACTCTGCAGAGTTTGTACCTCTTTACCCACGCGTTTGTGATTTCATCACCCGTCGGCGACTAAAGAACTTCCCTCATGCCAATTACACTTCCTTTGGTGTATGGCCAAGAGATCACAAAATAGCCTTTACAAAGGGATTACTAGCCTATTTAGACCCCACTGAGGTTTCACCGGTGGCGATGCCTCCAACTGAGCACATCTTCAACCAAGGGCCCCCTCTTGAGCCATTCGGATCCCAGGGTAGTCCCACCAATCCTCAACAAACCCAATCCGACTACCCCTTCCCCCGAGCATCCACAATGGTCCAAACAGAACTAGCAAAGCCCTAATTAATCAGCTACGCCGCACCCATACTTGGCCTCGTGGTGGCACTGTAATCCTGGCTTATTCTTGCATGAACCGGTCCTTAGATCTAAAGCAAGCAAACCACCATAACATCCAACCCATCCACATACCAGGCTTGCTTAGATCACCCATTACCATACCATATTTAACCAGTTCATGTTAACCATAATCTCATCCATGCATAATTAAATTGAGGGGTATAGTTATTCCCATCCCAGTTGATTAAGGAAGCAAAAGGTAAAAAGTCCATTCTGACGCTCTACCATAAATTCCAGGTGACAAGGGTGGTTTAGCAAGTCTAGTAAACTTCCTACCATAGGATTCCCATCAAATTGACACAAGCATGCAATTTTACAAACAAAACATTTATTTTAAAACAGGATCAATATGCTTCAAGGACACTTGCCTTGCTCTTGCTGTTGATTAGGGTCAAAGCCTTCAAACTCCTGGTGCTGTAGATCCTCCGCGGCACTTTCTAGCGCAAATCCGTCTAATCGACACAATAAACATACAAGACAAGAAAAACAATCAAAGAGTGCACAAATATTACTCAATATGTCATGACATGCATGATTAATGCAAATGCAAGGTAGAACTTGTTACTGGATTGCTTTTAATGATCACTAACTAGTTCTAATAGCTTTTAACAAGTTTATACAGGTTTGGATTCGATTAGAGCAAATTTTAGAATTAATTCAACACAATTTAACCAGAAAGATCGGACTAGTCCGCTAGGGACCGGACAAGTCCGCACTATGCAAGATCAGCGGATTAGGGTTTTCTAGATCGACGTAAATTTGGAGATTAGGGGTTGAATGCACGTAAGGAAAAGATAATAGAAGGTATACCAGGTGTTTAGGACTCCAATGAATCAAGAAACTTGGAGGTAGCACTTGGATCTTGGTGATCTAGGGTTGGTGATGAACTTGGGGAGGAATTGGTGGTGAAGGGTGAAACTTGGTGGAGATCTTGATCCTCTTTCGTTTCCTCCTCTTCTTCTTCTTGTTTGGGATCTTCTCCTCCCTCCTTGATGGTGGCTCCCCACGAACTAGGGTTTGGGTGGGTGGAAAAGTGGCAAATAGATGTCAAACCAAGGGGTGGGGCTGTTTATATAGAGGTGGAGGCTAGGGTTAGATGGATTTCGAGTTTTGGGATGAGTAGAGGCCGGTTTAGAGTCCCACATGGGCTCTAAAAGAGTTGGGCACGACGTCCCTAGGCCCACTTAACGTGAAACCCAAGAAACAAGTCGTAAAACAAAAGGTCAATCTCGGAGTCACGAAATATCGAACAAGTCCGGAAAGGACCGGACTAGTCCGAAGTCGTCCAGAGAGAAAATCGGACAAGTCTGGCCAAACATCAGACAAGTCCGAATTTGAACAGAGAGGAAAAACGGACAAGTCCGCTGGAACACCAGACTAGTCCGTAAAAGTCCAGGGACTTAGCAAATTTTCAAGGATTCATGGAAATACCGGACTAGTCCGCACAAAATCGGACAAGTCCGAAAGTTTCCAGAGCCAAAATCGGACTAGTCGCAGCAAAAACGGACAAGTCCGTTTTTAGTCAGAGATAAATCGGACTAGTCCGCAGCAAAATCGGACTAGTCCGCACATTCCTGCGATTTTAAGTGCGGTTTGTTCCAAATCAACTTTAAACTCGTTCCTCTTTTTGTGGGTTAATGTTAAACATGTATATGAATGTATGCAAGGCATGGTGCATGAAAATGAGGGTGTTACAAACCTACTCTCCTTAAAATGAATCTCGCCCTCGAGATTCGACGCGGAAGAGAAGAGATAGGGAAACTATACATGGCAACATACTTTGATGCAATGAATGAATACGATGCTCCGGAATCAAATAACATAGTCGCGGGGTTGGAGTTTGCAAGAGACATACCAATGACCACATCATCCGCTTGTTGAGCATCCTCTGTAGAGACATGATTCACATTGCCATGAGCAAAATTCTGCTGTCCTCGGTTCCCTTGTGGCTGTCCTCCTTGGGTATCGGGTTTTGCCTTGGTGCATTACTTCCTTGACCAAGACCTGACTTAGGACATTGGTGCGGAAAGTGTCCAGCTTCTCCACAAGTATAACACTTCTTAACTCCACCAGAATTATTGGGACGAGCTTGGTTTTGAACATTTGCAGCAGGAAAATTAGCACGAGGTGCATAAGGCATTGGAGGCCTAGGTGCTTGCATGACAGGATGCTGCTGCACAAACTGAGTTGGGCATGGTGCATAACCAGGGTGTCTGAGCAGGAATAGAGGGGCTGTAATAGGGCGCATTGGGTGGGCGCAAAGCGAGGGCGCACATTACTTCCTTGTTGCTGTCCTTGATATGGCGCCTTCCTCTTGATTTCTTGCTCCATCTCACGGATCTTGTTCTCAACCACAATAGCTTTGTCCACAAGCTTCTAGAAATTTGCATAGTCACAATTGAGCAATTGTACTTGGATCTCATTGTTCAAGCCACTCTGAACAAATATTGCTT